>JACGDI010002876.1:366142-524679 GCA_014898725.1 Jacaranda copaia
ACATCGCTAATTATATACTAACTATTATTTACTATATTGATCATGATTTATATTGTCTCATCTAATTTGGTGATTGTTACAAAACTTGATAGGTATTTTTTATTATCTCCTATCATCGCCATGATTACTGCATTAATTATTGAATAAGAAATTCGTATTGAACCCAACACTGATTGACTATTACAACACCTTATTATGTTAATTGATTGGTAGTTCAATCATCATGGAAAATTGATATTTTGATTCAAAATGCTACTAAACATTTTGCACTATATTATTTGATTCAACACCAATGGGATAGGCCTTTAGATTAGTGTCGAATGATAGCCTGGAGTTGTCAGGTTGATGTTAGCTTATTTGTTTAGGATTGTAATCTTATCCTATAGCCAATTGGAGATTAGCTGTCTATGAGCAAGATAAGGCATGTGGCTAGCCATGCTTAATGATTGATTGTCAGTCGATCACTTGAATTTGGAGAGATAAGGATTATAGTATTTCAAAAAGTTGAGTGATAAGGTCGGAGACCTACCAATAGCCTCTTGTGAAATTGATTGACATGTTTTGAGATTTGGGTGTTTGATGGAGAATTTATAAACTGTCTACACGAGATTTGAAGCTTCTACAAATGAGCAACAAGTTTTGTGAAGTCTCTTCATTAGTATGGAACAGTATTGAGATAGATCACTGTTAAATTCTGGAAGAAATCCTCTTAACATGAAAATAATTTGTATTGATTTTTGGCCCCTTTACAAGAAAAGTTATCCTATTAAATGGTTATATTAAATGTGAAAGTGATTGATTGTGTTTTATCCTATGCAATCATATTTTTCAACAAACCAAGAAAATTATTTATAATGTAACTGCTTGGCTTGACCATTTTCTTTTGTTTCTCATATTCAAAATTTTGTTTCCTATTTTCTAAATAATATGTGTTGGAATAGTGCCTTGCAAGCTAGTGAGATTGGCCTTGTATAAACTATTTTCTAGTAAAATGATCTTGATTAAATGATATTTTTATGTGGCCATTTTCATCTCATGCTTTATTTCATTTCACTTGCATTTTAATGAAGCCCTTAGATTACTTAAGACTTCTGGACTTAGTTTGGTGACCATGGAATAAGTCTCACATGGTCATGATCTTAAATCTTCCAAGTCATAGGACCTTATGAGATGGGACATCTAAAATTCGAATAGACTTACACTAACGATGTAGAAATTCAAGGGTTGGAGATTGCTCCGTTCCATGAGCAACTATATGAGGTATGGGTGCATGTTAGTGGGTGCTTGTTAGAGAACAAGACACTAAAGACCTATTGAAGAATCCACTAAATAGCCATAGTGACAAGTTGATAATAGCTAGTTTTCCTGCTTGCGCTAGTGTATATTATTAATCTTTTGACTTGAGGATCCATGGTAACCTTGTGTCCAATCTTCATTCTTTGAATCTTCCTTGACCACATAGTGGGTCTTTTGGGTTGTGATTAGGTAAGAGCTACTTGGCATGGAGGTTTGTGAAATTCAAGATGGAATTTAACTCTTTACTATTGTGAAGGGCGAGTACATCTCCTATGTGTTTTATGATGATCAATTCCCAGAAATCCTAGCGTAAGGTGGTGTGACAATTTAAAAAAGGAGTTTTTCAAAGGTAAGGTCACACAATAGGGATAGAACAGTAAGAATAGAGACATAGTATCGAGGCTATTGGGGAGCCGACAAATATCTTGTCCTAGGCCTCTTTTAGGAGATAGGAGACTGAAAGACTGTATTTGCATGGCACGCTTAGAGCGATGATGATTCTTCAAAATATTCATTTCGGCTAATTAGTTGGACTCTATGGGCTTGAGGTTAGACATCGACCATGGAGATTGGGTACTCTTCAATTAATAGATTAATTGAATTGAGTCGACTAGTTTCAAAGGAATTTTAAACTAGAATGAATATAGGATATTCAAAAGTCACGAGTTGTGAGCCCATGTCCAATAAATGGTAGAGCCTATTGGGCACACACAAAATCTAATTAGCTTTCTAATTATGGAGAGAATTTTCTATAGAGTTAGAAAATGATGTCTCCTAGTGAACCGATTTTGGTGCCAAGTTTGAGGATTAATTTTGGCTTGATTGATTTATGTGTTAAATTAATCAATTAATTTAAGAGTTCAATTAGATCAATAATTAAGGAGTTAATTATTTGGTGCCAACATGATCATCAATTGGTCAAGTTAACTTAAAAAGTTAAGTTAACAAATATAGCTTAAGGAGTTAAGCTAGTTTTACTGAAAGGGTTAAATCAAAGGATAATTTATTAAATTAAAGAGTTTAATTTGATTAATTAGGAAGAATAAATTTTGGAGAGAAGACTCAAATGAGATTTGATATGGCATCTTAATTAATTTGAAATGAGATTCCAAATGTAATTAAGATGCAAATAAAATTCAAATGATATTTGGATTCAAATTTTGCTACCTAAGCACCCCCAGTTAGCTACCCCCCTCATGGAATGTGTGATGCCACCTTGTCATCACACTATTCAACATCTATATATAGATATAAAGAGAGGGCTCGGCAAGATTATGCTTATTGGTGTGAAGAATTAGATTCTTCTTTTCCTTCTAAAACTACTTGTGAGCTAGCATTCATGTGTTGAAAGTTAAGTTTCCTTCTTCTTCTTCCTACCCAAAATTAAGCCTCTACCATTAGCAAATATCTGGTCTTACTCTAGCTCATAGACCAGAGATTTAGGAAAATCTCATTAGTGTGTAGATCTTTACAATAGAGGCAAGGTGCGTGACTTGCTTATTTCTGGAGATCCACCTGTACATTGTCCGAATTGGCAATTTTCTTGAGGGATTTTCAGATGTCCAATTGATCTGAAATTTTAATTGGAAGTTCATAAAGGTGTTTTAAAGCTCCAAATATGTTTTTAGAATTTTTTAAGGTGATTTAATTGGGCGATCATCACTATCTTCTCACTATGCCACTAGTAGATAGATTCTAGAATCAGTGAAGTGTTCACTTGCTACTCCTTGGATTTTCTCATTAAGGAAATTCTATATTTAAATATGAATCATAGGCATGATTAGATCCTTTTTTAGCTTGTAGACACTAGTTATTTTCATGTTTTGAAGTTTTGATATTAGATCCTAGTGCCTTATTACCCTTCAATATTTGTCACTCAATTGCCATCACTATATTACCTCACTAAGTCATTGGACTTACATTTCTAGTATTATTCTTTATGTTTTTTCCCTAGATAAGATTAAGTGATGGCAAAAGCCCAAACCATGTGATACATAATGTAATAAACTTGGTGAACATATAGATATATAGATAGTAATATGTTTAATTGCTGATGTAGGTAAGTTTGGCAATATTAAGTGTATTTGTTTTGGGTATTCTAGTAACAAGGTTGATTGCTAACTAATGTTATTTGTGGAAATTAGATATTTTGAGTTTTGAAAGGTTTATTTTATTCAAAAAGGTTATGGTTCAAATTAAGTAACACCTCAGCCCTAGCACACACCTCTCGAATGGGACGCTACAATGGTGGTATCAAAGATTGGACTTGGAAACTTTGGTTATGCTAGGACATGATCGTTGGAATGTGGAACTTTCAATTAATAAAGATTAAGCTTGACTTGGAAGTTGTGTAAGATATGAACTTTCTAGATCCCAAAGGATGTGGAGGATTATGACTAGGGTAGCCAATTGGTATTGTATAATCTATTACTCCTAAGGTGTTAAGCACATGAGTTTTATGTTCTAGACGGATAATATTTCGAGGATTGTAGTGTGTACAAACATGTCTAGAACAGTTTAACTCAACAGTTGCTAATTATTTTGGATGGTATTAAACTCAATAACTAGAAGATCATTAAGATGCTTGGAGTTTGATAGGTATATGTGGTTACAATTAATGATTTTTCTAGAGAAATTAGTATGTTGGTAATGAGAGAGTTGATTATTATGATTATAATATGGTAACAAACATGAATGAAAGGAAGATTGCTTGTGAGAACAAAATCATGAGGAAAACATAATATGAATTTAGGGAGAAATGAATATTTGTTGTGAGATACATAAGGTATTTGTGGCTAGTACTAGAACCTTAAAGGAAGGTATCAAACAAAATTATGGAGATCAATGAAGAAAGATAAGGAGAGAACAAATAGGAATGACGGGATAACAAAGATTGCTACTAAAACCTCCGTCAAAAGGATATTGATAGGGGTGGGGAATATTGCTTCAATGGAACATAATCTGTTATTGAAATTTAAGGATATAAGATATGTAAATGTGAAGCAAGGACCAGCACTTGGAAATGAGAACACTCACCTCAACCTTGGCAACAAAAATTTAAAACCACGGACTTTGGAAGTTAAAGGAACAATTAAAGCATGATTGGATATGACTATAAGAGCAACTTTCACTATAGTATGACTACGAATAGGATATAATTGAATATATAATCCCATTAATAAGACACCAAGTCTAGCCCATCAAAAAAATTAAGCAATCAATCCGATTGATTGAAAATCTTGGTAATCTTATGGATCAACCTAATCTATATATCAGGAGAAAACAATTTGTGTATAAATAAACTATATTTACTAATTGAACTCCTGAGAATTCTACACTACATATGGGTATCCCATATTTCCTGAAATAAAGAAACCACTTTAATGCTATTTCATAGTATTTAGGTTGACATATGCAAATAGTTGAGATTCAGTTGGTATGCTTACATGAAAAAAATGAGGGTTAGTATGACGATAGTGAAGTTGGTCTATACAACTACAAGATGACTTTAGGTAGAAAAAGAAAAAATTATACATGAGAAGCAATTCAAAAAGAACCACATTGTAAATTTAAGGAGAGAGTGTAATGTCGGTCATGGAATATAAGGCTTCTAAGTTATTTGTTGCAAATTGAGAGAAAAAATTGGTAGGATGATAACAAAGGTTAATCAGCGTGACTGTAGAAAGATAACAATAAGAAAAAAGGGAAGATTGCTTGTAAGACATGAAGATGTAAGAAATTGTATTGCAATTCAAGGAAATATTGTAACTCTAGCTATAGGATAAAGACAAATTATGTCGTAAGTACTAAAATTTAAAAGAAGAATATCAAATAGGGACATATAAATAATTAAAGGGGGAGTTGGAGAAATTAAAGGTGAATACCAAGATAAAAGGGTGACACTAGTATACTAGAAGAGAAATGATAGATAAAAGGTAAAAACTAGCATCTTAATAAACCATGTAAACCTCTTGATAATTTACATTATTTTTTTATGATAAAATTACATTCCTTATTTTTTGCCAAAAGCAAGTAATTAAACTTGTGAATATCTTTCCATATTATGTGCCGGAATCTATCTATTCACTATAATTTACTTTCCATAATAAAAACATCTCCTAAAGATTCTAGCCTGATTTACATTTTTATGATTTAGGAAAGAAATCAATGTTGCTGCACTCATTGATATGTCTACAATTTTTGTTGCTAACATGTTTACCATAATATGTTGTTTCCTTATTTGATTCTAATAGACACTTATCAAATTAAGGCTTTATAGCTTTGGATATGTACTTCTAAGTAAGAAATATATAGCATCATTTAAGTGTGAATCAATAAGTAAAAAAAAAGATCTTAAGAGTCTTTGAGAAGTTGTGTGATACTCTCATTCACATTGTGCTTAAGTGTTTGCTAATTCCTTGCTCTATTTGTATTTTTGAGTGACCTTGTGGTGAAAAAGGTCAAGGGGAGCTTGCCTTTGATGGACTTTAGGGAGACAAGAACAAGTTAGTTTGTGTCTTGCAGGACCTAGTAGTTTAACTCTTTGCTACGAACTTGTTTTCACCTTCCTAGGGTGTCTTTGATCCTTAACTTTTATTTTATCAAATTACTTTACTTATTTGTAAAACATTCTCATATCTTGATTAATTTGACAGACTCAAAACCCTAAGTGAAAGCTTAGGTAGAGGAGTAAACTTGCCAAACCTCTACAAGTTCCAGTGTCCATTTATTTTTATTTTTATTGCTTTATTTATCACTGGTTTGGCTTGTTGTTTAATTGGTATTTACAAATTTTAGTCAGTAACTAAAACTATTTTCTACAAAAGACCTAAAGCATTTTGAAAGGTCAAAAAGTTATTAAGTGATAAACTTTTATTGAAAATTTGCTGAGATCTCCTCAACACACTCCACAACTGCTAATTAAAATTTCAGCCAAATCTAAGCACGGTAAGGCCTCTAAATCTGTCTCTAAACTTTCTGGACAATAATAGACCTTCAAGAGCAAAAGCTTCTCAAATGTGAAGCCTCTAGTGTTATGATGTACACACCCAAGGAGAGCTCAAATCTACCTCAAATCAGCCAGAGAAACTTAGGGAGAAAAAGAGTAAGGACCAAAAATATGGAGAGAATTTGGTGAGAAAAGTGTGAAACTTCAACACATAAATAAATCACACTTTTTGGAGGGAAAAAGAGAATCTAGCACAAATTATCTCTAGTGGCCAGCTACCTCTCTCCATTTATAGTGCGGATGGTGTGATGAAAGTTAGCATCACACCCTCTATGAGATGGTTTGCCAACTTGGCAATCCACTTGTATGTGAAATGTGAATTTCACTTGTATTTAGATTTAATTTGAATCTATATATCTTCTCATGAAATGTCTTTCAAATTAATTCCAAATTAACCTCAAATGAACTCTTTCATTTCAATTTTTCCACCAAAACTAATTCCTCATATTAATTAAATTAACTTTGTAATTTAAGTAATTATTTTGACTTAACTCTTTAAGTTAGGAGGTGTCAACTTAACTCTTTAAGTTAACTAACTAATAGTCATATGAAACCAATTAATTTAACTTTTTAATTTAATTGGTCTAATTAACACCTTAAATTATTTTGATTAATTTAATAATTAAATTAATCATGCCAAAATGATAAAAACTTAGTCAATCCATTACTCCATTAAAACAACAATGGTGAACTTTCTAACTCATTAGAAAATTCCTCCCATCAAATTGAACTTCCTTTAGGTTTTTACGTGTGACCCATTAGGTTCTTCCATTCACTGGACATTGGCTCACAACTACTGTGACATTTTGAATATAGAAATATTCGCATTAGTTTAAATTTCTTTAAACTAATAACTCTTTTAATTAATCTTTATTAACTGAAAAGTGCCAAATCTCCATGGTTGATGTCTAACCTCAAGCCCATGGAGTTCAACTAATGGTTGAAATGAATATGCTCTTGGCGAATCATTCTAGCTTTACACTTGCCATGCAAATATGGTTCTTTTGTCTCCTATTTCTTGAAAGAGGCCTAGGATAAGATATTTGCCTGTTCTCTAATAGTCTCAATAACTATATTTTTATTCCCAATGTTCAATTCCCCTATATGACCTCATTTTTGGAAAACTCCTTTTCCAAATTGTCATACTACCTTGTGCAATATTTTTTTGAAATCGATTATTATAGAATACACTAGAGATGTACTCACCCTTTCCAACGATGAGGAGGTAGATCTTATCTTGGATCTCACAAACCTCCATATTTAAGTAGCTCATACCCAATCTTGATCTGATGACCCATTATGTGATCAAGGAAGAGTCAAAGCATGAGAACCTAAACATAAGGTTACTATGGATCCTCAGGTTAAAGAACTAATTACATGCACTAGCATAAGCAGGAGAACTTGCCACTCCAGCTATCTTGTGGATTTTCCAAGTGGGTCTTCAGTAAACTTGTTCTTTAACAAGCACCCACTAACATATATATCCATATCTATATAGATTGCTAATGAAACGGAGTAATATCCAACTCTTTGGATTTATGCATCGTTAGTATAAGTCTATCTGAATCTTAGATGCCTTATCTCATAAGATTTGATAACATGGAATGTTTTAAGATCACGACCGTATAAGACTTATTTCATGATCACCACTTAATGCATGATCAAGTCTTGTAATCTTTTGTGACATAGGGGCTTCAACCAAATGCTAGTGAAGTTAAATAAACATAAGATAAAGATGGCCATTTAATATGAATGTCATTCAATCATGATTGTATTACAAGTGAAAAATTTACATGATAATTTAATTGACTGTGAGGTATTATTCCTACAACTCCCACTTGCCCTAAAGCCAATTCCCCATAATCTTAAGACCTATCTTCTCAATGTTCCTTCAAAGACCTTTTGTGTTTAGGGGTTTACATAATGGTTTTGTTATATTGTTTTTTAAGGCAACTGTATCCACTTAATAGTTACCTCTATCATTTATCTCATAGATCAAATGATAATGCATTTAATTGTGTTTAGATTAGTACTGATGAGATCTTAGCTTAAGTCTTATGTTGTTCTCAAAAGACAACCTTAGACTTTTGTACACTAGGCACTACATCCAACTCTTGAATAAAGTTTTTGAATCCAAACACCCTCCTTTGCAGCTTTTGAAGCTACAATATATTCCACCTTAGTTGTAGAATTAGCTTTGCTGTCTTGTTTGAAACTCTTTCAACTCACTGTGCCACCATTAAGCCAAAATATAAATCCTGAAATGGATTTTAGGTCATATGCATTAAATTGGAAACTAGAATAAAAAAATCCTTCAAGTTTCAATTCTCCATTGGCGTACACTAAAATAAATCTTTAGTTCTTCTCAAGTACTTTATGATTGCTTTTATGGCTATGTAGTGACATTTACTGGGGTCAGATTGAAAGCGGCTCATAACACTTAAGGCGTGTGCTACATTTGGCCTTGTACATTGAATATCATATAATATGCTCCTAATAACGGATGCATATGGTATGTAGAACATTCTTTCTCTCTCATCATTAGTCTTGGGGACCATAGACTTGAAGAGACAAAGACCACATTGCATAGGCAGGAATCCCTTCTTGAATTCCTCTATACTAAATCTATTTAGTATCTTATCAATGTGCAGTGTTTGGAAAAGCCCTAACATCCTTTTTGATATATCTCTATAGATTCATATTTCAAATACAAAGGATGCTTTTCCCAAATCCTTCATGGAGAATTATGTAGATAACTATGCTTTAATATCCTTTAACAATTCTCTCTCATTCCCAACGAGAAAAATATTATCAACATAAAGCATAATAAATTATATGCTATTCCCACTAGCCGTTTTGTACACATAAGGCTAATACACATTTTTTTTTGATAAAGCAAAATGATTTGACTACTTTATCAAAATATGTGTTCCAACTTTGAGTTGTTTGTTTAAGTCCATAAATGGACCTTTCGAGTTTGCGAACTTTTTGATCACTCCCTTTAGATGTAGAACTTTGTAGGTGCTCTATATAAATTTTTTCATCACATCCATTTTCCATATTTCATAGTCATAATACATAGCTATGGCAAGCAAAATTTGAATAGACTTAGTCATAGCAACCAAGAGAACATAGGCACATTGATGAAGTTCACCATGGATCATACCATGTCCAACAAGGTATGGTTTCTCCTTTCGGCTACTCTATTGTGCTGGGGTATGCCGGGTGGAGTCTATTGAGAGATAATTCCATTCTCCTTCAGATAATCCAAGAATTTAGTGTTTAAATATTCTCATCCTCAATACGATTGAAGAGCTTTAATACTTAATCCCAATTTCTTTTCTACTTCATTCCTATACTCTTTTAACTTTTCAAAAGCTTCAAACTTGTACTTCATAAGATATTCATGTCTAAACCAAGTATGATCATCAATAAAGGTAATGATGTATGAATAGCCTTTTCTCGCACCAACTCTTAGTGGTCCGCAAACATCTATATGGATCAAATTCAAAGGACTTTTGATTCATTCCATTTATCCTGCAAAAGGATCTTTGGTCATTTGTTCTTTTAAACAAGATTCACATGTAGAAAGATTCTCTATGCTACTAACATAGAGTGCTTTGAGCAACTAATTGAAGGAGTAGTCCAAAGATTCAATAATAAAACCAAAATTAGGATACATTAACTTATCCACTCCTTACACCAAGGATCTAATCATGCAATTGAGATGGATTTAATGGCAGAGACTAACCTTTAAAGCTAAATCCAAAGGTTGAAATAGATAACACTAATGAAATCTTCAAAGCTGTCTATCCATGCACAACAGAAAACTGCCAACAATTGACCAAGAAAATCAACTCCAAATTGGCTGAAATTTGTATTGAAACACATAGACACACTTGAGAGTGTCAAGTTAAAATTTAAGCAAAAATAAAATTGGCAACGCCTCCAAATCGACCTCTAAAGTGACTGCACAACAGTGGATCTTCAAGTGCAAAGCCCCTCAAGTGAGAAGCCTCTAATGTTATGATCCATACACCTAAGGAGAGCTCCAATCTACCTATGGTCAGCACAATCACTAGAGGAAGAAGAAGAAATGGGTAGGATGAAAATGCAGAGATGGAGGTGAGGATGGTGTGAAACTTCAACACATGAGTGAATCACACTTTTAGACCAAAAATGGAATCTAGCTTGGATGTCAAGTGGCCGGCCACCTCTCTCTTATTTATAGAGTGGGAGGTATGATTCAAGTTGGCATCACACCCTCTATGAGGTGGTTGTGCGAAGTTGGCAATCCACTTGCATGTGAAATGTGAATTTCACTTGTATTTTGATTTAATATGACTTTTCATTTCATCTCATGAAATGTCTTTCAAATTAATTCCAAATTAACCTCAAATGAACTCCTTCATTTGAATTTTACTCAAAAATCAATAATCCTCACATTAATTAAATTAAAATTTTAATTTAATTAATTTACTTGACTTAACTCTTTAAACTAGAAAGTGTCAACTTAACTCTTTAAGTTAACTTGACTAATTAATAGTCATATGACACTAATAAAATTAACTCCTTAATTTAATTGGTCAGATTTAAATCTTTAAAGTTTTTTGATCGATTTAACAATTAAATTAATTAAGCCAAAATGACTGAAAATTAGCCAACCAATTAACTCCACAAAAATAGTCTAGGTGAATTTTCTGACTCCGTAGGAAATTACTCTCACTAAATAGAATGTCCTTTAGGATTTTATGTGTGACCTATTAAGTTCTCTCATTCATTGGACATGAACTCACAACTCTTTTGATACCTAGAATATCAAAATATTTACATAAGTTAAAATGTATTTAAATTAATAACTCTCTTAATTAATCTCTATTAATTGAAGAGTACCCAATATTCATGGTCGATATCTAGCCTCAAGGCCATGGAGCCCAACAAAATGGTAGAAATTAATATGCCCTTGGTGAACTATTCTAGCTTTGCACTCACCATGTAAATATGGTCATTCTGTCTCTTATCTCTCAAAAAAGACCTAGGACAAGTATTTATCGGTTCCTCAATAACCTTGATAACTAATTTTCTATTCCCAATGTTTGATTCCTCTTTATAACCTCATCTTTGGAAAATGCCTTTCCCAAATTGTCATACTACCCTAGCCAAGAATTTTGTGGAATTGGTCATTATAGAATACATAGGAGATGCACTTACCCTTCACAATGACGAGAAATGGATCCCATCTTAGATCTCACAAACCTTTATATCTAAGTAGCTTATACTCAATTTCAACCCAAAAGACCCGCTAAGTGGTCAAGAAAGAGTCAAGGTATAAGGACCTAAATATAAGATTACTATAGATTCTCAAGTTAAAGGACTAACTATCTGCACTAGCGTAAGCTAGAGAACTTGCCACTACGGCTATCTAATAGATTCTCCAGGTGGGTCTTCGGTAAACTTATTCTCTAACAAGCACCCACTAACATGCACACATGTCTAACATAGATTGCTCATGAAATGGAGTAATATCCAACTTCTTATATTTATGCATTATTAGTACAAATCTATCTGAATCTTAAATGCCCTATCCAATAAAATTTTATAACTTGAAATGTTTGAAGATCATAATTGCGTAAGACTTATTTCATGATCACCACCCAGTGTGTGACTAAGTCCTATTATCTTGAGTGTTCTAAAGGTTACAACCAAATGCTAGTACAGTAAAATAAGCATAAGATGAAGATGGACATTTAATATGAAAATCATTCAATCAAGATTATACCACAAGTGAAATAGTTTGTATGCTAATCTAATTGGCTATAGGGTACTATTCCAACATAAACTTGTTCATTTTCTTTTTGGAAATATGTCCAAGTCTTACGTACCACAATGTGGCATCGTCTTGGATATCTAATTTTATTTTACTTTGTTGAATGTATATTAGTAACGATTGAGAATTCAAAATGTATAATCCGTTGTTAAGTGTATCATGAGCAACTAAAGAACCGTTCTTTAATGCCTTCAATCTGTCATTTGATATAGAAGGATCAAATCCTTCGTTATCCTGAATGAGAATTGAAATAATTTTTTCAACAAGATTTGGTATAAAATAATATCAATCAAGCATAAGTAAGGAGTTCCCTAAGTCTAACTTATTGTACGCCTTTAGCTTTGGACGCAGCTCTTGCTCATTTGCTAAGGCTGTAGATCATATCCCCATTACTAAGATTTATTCTTCTTTCCATTCTTTGTACAAACTACAAAAATGAGAATCACATACACTATCAAATACCTTTAAGGAAGAATTTCTTGTTAAATGCACTTCAATAAAGTATATTCTCTTCCCAAGGGTTGCAACGTATTCCTTGCAATACTGCTTCCAATAGCCTTTCTCACCAAAGTAGAAATAAATAGCATCAACTTGTCCACTTTAATCTTCTTAACTCCACCAGATACCTTAAATGTTTGTTTCCTCTTGAGAAAGAACATTTCTTATACTTGCCCCATTTCTACTTACCTTTAAGGCCTTTAGAGTTTGAGGAAAAATCAGTTATTAGAGGTTTGCCCCTGTCATGGTTATCTCTATCTAGACTAACACTTAGGTCAAATAATCTCGGTGAGGATGTGAGGATCAAATTCTCATGGAGATCATTGTACATCATTACATCCAAGTTGAAGAGCTTCTCAAGTTCAATTATCTTTATACCATAATCAAGACTTGAAAAATCTCCTTTGACAACATAAACCTCTCATACCTTATTTGCCATACAACTCTTGCAAGCAATAGACCAAGGAATGTTTTATTTGTTTGTGAAACTTTTGAAGTCAATAGATGCCATCATGAGACTATAGGCCAGGAAGAGATACACTCAACCTTTTTTTGAGAACTACCCATATGTCTCTTGGCCCCAATCAATCCACATGGGATTAGGAACACCTTGATGTAGGACATTTATCTATTTTTCAGAATCTAGAATGATTTTGAGGTTTAGTCAAACATGGATGTTTGGCCAGATTGTTTATTGGTTTCATAAATCACATTGAGTGGATTATTAGTCATTCTTGAGATTTCTCAAATCTTCTTAGTGAAAAAGAGAATATATCTATGTGATTGAATACAGATATTGAAAATATGTTCATGGACTTTTAAGCATGTTTTTTTTCCACTATTTTATCCAATTTCTCACACCCTTAGGGAATTCGAGAAATCTCATTTCCTAGTGAGAATCAAGGTCTAAAGGACTTGAAGTGGACCCACGACTCATGAGATATTCACAAACAATTGAAAGGAGAGTATCTTTTGC
Source organism: Jacaranda copaia (assembly GCA_014898725.1). NCBI lineage: Eukaryota > Viridiplantae > Streptophyta > Magnoliopsida > Lamiales > Bignoniaceae > Jacaranda > Jacaranda copaia. Next base: position 379,748 of record JACGDI010002876.1, read on the forward strand.
TAATTGCATCTTTATGCAACCTTTGGTATGTTTTGCCTCGCTTTTCATGTTGACCCACAACTCATGTGATATCTACACTACTAGGTGTTAGTCAAACCTACCAATCAATCATAGATTTAAAACCGCACTATGGTGTTCCACAACTCATGAGACAATGTATAGGAAGTGTCAAATCAAAGGTGCATTGTATGCTAAGTATGCGAGCATAGCTTTTCCCCATAAATGTGATCCACGACTCGTGAGACATCACATAAATATAGTAGCATCTCATGTCACATACTATTAGTAGAAGGCATGGATTAATTAAAACTCCTTTTAATTTGTATCCATTTTAACTCTTCTAAGTGGAGGGATTTTCTTATTTACAAAGATTTCATCAATTTTATCTTCTCATATTTAGGTTCTATATATCCTAACCATGCATCTCATATATTAATAAAATAAAGAAAGCATAAATAAATAAATGTGCACAGCATGTTCTTAGGGTGGGATGACCATAAACCTTAATTATGTAGTGCACTTTGGAGCCATAGTTGCACTACTTAGTTAATTTTAAGTGGGATGATTAAATCTAGCTATTATATAAATGTATCTCTTATATTCATGGGTCTTCATGACTTTAATGGTCTTCTTGTCTCCTTGCAACAATTACATGAGAAAAAAAATCTTCTCTCGCTTAGTGATTCTACTCTCATAACATTTATAAGATAGAAATTAAGACGTATGCAAGCCCCAATTTAATACAATCTCTTTCAACAACTTAAAACAAATAAAATTAATATTAAAGGCTCATGTTCATCCCCATATATTCATCATCCATCCAACAATTAAATGAGCAATAAATAAGAATTGACATTAAATTTGACAAATTAAATGCTTATCTCATAAATAATTAATTAACTAGCAAAAATAAGCATAACACTTTTGCATCTCATTTTTGCACAAAATTGAAGATTAACTTGAACAAGATTTTAAAAGTATTCAAAAATATAAAACACAATCTTGAAATACTTACACAACTTTTTTGCATCCAAATATGTGTGAAAAATAGATAAGAAACACAAATCACCACAAAATACTACCAAAAACAATCTTGTGGTAGCCTTGGCTAAGCTACTACTCGACTTGACAGGCCTATTGCCTATCGAGCTGGGCAATCAAGTGGCAGCCCTCCCACGCCATCTCTTGGTCAAGTGTTTGGCCCCTATTTCACAACTAGTGAAGTTAAATAAGTATAAGATGAAAATGGCCATTAATCAAGATTGTCCCACAAGTAAAATATTTTACTTGCCAATTTATTTTGCTGTAGAACACTATTCCAACATTCAGTCACTCTCAATTGGTATCAGAGCATTGGTTCTCTATATTGTGGTGTAACTACCTGAGTAAAAGATCCTATGGCTACTAATACTTTTGATGTCTTTATAGAAGGGCAATCCTTCAACCAATTTCCACTATTTAATGGTTCCAACTATGGTATGTGGAAAAACCAAATGAAAGAATATTTAATTGCCCTAGATTTTGATTTATGAGATATGGTCCATGAAGGTTCAATGGTTCCAATGAAACTAGTTGATAGGCATATGATTTCAAAGAAGCGACGAGAATTTACTAGTGATAATAAAAAGGTCGTCATCTCAATGGATGGGAGGGCAAAAAATATTCTGTTGTTCATTCTCATCAAAGAGGAGTACAACTGAGTCAATACATGTTCCACATCAAAGCAAAATGAGAAATATTGCAAGTAACCCAACCACAAAAATAACAGTTAGGTTTGACAAGAAAATATTGCTCTTCTCATCCACAAGTACAAAATGTTCCAAACGAAACCTAAAGAGGCCATAAGTCAAATGCATGCGCATTTTATGGAAATTATAATCCCATCTTCCAACTCAGTAGAACTCACTACAAGAAAATATGCTTTTTGCTAAAATATGTTTTACTTCACTAAAACTAATGTCTTAAAATAGGACTATTTGCTATGATTATTTTATTGTAGTATAAAATTTCAAATGTGTGGTGAAACTTATATTAAATATTATACTTCATCTTATCGTAGTAAAAGATATATTTATTTACTATAATTTTTATGTGTGGTAAATAATATATTATATTTATCACAATCTTGCATAAATCATGGAAAAAAGATGATATTTTGCCACACTTTTTTGTAAGTGAAGTAAAGGCAATGAAAATTGTAAAGTTTGGTAGCAAAGATTAAGATATTAAATGAAAATTTTTCACTAGAAAAAAGAAGGTAAAATATATTGAAAGGTATGTTTAATCAATAATATTTAAGTTAAAAAAAATGCTTCCAATTTTTATTATTAAAAAATTATTTAGTTAATTAATTGAATCTAAATTAACAAATAAAACCTTCAAAAAAGTCTTAGTTACTCATTGTTTTAATTAATAAATTAGAGGTAAAATAAAAATTTTACTAAAATTATTATTAAAAAAATATTTGACTAATTAATCAGATACATGATTTAGCTAGTTGGCAAAGTCCCTTAAAATAGTTAGAAAACCCAAGTTAAGAGGTAAAATAAAAATTTGCCTCCAATAATTGTTACTATCAAAAAATTAATTAATTAATCAAATATATTTAAATTAGCTAATTGGCAACAAAGCAACCATTGGCTTAGTGGCATTATCTTTACATACAAAAGTATAAGGTCAGGAGTTTGAGTCTTAATAAACTTATGGTGTGCGTGTGTATAAATAAAAAAAGTAGCTAATTAGTAAAAATCCTCAAAAGCCCCCAAAATAATTTTATTTTTACTACATTAAATTGTGGTGAGAATTTATTTAAATATTTACTATGTTTTTTGAAGTGTGGTGATTAACTATTACATGCTACACTTTTTTAATTGTGGTGTATTTGATAGCTTTTTTACCATACATTAAATTTATAGTAATTGAAGATAATTTCATAGCAGAAAACAATTACCATAATTGACAAAGTGTAGCTAAATTTTTATCTCACTTGCAATTTCTACAGTTAAAAAAGTGTAGCACAAGTGTAGTCAATATTTTTTTTACTGACATACATATTTAATTGTAGTAAAAAGTACATTTTTTTGTTGTGACTATAAATGAAGATGAGAAAGTATGAGAATTTCTTCAATTTCTTCCCAAGGAATGGATGCTAAAAGTAACTGCTATTCAAGAAACTCATGACCTTAGCAGGATGACGATTGGTGAACTGATTGGATCTCTTACATCCCATGCTATGGCGTTGCTAAGTAAAGATGAAGGCTTGAAAACAAAAGCCAAAAGGAATATTACCTTTAAAATCGGTTATGATTCCAACTTAGAACTTTAAGAAGATCTTGATGAGGATCAGGTTGAGAATGAGATTGTTCTAATTTCCTTGAGATTAAAGCAATGACGAACTTCGAAAGGAAATTATGCAACAACATATCAAAATAAAAAAGAACCAATTTGAAAACATAAGATATCGAGCCACCTTGTTGCTATGAAAACAATAAAATTGAACATAGAAAATGAGATTGTCCATAATTCAAGAAAAATGTAAAATAATCCAAAGTTAAAGCGATGGCAACTACGTAGAATGAATACGATGGTGAATGAAGAGAATTGCTTCATGGCAAATCAAGTAGGTACCTCTTCATGGTTGGATTATGATTCTAGTGATGAAATTGACATTGATGAGGATATGCAAAAATTGCTTAAACCTTATAAAATTAGCATCAATGTGTTTGTTAATAAAAACAAACCTTGGCAAGATAAAGTGATTTTTTTGTAGGAAGAATTGATTAGAGCTCTTAAAGATAAATTTGAATGCAAATGGCTAAAAATAAGGAGACCTTTGATGCTGAATGTAAAAAGAAAATAAATGATTGGCTCACTAAAGAAAATAACTTATTGAAGAAAAAAATTGAGAATATGAGCTTGAAATCAAAGAAAAAATGGTTGTTGAAGAATGTTGTCATGCTAGGAATGATCTAGATGAATGTTTCACAAGTGTTAAGCACACTTATACACCTGTTCCACCTAGAAATAATGCTAAAAAGGGTCTAAAATTTAGAAACTGCATGAATAAGAACAATACCAAAACAACTTCAACAACTTCCAAAATGAATTTCAAACCAGTTCAAAAAATTTATTTTACTTGTGGTAAACCTAGTCATGTTAATTATAAATGTCTGATTGAAAAACTTGTTGGTACTAAGTTTGTTTAGGTGAGAAAATTATCTACCATTAACATAAAGGACCCAACATAGTTCGGGGACCTAAAACAAACCAACCATCTTTTAGGTACGTGCTTAGGAGCATTCCTTGAAACAAAAGTAGTGCTTGGGTAGTGGATGCTCCAAGCATATAATAGGGGATTTGTCTATTCTTCTTAATTTTAACAATTATCATGTAGGAAATGTTCTCTATGCAAATAACATAAAAAGATGTGTAATAGGTATTATTGGTAAGCAAACTAGCATTGCTATTGATAATGTGTGGCTTGTTGAGAGCTTTAAGCATAACTTGCTTAGTATCAATCAACTATGCAATAAAGGTTAGGAGGTTAAATTCCATCCTACTCATTGTATCATTAAGTAAAATGAGAAACTAGTTTTTATTGCTACTAAGGATGAGAATGTTACGTATAACCCTTGATGATTTAATCTATCAAAGTATGAAGTGTTTAGCTATTTTAGATAAAGAATGTTAGAAATGGCACAAGAGATTAGGCTACATGAACATGGAGCTTATATCTCATCTCACAAAAAAAGATCTTATCAAAGGTGTGCCAAAGTTAAATTTTACCAAGGACAAGATATGTGATGTATGCCAAAAGAGGAAGCAGATCCAATCATCTTTTATACCAAAGAATCAGATCACAACTTTCAGACCATCGTAACTTCTACACATTGACCTATTCAAGCCATGAAAACCACTTCCCTTGGAGGTAAAAAGGATGTGTTTGTCATAATAGATGATTATACTCATTTTACATGGTTCTATACATTGCTCATAAAAATGATGCTCTAAGTGCTTTCATTGCACTTACTAAAAGGTATCAAAATGAAAATGGTTATTCCATTAAGAAATTTTGAAGTGACCATAGAACCGAGTTTGATGAAATAAACTTTACTTTGTTTTGTGAAGAACATGGTTACATTCATGATTTTTTTGCTTCTAAGACTCCTCAACAAAATGAGGTGGTTGAAAGGAAAAACTGAATTTTGCAAAAAGTTGCTAGAACCATGCTTAATGAATATGATTATTCCAAAATCCTTTTGCAGTAAAGTTGTGAATATAGCTTGTTGTGTGTCAAATTGTATATTCTTGAGACCTTTTTTGAGAAAAACCCTATATGAATTGTGGTGTGGTAAAATCTCAAATATTTCTTATTTTTGTATCTTTGTTTGCAAATGTTATATTCTCAATGATAGAGATTATTTGACAAAGTTTGATTTCAAAGTTGATGTAGCTATCTTTGTTGGTTACTTAATGCATAGCAAACCCTATCATGTATTTAATAAGATGAAAAGAATGGTTCAAGAATCCAAGCATGTTATGTTTGATGAGACTAGCCCATCTTATGCTAAGGAAACCTTGAGCAAAGAAATTGTAGGATTCAAAGGACTAGTCAAGATTCTATATCCTAAGCTATCAACATCAAATCTAGAGGAATCGAAATCACTTGAAGAAACAAACCCCACTACTGAACTTGACTTTATTAATAAGTAGAAAGGGCTAAACAAAAGAACAAGAAAGTTTAAACATGCTTCCAGTCACCCTACCAATAGAATCATTGGAGATCCTCAAGCTAGAATAACTAAAAGATCTAAAGCTAGAAAAGTTCTACTAGATGAATCTAATTGTGCTCTCATTTTAGTAATTGATGTCAAAGAGGCACTAAAGGTCCATTTTAGATTAAAGCAAGAAAGGAAGAACTGGCTTAGCTTGAAAAGAATAAAGTCTAAAAGTTGGTAGAATGACCATCAAACCATCCAATAGTTGGTATAGAATGGGTGTTTAGAAATAAGTTGGATAAAACTGGAAAAGTTACTAGGAATAAAGCCAAACTGGTAGAAAAAAGCTACAGTCAGCAAAACAGCATCGACTATGATGAAACATTTGCTCCAATTGCAAGGTTAGAATCAATTAGAATACTTTTTGCATTTGCATCTCATAAAAAGTTTATGCTGTATCAAATGGACATAAAAAAGTGCTTTTATGAATGGATTCATAAAAGAAGAAGTTTATGTTGAGCAAACCCCCAAATTCAAAAATCAAAACTTTCCAATTTAGTATTTAATTTAACAAAGGCTTTATATGGACTAAAACAAACCCTTAAACCTCAGTATGGATCAATTGTGTATTTTTTTCATAAATAATAATTTTTCTATTGGAATCTTAGATACCACACTATTCACTAAGCACCAAGAAAATGCTTCCCTCATTATTGAAATTTATGTCGATGACATTTTCTTAATTCTACTAATGATATGCTTTGTCAAGAATTTGCCAAAAAAATGAATTAGGAATTTGAGATGAGATTAATGAGAGAGCTCAACTTCTTCTTAGGACTTCAAGTAAAGCAAACTTAAAAGGGACATTCATCTCAGAAGAAATGTATACAAAGAAGCTTCTAAAGAAGTTCGGAATGAGTAAATGCAACTATGCAACCACTCTCATAAGTAAAAATGATAGACTAAAACTTGATGAGAATGGTAAGAATGTTGATGAAAAAGTCTACAAAGGTATGATTGGTTAATTTACTTAATTGTAAGCCATCTAGATATTATGTTCTTATAAGCTTATGTGCTATATTTCAGTTTAATCCAAAGGCATCCCATTTGAATGATGTTAAAAGAATATTGAGATATCTCAAGGGAACATATAACTATGGCTTATGGTATCCATATTCTAAATCTTTTAATTTCATTAACTATTCTGATGTGGACTATGCTAGTTATAAGATAGACAAGACAAGTTTTAGTGGTGGTTGTCAACTACTAGAAAATTGCTTGGTTTATGGTGTAGTAAAAAGTAGAACGTAGTTGCGTTATCCATAGATGAGGCAAAATGCATGGCCTTGGGCAATTGTTGCACCTAGATATTATGGATGAAGCGTATTTTACATAATTTTCATATTAATGTATCTTGTGTGCCTATTTTATGTTAGAGTTCCAGTGCTATTAGCATTTCTAAAAATCCAATGCTACATTCATGCATGAAACACATTGAAATTAAACATCATTTCTTTAGTAACCCATTCTCTTTTCCTTTCTCAAATTTTTTGATTTCTCTTTGAAATGTCGAAAAGAGGAACCTCTAGGCCATTTTTCCCAAAGAAAAAGGAAGTGTTCTTTATCTTTCTCTAAACTTGTCCCTCTTAAAGTTCTTGAAGCCCCTCTTTTGTTTAAATGGTATAATGATTTGAGTTCTCATAAAGAAAAATATTCCTCCATTGATAAACCTAAGTATTTTGGTCCTAAGGAACTTGGCATTAAGGATACCCCCACAGGTTCTCTTAAAAAACCAAGCAATTCAAATAAGGGTTTGTTAAGCCCTAAGTCTTTAGTTCCAGTTGGTCTTGGAGAAATTAGTGACTAGAATTTTGATAACGCTTCCTCATTTCTTAAGTTGCATTTTATTGAAGCCTAGAAATGTTTCTGTGAAAAATTTTCTAGCCAAAACTTAAATAATGGAAGAGTTGTTAATTTTGACTCTGCCAAAATCTCTTGCCATTGATCTTGTGTGCAATCTAAATGGGACAATTTTATGAAATAATATGAAAGGTCCTATCCATATCTTGTAAAGTTGTTTACTCAAAATTTGCCTTTATTGAGTCTGACATTGATGTTTTAGTTGAATCTTATGTGCTTGGAAAAAGGATTTTTTATCTCCATCAAAACTGAACTTTCTACTTGATCTTTCAAATGGTGGTGCTAAATTCTTTAATTTTGGAGATTTATTTGATGCTAACATTTTCTGTGATGAAATTGCCAAATTGTTTTGGGTAAGTAAATAGTATGCTTTATCTAATTAGGCTACTAATATTTCCTATGATGAAATCACCAAATTATTTTGGGGAGGTAAACAGTATATTTTATCTGGTGGGGATACTTTAAATAAACTAAAAATTGATCACACTTTGCTTTGTAAAATGCTCATTTGTACTATTTTCTCATCTTCGTTATCAAGGGGTGATCATTCTATGAACTTAAATTCCATAAGTCTCTATTTGATGGCTAAGGCTATTAAAGAAGAATCGATCAATGTTAGTTTCATAATTTTGAAATATATGGTATATTTCTTATCCCATCAAGCTAAAAACCTTTCACATTCCATGATTCTTTCTCATATTTTTAAGAATGAGGGAATTTTATTACCAAATGCTTAGACTGAGAGAGAGCATGACCATAAGATTCTAGATCTTGCCAGCTTTAGAAAAATAAAGATCCAATATATTGAGAATGATGGATTGTTCAGTGGTGCTGGTAGAAGCCCTAGCAAAATAAAGGTTTATCCCTATAAAGCCAAACATTTGATGGTTATTAGCTTTGAATCTAAAGATTCTAGCCCATTTCATACCACTTTTGTTAAGGCACCAAAAAGGGCTTAAGGGCAATCTGATAAGAAACTAGAAGCCAAGGTGGATGATCTTGGTAGAGCTATTGAGGCTCCTATTGGCTGTTTGGAAACTCTTATAGATTCCATTGATTATAAGCTAGAATTTCTTCTTCATAAATCTAGTTAAAATTATGCCGACAATATTTAGTTGAGAAGAAAAGTTGAAACTTATCTAAATGCTTCTTAGGCCCCTTTTGATGATGAAGAAGGAGAAGATTTGAAGTTTGAATCTTTTGTCTGTCTACTAGAAGTTCTTTTGAACTATTGTTAGCTAATAAACATTTTTTTTGCGGGCCTATAAGCTTAAATTTCTAGATACTTTGGTATTTTCTAGCCTATAAAACGAATGAATGATTTGTTTTCCATTATTTGCTATTATTTGTTGCTTCTTTGCTTTTTAAGAACATATGTAGAGAGAGCACAAGCTAATCTTAGACTCTAGAAAAACATTAAGACAAGGAAGCACATGCTAGCAAAATAAGACATATAAAAAGGAAGAGCTTAGGTGACATCCTTCCTCTCTTTTCAAATTTTATCATCATCAAAAAGGGGGATATTGTTAACCCTTTGATGACTTACATTATTCCGATCATGAAAAAATTATATTCCTTATTATGTGCCGAAAGCAAAGCATGCAATTAAAATTGTGAATATATTTCCATATTATCTGCCAAAATCTATCTATGCTCCGAAATTTACTTTCCATAATTAAAAGATCTCTTGAAGATTTTAGCTTGATTTATGCCTTTATGATTTAGGAAAGAAATCAATCTTGTTGACTTATTGATATATCCGCAATTTGTATGGCTAACATATGTTTACCATAATGTGTTGTTTTCTTATTTGATTCCAATGGACATTTACCAAATTAAGGTTTTATAGCCGTTGGATATGAACTTACAAATAAGAAAATATTTAGCATCATTGAAATGTAAATCACTCAGTTGGGAAAAAGATCTTAAGATTGTTTGGAGGAGTTGTGTGATACTTTCTCATTCACATTATGCTTAAGTGTTTGCGAATTCTTTTCTCTACTTGTATTTTCAAAGAACCTTGTGGTGAAGAAGGTCAAGTGGAGCTTGCCTTTGATAGACCTTGGGAAGACCAAGACAAGGTGGTGTGTATCTCAAATTACCTATTAGTGAAGTGGGATGGGAGTCGTACCTACTCTTGAGGGACTCTATGCAAAGAACAAACTAGGCATTTGGTTGCTTTAAGGATCTCCAGGTGAAGAAACCAATAGATTAATACTTTCTAGAATCTTTTGCAGTATTCTGGGATTCAAGCTAGAATGAGAGACTAGAGCTTGTGGTTTGGAGTGGTAGCACTTCTAACATCAGTCCACAAAGGTTGTGCAAGTGAGACTAGTCGAAGTTCCCCTAAGCTTGTTCACAAAGTAGTTGGTTTTGCAGTACTCTAGAATCTGCTTTAGCTTCTTTGGGATTCTGGTTTAACTTTTTGTAAAAGCTGGTTTTCACCCTCATAAGGTGTTTCTAATCCTTAACTTTTACTCTATCAAAATGCCATACTTATCTATAAAATATTTTGATATTTTAATTGATTTGACAAGTTAAAAATCCTAAGCAAATGTTTAGGTAGAGGAGTAGGCTTGCCGAACCTTTGTAAATTCCAATGTCCATTTACTTTTGTTTTTATTGCTTCATTTATCACTAGTCTGAATGTCTGTTTAATTGGTATTTACAAATTTTAGTTAGTAACTAAAACTATTTTCTACAAAAGATATAAAGCATTTTGGAAGGCCAAAAAGTTATTGAGTGATAAACTTTTGTTGCATTAAAATCCCTAAGGCCTAATTCACCCCTCTCTTAGGCTTTTAATCGCTTTCAAACCATAACTCCCTAAGGAAAAACATAAGTATATTGGATAGATAGATAAAGTTTGAGAACCAATGTTTTTGAAAATCAAAAACTACACCTTGATCTTGATGACAAAAATTTGAGATCATAGTTTATGAAAATTAAGAAAATATTTATAGTATGAATGGATATATCTCCAAAAATGACTAACTTATAATCTATAATTCTTGAAGTGTCAGGCATTGTGACTCTTTAAATTTCAGGAAAGATGATATTTTGGGAGAATATACTACATGTAGACATAATTGTGAGGTTTTAATTTGAAAAGCTAATGATTACCTTAGATAAAGTTGCATATGATAATTAGAAGAACATTTACGATGATTGATATTTGACAAGCATATATAGTGTGATTTAGATGATGTGGTCATTTGGAAAAATTAGTTCATCAATAATGAAAAATAAATTGTATAATGATGAAATGCAAGTAGATAGGAAAAAGTGGATGAATATCCGTAGTAGATGAAGTTTTGAAAGATCAGAGTATAAATCTATAGAGAAATGTGTAACTAGTTGTATGATATAAGTTAGTTCTATAAATTGAAAGAAGGTAATATTAAAAAAAGAGGAGACATGGAAATCAATTAAGAAAAATTTGTAAAAATAAATGGGAAAGATAAGGTAAAGGTCTGTTATTGACATAATGGATTAGGAATGCAGATACAAGGTAGGGATTAGTGTTTTAGTAAGATATAGTCACCTATTGAAAATTAAGAATGTGAAAAATATAGATGAGGAATGAGGCCAATGCCTTGAAATAGAGATGTACATCTTAACCTTGGTGAGGGAAATTAAGAATCATGATATATTAAAATTTTAAAAATAGCTAAAGCATATATATAATAAGAAACAACCGATTTTAATGAACACTACAAGTGGAATATGATACATCGGGAGCGGCAAACTTTACAACTTAATTAACAAGCTAATTTGGCTAATAACCTCAAACATATAGCAGGAGACTTTACAAAAAATAGTCACAAGAAGTTCCTTCAAGTTAACCCCCTAAAATGTATGAAAAGATCAAACAAGTAAAATATAAGGGTATATGTTGAGGAAAAGGACAAAATTTGAGTATCAAGAGCTTATGAATGAAGGAATTAAGTATACTACTTTTCTTTTTTAGAAAGAACTTCTATTGATAGTGATTGGCAGAACAACAATAAGAACATGATGAAATTCATCGAATAAGGGAATTGTAATACCTTTTCCCATATAAACTAATTCAAATTATTGTAGGAATTTGGGTTTATTTAAGATCGAACTTGAGGTAGGGACACTAGTAATAAAAATTCAAAAAGAAGTTGTATCAGGAGCTATCTTCTACTTGTAATATGGATATTATACATTAAGGTGATGCTAATTAGGGTTAACCTATGCCTTTGCGACCTGTATAGATATGATACATTGGATTTCATGGTCCATTTGGATCAATTTATAATGATTTTATTGAGAGCATTCTAAAAATCAAAGAAGAAGTATAGGCTTCATGTATGGTTGATATTACCACAAATAGAGGAATACAAATTATATGTTTAATTTATAGATGTGAGGCTTGATTAGAAATTGGGGTATTAGAATTTGATCCTACTTGGTTGAAGATGATCATAGAATTTATCAAAAGTAAAAGTTTCATAGGCTTTGTCAATCAATGTCAAAGATGAAAAAATTAGTGAAGAATAAGTATTAGTCATAAAAGGATGAAAACATAACCATAGGGTATGGGATCTAGTAGTTAACCTCAAACATATGTAAAAGCAAGGCACTAGGATCCAATATTTAAACTTCAAAAACAAGAAATTAACTAGTTCTTACAAGCATAAGAAGGATATAATCATGTTAGGGATTCAAATTTGGTGAGATCATTACTTTGAAAAGCAAAGCAAAATCCAAGGAATAATAAGTGAACTCTTCACTAGCTCAGAAACTGCATGCAACTAGAACAACTAGAAGAGTGTGATGATCGCCCTATCAAATCTCCTCTAAAACTTTTGAAAAAATATATGGAGCTTAAAAATACCTTGATGAACTCTAAGTTAAAATTTCAGATCAAAAGGCCATCTAGAACTCTCTAAAGAAATTTGCCAAACTAAGCTCTATGTAGGTGGATCTCTAGAAACAAGCAAGTCAAATGCCTTGCCTCTATTGTAATGATCCACACACCAATGAGATATTCCTAAATCTCTAGTCTACATGTTGGAGCAAGATCAGAGATTCAATAGTGGTGGAGGCCAATTTTAGGCAGGGAAGAAAAAGAAGAAGAGAGCAAAGCTTTCAACACATGAATGCTTGCTTGCAAGAGGTTTTGGAAGGAGACAAGGAAGAATTTAATTCTTCACACCAAAAATGATATGCATGACCTCCTCTCTCTATATCTATATATATGTTGAAAAAGTGTGATGACAAGGTGGCATCACACAATGCATGAGGGGGGCAGTCAAGTGGGCTTGCCCATGTGACAAATGAAAATCCAAATCTCATTTGAATTTTATTTGCATTTTAATTAAATTTGGAAACTAATTTCAAATTGATTAAGATGCTAATTCAAATAAACTCTTCATTTAAATTTTTCCTCCAAAATTCATTCTTTCCATTGATTAAATTAAACTCTTTAATTTAATTATTTATTCTTTGACTTAACTCTTTAAATCAAACTAGCTTAACTCCTTAAACTTAATTTTGTTAACTTAACTCTTTAAATTAACTTGACCGATTGATGACCATGTTGGCACCAAATAATTAGCTCCTTAATTATTGGTCTAATTTAACTCCTTAAATTAGTTGATTAATTTAACATTTAAATTAATCAAGCTAAAATTGACCTTCAAACTTGGTAGCTAAAAATAGGTCTCCTAGGAGAAATTCTTTTTTGATAATTAAGAAATTTTCTCCATCAATTAGGAAGCTAATTGAATTTTGTGTATGACCCAATAAGTTCTATCATTCATTAGACATGGGCTCATAACTCCTTGTGACTTTTGAATATCTCATATTCATTTTAGTTTAAAACTCTTTTTCAACTAATTGACTCAATTCAATTAATCTCATTAATTAAAGAGTACCCAATCTCTATGGTCGATGTCCAACCTCAAACCCATGAAGCCCAACTAATTGGCCGAAATAAATATTTTGGAAAACCATCATCGCTCTATGCTTACCACGCAAATACAATTATTCCGTCTTCTATCTCCCAAAAAAGGCATAAGATAAGGTATTTGTCAACTCTTCAATAGCCTCGATATTATGTTTCTATTCTCAATGTTTGATCCCATTATGCGACCTCACCTTTGAAAATTTTCTTTTCCAAATTGTCACACCACCTTATGCAAGAATATTTTGGAATCGATTATTATAGAATACATAGGAGATGCATTCGCCCTTCACAACAGTGAGGAGTTAGATTCCATCTTGGATCTCACAAACCTTCATGCCAAATAACTCATACGCAATCTCAACCCAAAAGGCCCACCAAGTAGTCAAGGAAGAGTCAAAGCATGAGGATTGAACACAAGGTTACCGTGGACCCTTAGGTCAGAAGACTAATAATATACATTAGTGTAAGCAGGAAAACTTGCCACTTTGGCTATCTAGTAGATTCTTTGGTGGGTCTTCAGTGCCTTGTTCTCTAACAAGCACCCACTAACATGCACCCATGTCTCATATAGTTGCTAATGGAATGGAGCAATCTTCAAACCTTAGATTTATGTATTGTTAGTGCAGGTCTATCCCAAATTTTAGATTTCTTATCTCGTATGATCCTATAACTTGAAAGATTTAAGATCACGATCGTAAGAGACTTATTTAATGATTATCAAACCAAGTCCCGCAATAATAGGTGGTCTAAAGGCTTTATCTAAATACTAGTGAAGTGAAATTAAGCACAAGATAAAGATGGTCATATTAAGAATATCATTCAATCAAGATTATACCATGAGTGAAATAGTTTACAAGGCCAATCTCATTGGCTTGCAGAGAACTATTCCAACAATATGATAAAATGTGAAATGCTCAAGTAAAAATAAGTAGATGGAAACTCGTGATAGTAATTTCCAATGAAGGGGATTCTGATTTTACCTGCAACAAAGTAGGATTTGCTTGAGATAAGAGAAAAGAATTTGGGGAATTGATCAAATTAAGAGAAATAAGAATCCACAAAAGAATTAGTTTTGGAAATGACAACATAGTAGGTGAAGGCATTCCAAACCTATTCAAATAATAAGTGAGAATCTGGGAATCAAATTCTTTTAATGGGGGAGAGTTATAACACCTTAAATTTTGGTCCTTAAATATAAAGCTATTGTTTCAGTAAAATAAAATACAAATTCAATAAATAGAATTTAGAATAATTTTGGGTTAAATTTTCATTGAAGCTTATGCATAATTGTTGGAAGTTTAGGGATAATATTACAAATGAAATTAATAAGACCTTGGTTGTCCAAAATTCTAAAATTTAGGGGTCAATAAGTGAAAGTTAAGTTCATGGGTTGAAAAGTAATTAAGTTAGGACATGATTGTCTGAAATTACCAATGTCAGTGGTTAATAAAATGCAAAGATAAAATTCTCAAGGACTAGATTGAAGTTTAAGGACCAAATTGAAGGTGATCTAAAGTTAGAGGGCATAATGTAGGTGGTCAAAAACTTTTGAGGTCAGTTTCTAATTTCAAAAAGTGCTTTTATGTGAAAGTTCTAACCATGAATTTTATTTGATTTTCAAAACAAAACCCAGTAGTGACACTGACCAATGAATATTGGGATTTGATCAGAAAACTGAAAACCAACATCCACTACAACAAATTGCACTTCATGTAACAAAAACTTTGGTAACAAAGGTAAAGTTTGCTACGGATGTTAGATTTATTGTAATGAAATTGATTTTTTGTTGCAAATAAATTTTTCTTAAATAAGTAAGTAAAGTCTTGTTTTCTTTAACTCAAATTTGTTACCTTAATTTTTTTTTTATGCTTGTAGCTAAATAATAATTCATTACGGAAATGTTATTTTGTTAAATATAATATATTTGTAACAAAATTTAATACTTTTTGTAACATCAAAATATTTGTTACAAATAAAATACATTGTAACAAAGTTTTTAGTTACCAAACTTCCATTAACTTCTCTCCAAAATTCGTTCCCTCTAAATATCAATTGTACACATATGGTAACAATGTTTTTCATTACTAGCTATAAATGAATTAAATTTAATTTTTACAGGTACTTGTGAGTTGGGCTTTTGTTCAAGAAATAGACTTCACAATAATTTAAAGAATTTGTTAATTGGACTAAACCCAATTTTTAGTGAATTATTGTTGAACTAAGTTTTATTTTATGGATTGAGTTTGAACAAATTTTAAGTGAATGATCCATTAGTTGGTCCAATTTCTTTAAAACATTGGGCTTCATAAATTGTTTTGTGAATTATTCATTGAATTGGGAGTTTTCATTTATGAAATAGGTTTGACCAAATTTATATTGAATTAAGTGGTGAATTAGGCTTCATTTTAAGAGTTGGTCTTATACAATTTAGAAATGAGCTAAATGGTGACTCGAGTTTTCTTTAAAAAATTGAGCTTATTTTTAAGTTGGGCTTCACATTAGTAAAAAAAATTGATTACTTTGGGTTGACCAACTTTTTTCTTTTTTAACTAGCTGGGCTTAACTAATATTTTAGTGAATTGGTAGGTTGGGCTTTATACTAATTTGAAAACTTGGTTAATTGAGATTTTTCAACTTCTTTTTTATTAATTGGGCTTCAATAATTCTTTTAGTAAATTAGTGAATTGGAATTTCTATATGAATTGGATTTCACATTAACCTAAAGAATTGATTAATTGGACTTTAGCAACTTTTCATTTTATTACTATGAGCTCACCAATTTTTTAGGAAATTAATGTTATTTGATCAAGAATATGGTTTGACATTAAATTAGAGAATTGATTAATTGGGCTTTAGCAACTCCTTTTTTATTAATTGGGTTTACTAATTTTATAATGAATTGATCTCATTTTTTTAAGAATTGGGTTTTACTTTAATTTAAAAAATTAGTTAATTGTGATTCTCTAATTTATTCTTAAGAATTGAGTTTCACATGTGATGCTAGCTAGCATCCCTCTCACGTCTATACAAGGCCATGTGGCCCACCTATGGAGTTGTTGGCATCCTCACATTTTCCCTCCATAGTGTGATATAATCCATGTGTTGAATAATGATACAAAATCCACTGCTCTCTCTCTCTTCAAAACCACCCACTTCTCCTCACCTTCCTCCTCTCTTAATCTAGCATAATTAAGGTTGAATTGGAGCTTGCCTAAGGTGTGAGGACTTGATTATTAGAGGTCCAACACTTGGGGAGACTAAGAAGAACTTTGGTGATCCATTTTGATGCTGAAATCGGTTAATCTTTTGGAGGATCTAGAATTCAAGTTTTTTGCTATTTTTTGGTCTATACCTTGCTGTTCCAGAAGTGGTTTGGTGGTCCACATTTTCCAATTTTTTGAGCAAAGGAAGGGGAGAAAACAGCTCATACCATTGGTGATTGTAGATCATCCACAAGAGGCATCTCAGTGGTGATCTTGTTGATTCGTTTGGATCCTTTCATCAAGGTAAATTTTTTGTCTTAGAATCCTTATTTGGAGCATTTTAATGATCCTTGGGATGGAGTTAGATGGTTATATTTTGTGTATTTTGGTTTTAATATTTGGTTCCCTTTCCTGTTTCTTCTTTCACTTAGTTTGTGGAGTATTTCAACATAAAACATTTATACCCATGGCCATCATGAAAGTTCATGTGGGGTAATCATGCATAAGATCTAATGGTTCCTTGAAGAAACATTACTTTTCATGAGATTCTAAGGAATCACGGAGCAACTTAAATCCTCATGAGATCCAAAGGGGTTTTAGAATAATTTAACTCTACTTGTGGTTCTAAAGGATCCCCAGAGTGACTTAGTATTGCATGACATCCAAAGAACTCCACGGATAAAATTTATTCCAAGATCAGAGATAGAATCAACTAGATAGAAGAATAGGTAAAAGCAATTACTCAATGTAATGATTCAATGAGAACCTCATAGGAATGATTCAACACTCAATTTGCGCACTCTATGTAATAGCCACATAGAGAAAAAGGAAAAGAAAAAAATTTACAGAAGAACTTGATCAAATGATTATGCTAAACTAAGTGGAGTGGAATATACCAAACATAGTTAATTAGAAAGTGAAACTCTAAAAAAAAGGAGAAATATCCAAAATCACTAAGTTTTGATGAAAATCAGCAATGGGTACATCACCCATCTAACTAGAAACAAAATAAAAGAAGAAAACTAATACAATGAATGAATAATGAAAGAAAGACAAAATGCTTAAAAACTAGAAAACTAATCCTTTAGGAAAGACCCATCTACTATCTACCATTACACTAGGATTGCCTCAAGATCTTTTTTTCCATTTATGGAAGCTACTTTTGTGGGTATGTTAATAGCAATCTTCAAATCAAGTAATAATAGGTCTTCTTATAGGTATTGGTTAAAATTCTGAAAGATGTGCTTGCAATTATAGATTATTTGCTCATAACTTATATCAGCTTTATTAACCACAATCCTCTCAAATGTGTCAAACTCATGGAACTCTTTCTTACTTCTTCTTTTAATCAACATAAAGAGATTCTCCATCATAGGACACTTAAGGATATTTTTCCTAGTCTTGACTTCTCAATCAAAGCAATTCGGCCATGATCGTTGTCCTTTACACTCTCTTACTCTGCTTCTTGAGCTTTTCAAATTAATTGGTTGCCTGCTAAAAGTCTATCTTCAGCTTGAAAATCTCTATAGTTGTTTTCTACCCTTGGGGATCTGACTGAGCAATATGGTTTAGTCCTTATCAAAAGGATAAGAGAAAAAAAAATTAGTAAGTCTATTCAATGAGCATCAATGAATGCAAAGTATGTGGATATCTAATGTAAATAATGTATGACATACTCGGCCATGATCTCTATTGAGAAGCCATACAAGATAAATATATGAATACAAATCCTATTTATTTTAGTCATCTTTATTCAATGAACCTTTTAGTCTGCCTAAGTATAGCAGATCTCATAAGTGTCATAATAAAAATATACTCAGAAGACCTTCTTTGACCTATATGTGAACAAGTTCTTCCTATAGCCGAAACTATGAACACATGGGGAGATAGATGAGTTGGAAAATTCTTTCTTAGAGGAATGATGATCTCTAAATCACTACATTTATCAGTTGTTGCTTAAGGCACAAAAGTAGAAGAAAGGACAATTATCTCGGCAATGGAACTTTGATAACGAGTTGGAAGAATCAAATATGCCTCTCTAGTATACCTCTGCACTGTCACAAACTCCCTCATAAGAAGCATAATCTAATTCACTGAAATGGAAAAAAAGTTAATGTTATTTCCTACTAAGGAGAAATTGAAAAAAAAGACATATAGTAGTGCATGATAAAAACGATACATGGAGAAAACACATGCACTAGTTCAAAAGTAGAAAAATATGAAAACGCTCAAGTACTGGTTGAGGGACATCAAAAAGGTGCACCAAACAACCCTAAGGACTTAAAATAATCTTGAAAATTGTGGTTAACCTCTTGAGGGCATATAATAGTAGGAGAGTTCTCTTTGTAGATGAGCAACCTCAATCATCATCCCTGACATTATCTCTCTTTCCAAAGACCTTTGAGAAATGATACTATCCCAAAGAACCTTCTGAAGTAAGGAGTAGCCCAAGGATCTAATTATAAAACCCAAATTAGGCTAAATAAAACTTGTCTACACCAAATCTAATGATCTAATCATGCATTTAATAAGAATTTAATGGTAGAAACTAACTTTGAATGCCTAATCCAAAGGTACAATCAAGTAAGACACCAATGAACACTTCAAAGTGTCATTCCACACATAACAGAATCAAGCCAACACTTGACTGAGCAAATCAACTCTAAATAGCTGAAGGTTTGCAAACCTCCTCAACACACATGAGAACCTCTAGTTAAAATTTCAGCCAAATCCAAGCATGGAAAGGCCTCCAAATCTATCTCCAAAATTACTAGACAACAATGGATCTACAAAAGCAAAAGCTCCCCAAATGTGAAGCCTCTAATGTTATGATCTACACGCCTAAGGGGAGCTCAAATCTTTCTTCAATCAACTTAGAGAACTAGAAGAAGAAGGAGAGGGAGGGCCAAACATATGTAGAGACTTTGGTGAGAATGGTGTGAAACTTCAACACATGAGTGAGTCACATTTTTTGGAAGGAAAAATGGAATCTAGCATCACATTCACTATATGGCCGGCCACCTCTATCTATTTATAGAGTGGATGGTGTGATGCAAGTTGGCATCACACCCTCCATGAGGTGGTATGCCAAGTTGGTAATCTACTCGCATGTGTAATGTGAATTTCACTTGCATTTAAATTTAATTTTACTCTACATTTCATCTCATGAAATATCTTTCAAATTAATCCCAAATTAACCTTAAATGAACTCCTTCATTTGAATTTTCCTCCAAAATAAGTTCTTCACATTAATTAAATTAACTCTTTAATTTTAATTAATTAACTAATTTAAATCTTTAAGTCATCTAATTTAACTCTTTAAGCTAGAAGATGTCAACTTAACTCTGTTAGTTAACTAATTAATAGTAAAATGGAATCAATTAAATTAACTCTTTAATTCAATTGGTCTAATTTAAATCCTTAAATTATTTTTATTAATTTAAAAATTAAATCAATGAAGCCAAAATGATAAAAAACTTAGTCAACCGATTTCTCCATAAAAACGACAACGGTGAACTTTGTAACTCCTTAGAAAATTCTTCCCAACAAATAGAATTTCCTCTAGGCTTTTGTGTGCAATCCATTATGTTCTCCCATTCATTGGACATAGCTTACAACTCGTTTGATATTTTGAATATTGAAACATTCACATTAGTTTAAACACCTTTAGATCAATAAGTTTTTCAATTATTACCTATTAATTGAAGTATATGTTCGAATAGTGCCATGCAAGCCAATAAGATTGTCCTTGTAAAAGCTATTTCCTTGTAAAAACAATCTTAATTAATTGATATTCTTTATATGGCCATCTTCATCTTATACTTTATTTCACATCATTGGTATTTCAAAAAGCCTTTAGATTACTTAAGACTATAGGACTTGCTTCGGTGACCATGGAGTAAGCCTGACACAATTGTAATCTTACATCTTCTAAATTATAGGATCTTAAGAGATGGAGCATCTAAGATCTAGATAAACTTGCACTAATGATGCATAAATCCAAGGGTTGGAGATTGTTCTATTCCATGAGCAACTGTATGAGATATGGATGAATGTTAGTAGGTGCTTGTCAGAGAACAAGACACTAAAGACCCACCAAAGAATCCACTAGATAGCCATAGTGACAAGTCAGTAGTGGCTAGTTCTTCTACTTACGTTAGTACATTGTTAGTCCTTTAACCTAAGGATCCATTGTAACCTTATGTCCGATCTTGATGCTTTGACTCTTCCTTGACCACCAAGTAGGTCTTTTGGTTTGAGATTAGGTATGAGCACCTTGGCATGAGGTTCGTGAGATCTAAGATAGAATTTGACTTTTCCTTATTATGAAGAGCAAGTGTATTTCCTTGTATTCTATAAGGATCGATTGCCAGATATCCTTACAAAGGTGGTGTGACAATTTGAAAAAAGGAGTTTTTCAAAGGTGAGGTCACACAAAGGGATCAAACATTGATAATAGAGACATAGTATCGATGCTATTAGGAAGCTAATAAATATCTTGTCCTAGTCCTCTTTCAAGAGATAAGAGATGGAAAGACCGTATTTGCGTGGTACGCATAGAGTAATGATGGGTCTCTAGAATATTCATTTTAGCTAATTAGTTGGGCTCCATAGGCTTGAGGTTGGGCATCGAGCATGAAGATTGGGTACTCTTCAATTAATGAGATTAATTAAATTAAGTTATTAGTTTAAAAGGAGTTTTTAACTAAAATGAATATAAGATATTCAAAAGTCGCAAGGAGATATGAGCTCATGTCCAATGAATGGTAAAACCTATTGGGTCACACACAAAATCTAATTGGCTTCCTAATTGATGGAGAAAATTTTCTAAGTGTTAGAAAACCAACTCCTAATGGATTGATTTTATGGTGCCAATTTTGAAGATCAATTTTGGCTTGATTAATTTAAGGAGTTAAATTAGACTAATAATTAAGAAGTTAATTATTTGGGGATAACATGGCCATCAATTGGTCAAGTTAACTTAAAGAGTTAAGCTAGTTTGACTTAAAGAGTTAAGTGAAAGGATAATTAATTCAATTAAAAAATTTAATTTAATTAATGGGAATAATGAATTTTGGAGGGAAAATGAAAATTAAGATTTCATTTGAATTATCATCTTATTTAACTTGAAATTAGATTTCAAATATAATTAAAATGCACATAAAATTCAAATGAGATTCAAATTTAATTTGCCACCTTGGTACTCCACTTGGCTACCTTTCCTCATGGAAGTTGTGATGCAACCTTGGCATGACACCATTCAATATCTATATATAGATATAGAGATAGAATTGGCTACCATATCACACCTTTTGTGAAGAATTAGATTCTTTGCAATTCCTTCCAAAACCCATTGTAAGCATTACATTCATATGTTGACAGTATTGTTCTCTTCTTCTTCTTCTTCCCTACCTAAAATTGGCCTCCACTATTAAAAATATCCTTTCTTATTCCAACTTATAGATTGGAGATTTTTGAAGATCTAATTGGTGTGTGGATTATAACTATAGAGGTAAAAAAGAGAGTTTGTTTGATTTGGAGATCTATCTGCACAGAGTCCAATTTAGCAATTTTATCCAGGGATTTTCATAAATATTTTTGATCTAATTTTTTGACATAGATTTCTTCAAGGTGTTGAGAAGCTCCAAGAATTTTCTTGGGATTTTTGGAGGAGTTTCGATTGGGCGATTTTCACACTCTTCCTACTGTGCCAGTTGTAGACAGTTTCTGGAATTATGAAGAGTTCACAAGTTTCTCATTGGATTTTGATTTCCAAGGTAATGCTCTCACTAAATATGAATCCCTAGCATGATTTGACCCTAGGTATACTTGTAGGCACTAGTTAATTTCATACTTTTGAAGTTTTGATGATTGGATTCTAATGCTTTAGAGTACCTAATCTTTATGGTCGATGTCTAGCCTCAAGCCCATAGGGTCCAACTAATTGGACAAAATGAATATGGTCTTGGTGAACCATCATAGCTCTATGCTTACCATGTAATTACAATCTTGCTATCTCCTATCTCCTGAAAGTGGCTTAGCGCAAGATATTTGTCAGTTCCCCATAACCTCGATATCTATGTTTCTATTCTCAATGTTCGATTCTCCTTTATGACCTCATATTTGGAAAAGTACTTTTCCAAATTTTTATACTACCTTGCACAAGGATTTCTTACAATTGATCATTATAGAATCAGAGAAGATGCACTCACGCTTCACAATGATGAGGAGATGAATTTCTTCTTGGATCTCACAAACCTCTATGTTTATGTAGCTCATACCATATCCCAACCTAAAAGGCTCATTATATGGTCAAGGAAGAATCAAAGCATGAGGACTTAAATACAAGGTTATCATGGATCGTCAGGCAAAGGACTAATTATATACACTAGCATAAGTAGGAAAACTTACCACTACTGACTTACCACTTTAGCTATCTAATAGCTTCTCTGGGCAGGTCTTCAATGAACTTATTCTTTAAAAAGTACCTACTAATATACATCCATGTCTAACATGAATTGTTTGTAAAATAGAGCAATATGCAACTCCTTGGATATATACATCATTAGTACAAATTTATCCGAATCTTAGATACATTGTCTTTTAAGATTCTATGACTTGGAATGTTTAAGAGCATGACCATGTAAAACTTACATGATGATCACCACTCAGTATGTGGCTAATTTTTGTACTCATGTGTGATCTAGAGGCTTCAACCAAATGCCAGTAAAGTAAAATAATCATAAGATAAAGATGGCTATTTAATATGAATATCATTCAATCAAAAATATATCATAAGTGAAATGGTTTACATGCTAATCTAATTAGTTGTGGGGTACTATTCCAATAGTTTTGCACTTATCCTAAAGTCAATTCCCTATAGTCTTAAGACCTATCTTGTCAAGATATCCTTCAAAGATCTTTTCCACTTGAATGTTGCCTCTATCAGTGATCTCATGGATCAAATGGTAACACCTCAAAATATGCTTAGATTGTTGATGAGATCTTGGATTTTTTGCTTGTGCAACTGCTCTATTGTTGTTGTAGAAGATAATTACAGGCTAACGATGTTAGGTACTAGATCCAACTTTCAAATGAGGATTTTCATCTAAATGCCATTCTTTGTAGCTTCCAAAGTTGCAATATATTCCACCTTAGTAGTAGAATTGACAGTGGTGTCTTGCTTGGAACTCTTCCAACTCATTGTGCCACAATTGAGATAAAATATAAATCTACATTGAATTGGAAACTAGTATCCAAAAAACCCTTGAGTTTCAATTTTTCATTATTGTCCACTGAAAATAAATCCTTAGTTTTTCTCAAGTACTTAAGGATGGGTTTTATGGCTATCCAGTGATATTCATGAGGTCGGATTGAAAATGAATCATAACACTTAGAGTGTGTGCTACATTCGACCTTGTATATTGAACGGCGCACATTATGCTCCTAATAGCGAATACATAAAGTATGTAGGATATTCTTTCTCTCTCATTAGTAGAGGCCATAGACTTGGAGAGATAAAAACCATATCCCATAGGAAGGAATTCTTTCTTGGCTTTCTCTACATAGAACCTGTTTAGTATTTTGCCAATGTATGGTGTTTAGGAAGCCCAAACATTCTCTTTAATTTATCTCAATAGATTTGTATTCCCAATATGAACGATGCTTCTCTAAAATATTCCATGGAGAATTATCTAGATAACTATTCTTTAGTACACTTTAACATTTATCTCTCATTCCTAATGAGAAGAATGTCATAGACATAAAGTGTAATAAATTGTATGCTACTTTTACTAGCCTTTATGTATTCATAAGATTCATACACATTTTTGATAAAGTGAAATGATTTGACTGCCTTATCCAAACATATGTTCCAACTTTGAGATGCTTGTTTAAGTCCATAAATGGACTTTTCAAGTTTACAAACCTTTTGCTCACTCACTTTGTATGTAAAACCTTGTAATTGCTCCATATAAATTTTTTCTTCAACATTTCCATTGAGGAAAGCAATTGTTATATCTATTTGCCATATCTCATAATCATACTATACAATTATGGCTAGTAAAATCCTAATGGACTTAGCATAGCATCCAATTAAAAGGTTTCCTTAAAATCAATATTGAGTTTTTAAGTGTAATCTTTTGCCACTAGTCGTACCTTAAAAGGTCATAACCTCTCCATCGACTACTAGCTTTTGCTTATAAATCCACTTGCAAGTAATGGTACTATACCCTTTGGTGGATCTACTAAAGTTTATACTTTATTGGATTACATAAAGTCTATTTCGGATTTCATAGCATTTTGCCAATGTCTCGAATCTATGTCCAATAAAGTTTCTTCATAAGTCTTTGGATTACTATCTAATTTGCTGTTTCATGAAGAAATATGAACTTTTTGGGTTACTTCTTGATTTGGTTAAACTTTTTCAGATATTGTGTGAAAGGCTCTTGATGTTCACTTGCTTCTATTGCTTGTGGGATTTTATGATTATTCTAAAATTCATCAAGTACAACAACAACGCCATTTCTATCTAATAGAAGTTCCCTTTCAAAAAAGTTGGCATTCCTTGAAACAAACACTTTTTGTTCCAAGGGATCATAGAAATAATAACCGAAAGACCTTTTTGGATATTCAACAAACTTCCAAAAGGTAGATCTAGCATCCAATTTTTCTTTCACTAACTACTTGACATAAATAGGTGACTCCCAAACTCTTAGAAAAGAGTAAAAGGGTGCTTTGCCAAACCACATCTCATGTGGCTTCTTTAGCACAGACTTTGAGGTTACTATATTTAGTAGCCTCACCATTCTTTTTAAGATGTATCCCCAAAAAGATATAAGCACATCGGTGAAGCTTATTGTGGAATGTACCATATCTGATAAGCTATGATTTCTCCTCTTAGCTACTCTATTATGTTAGATTGTGTTGGGTGGAGTTCATTGAGAAAGAATCCCATTTTTCTTTAGATAATCTAAGAATTTGATACTCAGGTATTCTCTTCTTCGATTCGATCTACGAGCTTTTGTTGGAATAGTGCCTCATAAGCCAATTAGATTGGCATGTGAACTATTTCACTTATGATACAGTCTTGATTGAATGATATTCTTTATATGGATGTCTTTATCTTATACTCTGAATTACTTCGTTGGCATTTAGTTGAAGCCCTTAAATCACATAAGACTATGGGACTTAGTCACACACTAGATAGTGATCATGGAATAAGTCTTACATGGTTGTGATCTTAAATCTTTGAAGACATAAGATTTTATGAGAATTAGGGCATCTAAGATCCAAATAAACGTGTGCTAACGATGCATAAATCCAAGGGTTGGATGTTGTTCCATTCCATGAGCAATCCCATATGAGGTATGGATCCATGTTAGTGGGTGCTTGTTAGAGAACAAGGCACTAGAGACCCACTCGGAGAATCCACTAGATAGCTATAAAGGCAAGTCAGTAATGGCAAGTTCTCCAGCATATATTACTCTATATAATTAGTCTTTTGACCTAAGGATCCATGGTAACCTTGTATTTAGATCCACATACTTTAACTCTTCCTTAGCCACATAGTAGGTCGTTTGGGTGGAGATTATGTATGGACTACTTAGACATGAAGGTTTGTGAGATCTAGGATGGGATTTGACTCCTCATAATTGTAAAGGACGAGTGCATCTACTATATATTCTATAATGATTGATTCTAAGGAGTCCTTATGCACGATAGTATGATAGTTTGGAAAAAGAGTTTTTCAAAAATAAGGTCATAAACTAGAATCGAATATTGGGAGTAGAAATATAGTATCAAGGCCATTAGGAAGCTGGAAAATATCTTACCCTAGGCCTCTTTTGATAGATAAAAGATGGAAAGACTGTATTTCAGAATAGTTTTCCAAACGTATTCATTTTGGCCAACTAGTTGGGCTTTATAGGCTTAAGGTTGGACATGGACTATGAAAATTAAATACTATTCAATTAATGGAGAATAATTGACTTGAGTCAATTAGTTTAAATGAGTTTAGACTAAAGTGAATATTTGATATTCCAAAGTCATAAGAGTTGTGAGCCTGTGTTCAATGAATGGTAGAACTTAATGGCTCACACATAAAAGCTAATTACATTTCCTACTTGATGAAGGAAAATTTTCTAAGATTTAGAAAATTGCTCACTTGACTAATTTTGGAGGTTGGAAAAATTGAGGTTATTTTGGCTCGATCAATTTAATTGTTAAATTGATCAAATAATTTAAGAGTTAAATTAGATAAATAATTAAGAAGTTAACTATTTGGTGCCACATGACCATCAATAAGTCAAGTTAGCTTAAAGAGTTAAGTTAGATATGACAAGTTTAAAGAGTTAAGTTAATTGATTTAAGAGTTAAGCCAAAGGTTAATTAATTGAATTAAAATATTTAATTTAATTAATGAGAAGAATTCTTTTTGGAGGAAAAATTCAAATTTGCCAATTAAGCAAGCTAGTTTGCACCACCGCTTGAGGAAGGTGTGATGCCAACTTGGCATCACAACATTCTCACTCTATATATAGATTTATAGGGAGAGAAGGGAGGCTACCTGCAACTTGTGTGAAAATTAAATTCTCTTACATTTTGCCAATTTTGCAAAGTGTTGCCTCATGTGTTGAATTTCACTTCTCTTCTTCTCCTGCCTCCAAATCAAGTCTTAATTTCTGAAATTCTCTACATTAGTCTCCATCTAACATTGATGAGAATAGGATCTAGCATTGGTGTGTGGATCATAACATTAGAGGCAAGACAATTGGATTGCTAGTCCTTGGAGATCCACTGTCAGGGAGCGGTTTTGGTGACCTTTTCTAGGAGTTTCCCTTTCATTTTTTGAGCTGAATTTTTTCTAGTATCTTCATAAAATATTTGATAATGTTCTTTAAAATTTTCAGAATTTTTGGTAGATTTTGGGTTGGGCAGAAGTTGCATCCAAACCGAGCTACTTCAGTGAGATCTAGTGTCTAGCATTATATTTGTAGCAGCCTTTGCAGGACTTGCCAAGTTATTATTGAGCGTATTTTTGGATGGAAGATGTATCAAAGAGTTGGTGATCGTTTGGTATAAGTTTCCCTTAAATCGGAGTTCATTTTCCTAGTCACAAGTTGATCGGATTCCACCATGGCGCTGGGAGACAAATTCAAGGAGTTGAGATCTTCCTCTACCTTCCTTTGATTTTCTCAAAATGAAGGTATTCTTCTAATCAAATCCAAGTCAATGGCATGTTTAGATCCTTGGTGACATGTGTAGCCTAGTTATTTTCACTTTTTAAATTTTTGATTATTGAATCCTAGTGCTACATGTGCCTTTAGGTTTAATACTTAGTCCCAATTACTTTTGTACTTCATTCCTATATGCTTTGAACTTTTCCAAAGCTTCAAACTTTTATTTCATAAGATACATGTGTTTGAACCAAGTATGATCATCAATGAAGGTATCGAAGTATGAATATGTCCAAGTCTTGTATACCATAAAATGGCATCTTCTTGGATATCTAGTTTTCTTTTACTTTGCAGAATGTGCATTAATGATAGTTGAGAATCTAAAATGTATAATCCATAATTTAGTGTACCTTGAGCAATTAAAGAACCATTCTTTAATGCCTTGAAATTCTCATTAGTTATCGAAAAAACAAATCCCTCGTAATCCAAAAATGAAAATAGAAATAATGTTCTTAATAAGATTGAGTACATAATATCAAGGATCAATTACAATAAAGGAGTTCCCCAAGTCTAACATGATGATGCTCTTGACCTTGGCTATAACTTTTGCTCCATTGTCTAGGTGTAGGATCATATTCCCATCATTGAGACTCCTTCACTTTTCCATCTCTTGTAATGAATTACAAAAGTGAGAACCACATGTGACATCAACACCCGTGAGGAAGAATTCATGATTAAATTCACTTTAATAAAGTACATACCCTTCCAAAGAGTTGCAAGATACTCTTAACAATTTCTTATCAAATGGCTTTTCTCGCTACAATAGAAATAAGTTACATTGGCTTTGGTCTCTTCTTTTTCTTAACTCTGCCTAAGACCTTTAATGGTTGCTTTCCCATAAGGGAAGAACTTTTCTCCCTTTCACCTCCCTTTCCCTCACCCTTAAGGCCTTTAGACTAAGAGAAGAAAACAAGCATCAAAGGTTTGTCTTTCTTCATAGCTGTCTCAGTGGTCACCAATATATTGACTAACTCATTAGTCATCACCTCTTACTTTAACATGTTGAAGTTCTTAACAAATTGATCAAAGGAGCTAGGCATTGTTGAAGGATCAAATCCACATAGAGCTCATGGTAGAATAGTACCCCACAATCAGTTAGATTAGCATGTAAACTATTTCACTTGTGACATAATCGTAAGTGGATGATATTCATATTAAATGGCCATCTTCATCTTATGCTTAGTTTACTTCACTAGCATTTGGTTGAAGCCCCTAAATCACACATGACTACGGGACTTGGTTGCACTCTAGGAGGTAATCAAGAAATAAATCTTACACGATTGTGATTTTATATTTTTCAAGTCATAGAATCTTATGAGATAAGGTATTTAAGATTCGAATAGACTTACACTAATGATGCATAATCCAATGAGTTGGGTATTACTCTATTTATTGAGCAATCTATGTTAGAAATGGATACATGTTAGTCGGTGCTTGTTAGAGAACAAGTTTATAGAGGCCAGCCTAGAGAATCCACTAGATAGCCAAAGTGGCAAGTTCTCCTACTTATGCTAGTTCATATAATTTGTCATTTGACTAGAGGATCCATGGTAACCTCACATTTGGATCTTTATACCTCGACTATTTCTTGACTACTTGATGGGTCTTTTGGGTTGAAATTAGGTATGAACGACTTAAATATAGAGGTTTGTGAAGCCCAAGATGGGATCTATCTCCTCGTCATTGTGAAGGGTAGTCCATCTCCTATTTATTCTATAATAAATGTTTCAAAGAAATCCTTGGCCACGATAGTACAACAATTTGGAAAAATAGTTTCACAAAAATGAGATCATAAAGAGGAATTGAACATTAGGAATAGAGATATAATTATCGAGGCTATTGGGAAGCGGGCAAATATATTCCATGGGCCTTTTTTGGGAGATAGAAGATAAAAGAATTGTATTTTCATGTCAAGCATAAAGCTAGAATGGTTCACCAAAAGCATATTCATTTCGACCAATTAGTTGAGCTCCATAGGCTTAAGGTTAGACATCAACCATGGAGATTAGATACTCTTTAATTAATGGAGATTAATTAAAAAAATTATTAGTTAAAAGAGTTAAAACTAATACGAATATGCCAATATTCAATATATATCACAATATTTGTGAGCCCATATCCAATGAATGGGAGTACCTAATGGGTCACACACAAAAGCCTAAAGGAAGTTCTATTTGATGGGAGGAATTTTCTCAAGAGTTTAAAAATTCACCTTAACCGTTTTTTGTGGAGAAAATTGGTTGACTATATTTTGGTCTTTTTTGCTTGATTAGTTTAATTGTTAAATTGATCAAAATAAATTTAAGAGTTAAATTAAACCAATTAAATTAAGAAGTTAATTTAATTGGTGCCATATGACTATTAATTAGTTAACTTAAAGAGTCAAGTTGGCACTTTCTAGCTTAAGCAGTCAAGTTAAATGAATTAAAGAGTTAAGTCAAGATGATTAATTAAATTAAAGAGTTAATTTAATTAACATAAGGAATTTATTTTGGAGAAATATTCAAATGGAGTTCATTTGAGGTTAATTTTGGATTAATTTGAAAGACATTTCATGAGATGAAATGCAAAGTTAAATTAAATCCAAATCTAAGTGACATTCACATTTCACATGCAAGTGGATAGCCAAGTTGGCAAACCATCCCATGGAGGGTGTAATTCCAACTTGCATCCCACCTTTCACTCTATAAATAGAGTGATTTGGCCAGCCATTCACAAGATTAGCAAGCAAGTTGATAGATTCCATTTTCCCTCCAAAAAGTGTATCTACTCATGTGTTGATGTTTGACACAATTCATCCTCTCCACATTTTTGGCCCTTCCTGTCTTCTTCTTCTCTAGTTCTCTAGCTAATTCAGGTTTGATTGGAGCTCTTCTCAGGTGTGTGGATCATAACATTAGAGGCTTCACACTTGGGGAGCTTTGCTCTTGAAGTTCCACTGCTGTGCAGTAACTTTGGAGACTGATTTGGAGACCTTTCCATATTTGGATTTGGCTGAAATTTTAACTGGAGATTCTCAAGGGTGCTGAATATATCTCTGCAAATATTCAGCCTATTTAAAGTTGATTTTCTTTGTCAAGTGTTGGCATTTGCCTGCTTTGTGCGGATTGACAATTTTGAAGAGTTCATTCTTGTCATCCATGTTTTCCTTGGATTAAGCATTCAAGGTTCATTTCTGCCCTTAAATCCACTTTAAATTCATGATTATATCCTTTAATTTAGATTATAAAAGTTTTATTTGGCCTATTTTTGGTTTCACAATTGGATCCTTGGGCTATTCCTTACTTCAAGTGGTATCGAAACTTAATTCATATTTTAATTTGAATTTTGTTTGATTGATTTGTGTGATGAATTGATCTATATCACCATATAATTTATTCAATTTATGGATTTGATTTTTTGATTGATGTTGCTTGTGGCCCCTTTGTTGATGAAGTGAAATATGCTAATATGTGTTTTAAGTGTTGATTCATATGTTGGAATGATTTTAATTCACAGATGATTATGTTTAGCGTTGATCTAGCATTGATCTATGTTATATGTTCATATAGCATTGATCTATTTTATATGTTGATATAATATGTTTAATTTAGCCTTAAGGTGTTTTATTCATTTTGGATCTAATTGGATTAGAGTTTGATTGGAGATTTTGAAGAATGTTCATTCTTACTTGAACTTGATTTTTGAAGCATGTTTGAGGACTTGAATTTCCACTTTTGAAAGGTGTTTTAAATCTAAAATTCATTTAATATGTGTGAATTAATGTTATGGATGCGTCCTAAATTTTTTCGTGCACAAAACTCAGCCAAAATTAGCCTTGACTTGGTCCTTGGCCAAAAATAGAATAGCTGCCGCCCAACTGCTAGGCACTAGCCGAGCAATGGGCTCACGCTGCACACCTGAGCGGGCTGCCTGGGAAGCAGCACCCGATGTTAGCTAGGATGAGTTTTGAGGCTTTTGTTTGGGTTGTTTTGTGCTTAGAATTGAATTAATTCACACTTATTAGATGCACATTTTTTGTGCAAGTTTTCAAAATTATGTTGAACATTTTTTAATACTTTTGAAGTCTTGTTCAAATTAGTCTTTGATTATGTGCAAAAATGTGATGCATAAATGTTAATTATTTTTGTTAGTTAATTAATTGTTTATGAGATAAGCATTTAATTTGTTAAATTGAATGTCAATTCTTATTTATTCTCCATTTAATTGTTGAATGGATGATAAATGAATGGGGATGAACATGAGCCTTTGGCATTGATTTTATTTGTTTTAAGTTGATTAAAATAGTTGTATTAAATTGAGACTTGCATGTCTCTTAATTTCTATCCTGTAAATGTTTTGAGAGTAGAATCACTAGGAGTGAAATTTTCCTTTCTCATTTAATTGTTGCAAAAAGACAATAAGACCATTCCAAGCATGAAAATCCATGAATGTAAGGGATACATTTTTGTAATAGCAAGATTTAATCAACCCACTTAAAATCAACTAAGCAGTGCACTACATGGTTAAGGCTCATGGTTATCCCACCCTTGGAGCATGCTAGGTGCATTTACTTATTTATGCTTTCTCTATCCTATTGTTGTATGAGATAGGGGTTTTCATTTGGTTAAAATTGACCGAATTGAAGGGTTCAGTCAATTAACTGAAAATTTCGGCTTTTGAATATCTAAAACTGAAAATTGAATCGAACAAATTCAATTTTGGTTTCAGTTTTTTCAGTTTTGGTTTTAACCTAATTGCAATTGAAAAAAATTATTTTTTGTTAAAAAAATGTTATAAAAGATTGTATAATTAAAAGTTTCAATTGGGTTACTTATTATTTTATTATCAAAAATTTTATTTGATAAAAGTATATAAATACAAATATTTATTTTTAGGTGAAAAATTGATTTTGATTACTTTTTTTTTTCTATATTGAACATATTTATTTTGATAAAATTTAAATTTATCTATTTTAAACAAATACATTTAAAATATTATAAATTTAAGAAGATAAATAAATATTTTAATTATTTTATGTCATAAGCATTTTAGTATACACATTGAGTGTGCTAAAAGTCCTAGCTCATAATCACCAAGGCATATGCACGCGATTTTTGTATATTCAAACCTTAATTGTTAAGGTCGAATAGCGAATTAAATTTTAATCTCAATCTTAATTGTATATTCAAAATTTTGTGAAAAATACAATTATAATCTTATTAAATCATCATTTCTAAAGGATAATTTTGAAATATTGATAAAAATTTGTATTCAAACTATCTTTTTTATTTTAAATTCTCCAATTTATCTTTCAAACTATATTATAAACTTTTGTTGTTGAAATAATTAAAAGGACAAATTATGTAAATGAACAAAATAACTTCTATTTTAGACATAAAATGGTCTTTGTTTTTATAGTAATATAGATAAAATTTTTATTAGTCACCAGACGCAATATACTACTAGTACTATCATAGAAATAGCCAAATATGATTCAATCCCTTATCCCTTAGTTTGCAATTTAAGTTCAAATTTCAATTTTTCTCATCAATATATCCTATAATATATAAGTTCAATTAATTTATAAGTTCTTTTAATATAATTTTTTTATCGTTGAAATCATAGTCATCTATTTTTTATATGTAATGTATATTAGTTTGTATAATAAAAAAATTACGCAAATGGACCGTTTGAGTTTAGAAAAAAATATCATTTTTTCCCCTCTTTGTATCATAACTATTCATGTTTTTATATGTCATATATTAATATATATTATTTATAAAGCATAGGGTTTTTAATAACTATTTTGATATATTATTTAATTATTTTCTTCTCAATTATTTCATCTTATCAAAAATTTCCTTCTATTTTTCCCAAAAATTTAAAAATACATTAACATTTACATTACTTGAAAATTTATATTTATTTATCTTAAACTTTAAAAAAATTTAATAAAAATATGAAATAAAACTAAAACTAGTAGTGATTGAATAATAAAATTTTATATATAAAAAATAAACAAAAGAGGTTTCAGTTTTTTCGGTTTTTCAGTTTGGTTTCGGTTAACTGAATAAAAAAATCAAAAAAACCGAAAATTGAATTTTTTTTAAATGAAAAACTGAAAACAAAACAGAATTAGGTTCGGTTCAGTTTTTTCGATTTTCACTTAGTTCGGTCAGTTTTGATTTTTTTGAACACCCTTAGTATGAAATGCATAGTTAGAATATAGAAAACCTAAACAAGAGAAGATAAAAATGATGAGATTTTTGCAAGCAAGAAAATCTCTCAACTTAGAAGAGTTCGAGTACTTTCAAAATATTAAGTCGAAATGGATACAAATTAAAAGAAGTTTTAATTGTTCCATGCCTTTTACCAATAGTATGTTACATGAGAAGCTACTACATTTGTGTGATGTCTCATGAGTCATGAGTCATGTTTATGGTGGAAAGTTATGCTTACTTAGCATACAAAGCACCTTTGATTTGACGCTACCAATGTATTATCTCACGAGTTATGGAATACCATATTGTGGTTTTGAATCAACGATTAATTGGTAGGTCCGACTTAACACCTAGTAGTGTAGATGTCGCACTAGTCATGGGTCTGCATGAAAAGTGAGGCATAATATATCAAGAGTTGTATAAAGATGCAATTAGTAAGAGTTACTTACCTTGGGATTGTTTGTGGATGTTTCATGAATCATAGGTCCACTACAAGTCTTTTAGGCCTTGATTCTCACAATAAGATTTCCTGAATTCCTTAAGGGGGTGGGAATTTGATAAAATTGTGGGAGAAAAACATGCATGAAAATCCATGAACAAGTTTTTAATTTCAATATCAATCATATGTTTATACTCTCTTTTTCACCTTTATACGTTTTTGAAATCTTAAAATCAAAATGGCTAAGAATCTACTCAACATAATTTTGGAAACTAATAAGCTAATCGGGCCAAACTTTTGCAATTAGCTTAAAAACCTCAAGATTATTCTTGATTATGAAAAAAAGACTAATGTACTTACCCAAAGTTTGTTGGACACCATAGGCGGGGATGCAACACGTGAAATGTTCATGAAGTGAGTAGATGATGATCTACAATCACAATGCCACATTATGGCTTCTATGTCTAATGAGCCCTAAAAGTCTCATGAACACATAAAAACGGCTAATGGGATCTACTTGCCCTTGCAAGAGTTATATGGTGTATAAACTAGACATGAAAGGTTCTCATTGTCTGAGGAGCTCTTCTAGACTAAAATGAATAAAGGCTCAAGTGTCCATTATCAGGGCTTTAAGATGATTAGTCTCATTGAGAAATTTGCTCAATTTGATGTGGTTATGGACAACGAGCTTTTTTTGGATTTGGTCCTTCAATCATTGCCTAGCTCCTTTGATCAATTCGTTATGAACTTCAACATAACTAAGCAAGAGGTGATGATTAATGAATTGGTTAATATGTTTGTGACCATCGAGGCAATAATGAAAAAAGACAAACTCGAAACACGTGTAATGCTAAGGTTCCAATTTAAAAAATTTAAAAATAGAAATGAAACTTAGATTTGAATGGATACAAATCATGTCTATATAATAGATTAAGGTCATATTATTACCTTTGAAGAAAAATCCAACCAAAAACTTAAAGTAGAGCTTTCTTTCCCAAAGGTATACTGCTTCTGGTGCAACAGAGTGTGATCAACTTTTGATTAAGCAGATCACCTCGAATTAAAGCTAAATCTAGACCAAAATTTTTCCAACTCAATGGAGAATGTCTTGTAAAAATTTCAGCAATAAAATCCTTCAGAAAGACCTTGAACAGAATATAGAAACTCACTACTAGAACAGAGGATCACCAAAGCAAGCAATCCAAAATTCATCTTGCCTCTAATGTCAAAGTCCACACACCAATTGACAATTCTTTCACCTTAATTTAGCTAGAAAAATAAAGGAGAAAGAGAGCTAGTACGAGGTCAAAAATGGAGAAGGAGGTGAAGAAGAGTGTGAAGCCTCAACTTATGAGAGAATCACTTTTGGAGGGAATTTTGGATCCATTTTTTAGATGCACAAAATGTGTGGGTTTCTTAATGTTAGCTGCCCCAATTTCATATCAGCCAATATGGAATCACTCCCATCTCAAGGTGGGGGTGCCACCTAAGCATGCCAACTTGTAAGCATCTTACAAGTTGTATGTTAATTTGTGTTGAATTTGAATTTAATTTGGAATCTACATTTCATCTCATGAAATGTCTACCCAATTAAATTCTAATTCAGCACCAAATGAATATTTCATTTGAAATCTCCCTCCAAAATCAATTCTTAATTTTAATTAAATTAAACACTTTAATTTAATTAAACTTTGACTTAGTCTTTAAATCAACTAGCTTAACTCTTTAAGCTAGATCTTGTTAACTTAACACCTTAAATTAATTTGACCAATTGATAGTCATAAGGCATCAAATTAAATTAACACTTAATTTAATTGGTCTTAATTTAACTACTTAAATTAATTAGAACAATTTAACAATTAAATTGATCAAGCTGAGAAGACTAAAAATTACATTAATCGATTCCCTCAATTTTTGGCCACCGTGGAATCCTTCTAACACTTAGAAGATTCCCCTCAACAGTTAGGATTGCTAATTGGCTTTTATGTGTGACCCTTTAGGTTCTACCGCTCATTAGGCATGGGCTTACAACCTTTGTGACTTTAGAATATCATATATTCACGTTAGTTTAAACTTCTTTAAACTAATCGACTTAATTCAATTAGTCTCTATTAATTAAAGAGTACCCAATCCCATGGTCGATGTCCAATCGCGAGCCCATGGAACCGAAAAATTGGCCAAATGATGCTCTTGGTGAACCATTCTAGCTCTAAATGTACCATGCAAATACAGTCCTTCCATGTCCTATCTTTATAAAAAAAGCCTAGGATAAGATATTTGTCGACTCCCTAATAATCTTGATTCTATGTATCTATTCTTAATGTTCGATTTTGATTTTTGACCTTATCTTTGGAAAACCTATTTTCTAAATTGTCACACTACTTTGGCTAAGGACTCCTTGGAATCGATTATTATAGAATGCATAGGAGATGTACTTGCTTTTCACAAAGATAAAGAGTCAGTTCCCATCTTAGATCTCATAAACTTCTATGTCTAATTAGCTCATGCACAATCACTACTAGAATGCCCACTAAGTGTCCAAGATAGAGTCAAAGCATGAGGACTTAAATACAAGGTTACAATTATCTACACTAACATAAGCTAGAGAACTAGCTACTATCGATTTGTCACTATGGCTATCTAGTAGATTGTTTGGGTGGGTCTCTAGTGCCTTATTCTCTAATAAACACCCACTAATTTGCACCCATATCACATATGATTTGCTCATGAAATGGAGCAATATGCAACCCTTGGATTATGCATCGTTAGTGCAAGTCTATCTAAATCTTCTCATAAGATTCTATAACTTGGGATATTTAAGATCATGACCATGTAAAACTTATTCCATTATCACCACCCAGTGCATAACCCAGTCCTATAGTCTTGTGTGATCTAAAGGCTTCAACCATATACTAGTGAAGTTATATAAACGTATGATGAAGATAGCTATTTATAAGAATATCATCCAATCATGATTGTATCATAAGTGAAATAGTTTACATGCCAATCTTATTGGCTTGTAGTGCACTATTCTAACAATCTCTCACTTACCCTAAAGCCAATTCTCCATAGTCTTGAGAGCCATCTTTATAAGATGTTCTTTAAAGACCTTTTGAGATAGGGGTCATGATAGTAGTTCTGTTATATTCTCCTTTAAGGCAACTTTATCCACTTAGTTGTTACCTTTATCAATTGATATCTCATATCAAATGATATTGCATTCACTATGTTTGGATCACTGATGAGATCTTGGCTCAAGTAGTGACCTTGGTGGTCACAATCATGTTCACCAATTCATTGATTATCACTGTTTGCTTGGATATATTAAAGTTCACAACAAATTGGTCGAATGATGGTGGTAACGATTGAAGGATCAAATCCACATAAAGGTCATTGTCCATATTCACATCAATCGTCCAAGCTTGTCAATGAGTCATATCATCTTAAACTCGTGATCATGGATATTAGCCCATTCACTCATCCTTGACCTAAAAAGCTCATTAAATAAAGCGAACCTTTCATGTTTAGTTTAAACACCATACAACTCTTGTAGGAGTATATAGATCTCTAAAGCAGATTCCATGTGCTCATGAGTTTTTTGGTGCTCCTTTGTCATGGATGCCATCATGAGGTATCTAACTTGTAGATCATTATCTACAAATTTTGTGAACATTTCTTGAACATCATTAGTGGTGACATCTCCCAATGTGTCGGACAGACTTTGATCAAGAGCTTATGTCCTCTTATCG
This sequence comes from Jacaranda copaia, assembly GCA_014898725.1. Classification (NCBI taxonomy): domain Eukaryota; kingdom Viridiplantae; phylum Streptophyta; class Magnoliopsida; order Lamiales; family Bignoniaceae; genus Jacaranda; species Jacaranda copaia. The sequence goes on from JACGDI010002876.1 coordinate 418,154, forward strand.
GAGTCAAGAATTATTTTAAGGTTTCTTAAACCAATCTTGGAAGTTTGGTCCAGTGAGTTTATTAGTTTCCAAAATAATTACAAATAGATTTTTAGCCATTTTTGTTTGAAGATTTTAAAAATTTACAATAGGCAAAGAAAAACAAAAAAGAAAAAGAAAAAGAATAAACATGTGATTGAATATGAAATTAAAACATGTTCATGGTTTCTCCCACTATTTTATCAAATCCTTCACCCCTAAGAAAAATTCAGGAAATCGTATTTTCTAGTAAGAATGAAGGCCCCAATAGCTTGCAAATAGATCCCTATTTACAAGTGCCATCCATGAGCAATCAAAGGGTAAGAAACTTTTGCTTACGTATGCCATCTCCTGCAACTTTTGATATATTTTGCCTCACTTTTTATAAAGACCCACCATATCTACGTGTGCCATCTTGCTAGGTGTTAAGTTCAACCTATCAACCATTCTTTATCTAAAGACGACCTCATGACATCCTCCTTTTATGAGTGCCAATCGTAAGAGTTCTTAAGTTGAAGATACATCTCATGCTAAGTGTATCCTCATAGCTTTCCTCCTTAGTGTGACCCCTGTTTACAAGTACCATCACACAAAATTGATAGCATCATCATGGTATACACTTTAATAGAAGGCTCGAATTAATTAAAACTATTTTGATTTATATCTATTGAGACTTAATATTTGAAAAAACACTTAGACATTCTAAGTAGAGGGTTTTGGCTAGCAAAGATCTCATCATTTTTTATCTTCTTATTTAGGTTTTCTATATCCTAATCATGTATCTCATACATTAATAGCACATGGAAAGCATAAATAAGTTAATAGCCTAGCATGCTCATAGGGCACGATGACCATGAGCTTAACCAAGTGATGCAATTGGAGCCATCGGTTCATCAGTCAGTTGGTTTTAAGTGGGTTGATTAAACTAAGCTATTACATAAGTGTGTCATATACATTCATGGGTCTTCAAGCTTTCTTTGATCCTCTTTGCTCCTTACAACTTTTATAAGAAAAAGAAAATCTCATTCCTAGTGATTCCACTCTCATAACGTTTACAAGATAGAATAAGAGGCATGCAAGCACTATTTAATACAATCCATTTCAACAACTTGAAATAAATAAAATTAATATTAAAAGGCTCGTGATCATCCTTACTCATTCATCATCCATTCAACAATTCAATTAACAATAGATAAATCTAAAATTAACAATTAATTTCAATAATTAAATACTTATCTCATAGAAAAATAATTGAAGTAACATAACTTTGATGCCATAATAGGAGATTAACTTTAATCAATTTTTACAAGCATTAAAAATTTTCAAACATAATTTTAAAACGTTGTACAACATTTGTGCATCTAATGTGTGTAGTGCAAAACTAAATTGAGCATTAAAGGAGTTGAATAATTGGCTCAAAGCACGTTAATACCTCAAACGTAGAGGCTACTACCCAACTTAGGTGCATGGTTGGACAGGCAATGTGCAGTGCTTAGCAAAGTGCTCAGCACCCCTTGTTTTAGGGCTTTGAGGTGTATTGAGCCCTTTTTCCACTCAACTTTCATTCAACAATAAATTTAGCACATGTTCTCAACATCAAAGCACAAATCTTAGACAAATTTACAAATTCAAAACATCTTTGAAAAGTGGAAATTCAAGTGCTCAAACATGCCTTCAAAAACTAGATTGAAGCTAGAATTATATTCTTCAAAATCTCCAACAAAACTACACTCAAATTGGAATAAAAAATGACCAAAACTCTTTTGATCAAACATCAACATGCTTTATCAACATATAACATCAATTAATGCCAAATCAACATTCAACATTAATCACTATGAATTAAAACATACTAACTACGTAAATTAACACTTAAATAAAATGATAGCATGCTTTCAATTCATCAATCAAGGAGCCACACACAACATCAACCAAACACTCCAATCCATTATATGAATTGAGAATTTGGTGGTGTAGATTAATCCATCACATGAATCAATCATTCATGGAAAAATCAAATCTAAGCATGATTTAGGCTCCGATACCATTTTAAAGCAAGTAAAGCACTAGAATCCAATTATCAAAACTTCAAAAGTATGAAATTAACTAGTGCTTACAAGAATACCAAGGATCAAATCATGATAGGGATTCATATTTTATGAGAGCATTACCTTGAAAATAAAAATCCAAGGAGAGACTTATGAACTCCTCATAATTCTAGAAATTGTCTGCTACTGGCACAACTAGAACAGTGCAAACATCGCCGAACCAAAAATCCTCCAAACATTACCAAAAAATTAATGGAGCTTTTGAACACATTTAAGAACTCACTATAAAAAATTAGGAACAAAAAGCTCTGTGGAAATCCCCAGAGAAATTCACCAAATTGAACTCTGTACAGGTGGATCCCCAAATTAAGCAAATTCTCTCATTTCCCTCCATTGTTATGATCCACGCACCAATTAAATATTTCAAAATCTACATTCTATAAGTTGGAAAAATAAAGGAGATTTACTTTAGTAGAGAACAATTTTAGATAGGGAAGAAGAAGAAGATAGCAAAGCTTTGAACACTAGAATGCAATGCTTACAAGTAGTTTTGGAAAGAATTATGATATAATCTAATTCTTTACAAATGGTGTGAGCGAGCAAAATTTCCTCATATCTACATCTATATATAAAGGTAGAATGGTGTGATTCCAACTAGGCATCACACCTTCTTCAAGGGGGGTGGGCGGCCACAAGCTTGCCAAGGTGGCAAACTTGAATTCAAATCACATATGAATTTCATGTGTATTTTAATTTAATTTGAAATCTAATTTTAAATTAATTAAAATGCCAACTCAAATGAACTCTTCATCTAAATTTTTTCCCTAAAATTTATTCTTCCCACTAATTAAATTAAACTCTTCAATTGAATTAATTAACCCTTGACTTAACTTTTAAGTCAAACTAGCTTAACTTGACCAATTGATGGTCATGTTTGTTGGAATAGTGCTGTACAAGCCAATGAGATTAGCCTTGTAAACTATTTCACTCATGGTACAATCTTGATTGAATGATATTCTTGATATAGCCATCTTCATCTTATACTTTATTTCACTTCACTTGCATTTGGATGAAGCCCTTAGATCACTTATGACTGTGTGATTAGTTCAATGATCATGGAATAAGTTTCACACGATCGTGATCTAAAATCTTCCAATTCATAGAATCTTATGAGATGAGACATCTAAGATTCAATTAGACTTACACTAATGATACATAAATCTAAAGGTTGGAGATTGCTTCATTCCATGAGCAACTGTATGAGATATGGGTACATGTTAGTGGGTGCTTGTTAGAGAACAAGATACAGAAGACCCATTGAAGTATCCACTAGATAGCCATAGTGGTAAGTTAGTAGTAGCTAGCTTTGTTGCTTACACCAGTACATATTATTAGTCCTTTGACCTGAGGATCCATGGTAACCTTATGTTTGATACTCATGCTTTGACTCATCCATGAGAACCTAGCAAGTATTTTTGGATGAGATTGGATATGAGCTACTTGGCATGGTGGTTAGTGAGATCAAAGATGGAATCTAACTCCTCATTGTGGTGAAGGGTGAGTACATCTCCTATGTGTTCTATGATGATCAATTCCAAGAAATCTTTTCGCAAGGTAGTATGACAATTGGGAAAAAGAGTTTTCCAAAGGTGAGGCCACACAATAGGGATGAACATTAAGAATAAAGATATAGTATCAAGGCTATTTGGGAGCTGACAAATATCTTGCCCTAAACCTCTTTTTGGAGATTGGAGACTAAAGGACTATATTTGCATAGCACGTATAGAGCAATGATAATTCTCTAGAATATTCATTTAGGCCAATTAGTTGGGCTCCATGGGCTTGAGATTGGACATTGACCATGGAGATTGAGTACTTTTCAATTAATGAGGTTAATTGAATTGAGTTGACTAATTTTAAAGGATTTTAAAACTAAAGTGAATATAACATATTCAAAAGTCATAAGGAATAGTGAGCCCATGTCCAATGAATGGTAGAACCTATTAGGTTACACATAAAATCTAAATAGCTTCCTAATTAATGGAGAGAATTTTCTAAGGTGTTAGAAAATGGTGTTTCCTAGTGGATTGATTTTTGGGGCCAACATTGATGGATAATTTTGTCTTGATTAATTTGAATGTTAACTTAATCAACTAATTGAAAAGTTAAATTAGACCAATAATTAAGGAGTTAATTATTTGATGCTAACATAATGATCAATTGGTCAACTTAACTTAAGGAGTTAAGTTAACAAATTTAGCTTAAGGAGTTATGACAGTTTAACTTAAAGAGTTAAATCAAAGGATAATTAATTATATTAATGAGTTTAATTTGATTAATTAAGGAAGAATGAATTTTGAAGGGAAGACTCAAATGAGATTTGAGATGACATCTTAATTAATTTGAAATGAGATTCCAAATGTAATTAAAATGCAAATGAAATTTAAATAAGATTTGGATTCAAATTTTGCCACCTAAGCAACCCCACTTAGCTACCCCCCTCCTCATGTATTGTGTGATACCAATTTGGCATCACACAGTTTTAGCCTCTATATATAGATATAGAGTGAGGAGGTCGTGCATATCACATTTGGTGTGAAGAATTAGATTCTTCATTTCTCTCTAAAGCATTTGCAAGCTAGCATTTCATATGTTGAATGTTAAGCTTCTTTCTTCATCTGCATACCCAAATTTGGCCTCTATCATCACCAAATCTTTAGTATTACTCCAACTCATAGACTAGAGATTTAGGAAGATCTCATTGGTGTGTGGACTTTTCCAATAGAGGTAAGGCGTGCGACTTGCTCAATTTTTGGAGATTTATCTACACAAGTTTCAATTTTGTGATTTTCTATTGGATGTTACAAATGAAAAATTGATCTACATTTTTTACTAGAGATTCTTAAAGGTGTTTTCTATCTCTATTAATTTTTTCAAAATTTTTGAAGCAATTTGATAGAGCGATTGTTGCATTCCTTTCGCTATACCACAAAAAGGCAAATTATGGAATCAATGAAGTGTTCACTTGTTTTTTTTCAGATTTACTTATTAGGGTAATCCTCTATCTAAATTTGAAGTATAGGCATGATTAGATCCTTGATTATCTTTTAGGAACTAGTTATTTTGATATTTTGAAGTTTTGATTATAGATCCTAGTGCCTTACTAGCCTTCAATGTTGGCACTAAATAATTAATTTCTTAATTATTGATCTAATTTAACTTCTTAAATTAATTGATTAATTTAACAATTATATTAATTAAGCCAAAAATGAGCTTGAAAATTGGTACCATAAAATTGGTCCAGTAGGAGTTAGTTTTTTAACATTCAGAAAATTTTCTCTATCAATTAGAAAGCTAATTGGATTTTATGTGTGTTCTAATAGGTTCTACTATTTATTGGACATAGGCTCACAACTCATTGTAACTTTTGAATATCTTATATTCATTTTAGTTTAAAACTTCTTTTAAACTAATTGACTCAATTTAATTAATATCATTAATTGAAAAGTACCCAATCTCCATGACGATGTCCAACCACAAGTTTATGGAGCCCAACTAACTGACCGAAATAAATATAATGGAGAACTATTATAGCTCCATGAGTACTATGCAAATAAGGTCCTTCCGTCTCCTATCTCCTAAAAGAGGCCTACAACAAGAGATTTGTTAGCTCCCTAATAGCCTTGATACTATGTCTTTATTCTTAATGTTGTATGCCTTTGTGTGACCTCACCTTTGGAAAACTATTTTTTCAAATTGTCACACTACTTTGTGCAAGGATTTTTGAAATTGATCATTATAGAAAACACAGGAGATGCACTCGTCCTTCATGACAAAGAAGAGTCGGATTCTTTCTTAGATCTCACAAACCTCTATGCTATGTAGCTCATACCTAATATCAACCTGAAACACCCACCAAGTGATCAAGGAAGAGTCAAAGCATGAGGATTAGACACAAGTTACCAGGGATCTTTAAGTCAAAGGACTAATAATATACAATAGCATAAGTGGAAAAATTAGCCACTATTGACTTGCTACTGTAGCTATCTAGTAGCTTCTCTTGTAGGTCTTTAGTGCCTTGTTCTCTAACAAATACCTACTAACAATCACCCGTATCTCATAAAGTTGCTTATGAAATGGAGTAATACACAACTCTTGGATTTATGCATCATTAGTGCAAGTCTATCTTGATCTTAGATGCCCCATTTCTTAAGATCCCATAACTTGAAAAATTTGAGATCATGATTATGTGAGACTCATTCCATGGTCACCAAACTAAGTCCCGTAGTTATAGGTGATCTAAGGACTTTATCCAAATGTGAGTGAAGTGAAATAAAGCATAAGATAGAGATAGCTATATAAAAATATCATTCAATTAGGATTGTTTTACAAGGAAATAGATTTTACAAGGCCAATTATATTGGCTAGCAAAGCATTATTCCAACATATAAGACTTATTTCTTTATTGCTAGCAACTCCTACAATCTTGTTTGATATAAGAGGGCTTTAACCAAATGCTAGTGAAGTAAAATATGCATAAAATAAAGATGGCCATTAAATATGAATATCATTCAATCAAAATTGTATCACAAGAGAAATAGTTTACATGCTAATTTAATTAGCCATAAAATACTATTCCAACACCTTTAACTTGACTTAGAGAAATAGTTTAAAAAGGGTACTTGAGGAATGCTCTTGCTTATGAAGAGAGAGTGAAAACTATCAATATTAATAAGGAGTCATAAGTTGGGGAGGTGGCTCAAAAATCCTAAAAAGTACGTAAAAGAATTTGGAGAAAACTAACTTATGCATAACTTGTAACTACTAATCACATTAAATAACAAGGGATATAGGGGTGTAGGAGCAGTGTCTTGCAGCTAATTAGATTGGCATGTAAACCATTTCACTTGTGATACAATTTTAATTAAATGATATTCATTATAAATGGCCATCTTCATCTTATACTTATTGTACTTCACTAGTATTTGGTTGAAGCTCTTAGATCTCACAAGACTACAAGACTTGGTCATGCATTGGGTGGTGAGCATGTAATAAGTTCTACACGGTCATGATCTTAAAATATTTTAAACTGCAAATTCTTATGAGATAAAGCATCTAAGATTCAGATAGACTTGTACTAACAATGCATATATCCAAGGGATTGGATATTGCTTCATTTCATGAACAATCCATGTTAGACATGGGTGTATGTTAATGGGTGCTTGTTAGAGAACAAGTTTACTGAAGGCCTACCAGGAGAATCTATTAGATAGCCATTATGGCAAGTCGGTAATGATAAGTTCTCTAACTTACGCTAGTGCAAATAATTAGTCCTTTGACTTAAGGATCCATCGTAACCTTTTATTCAGGTCCTTATACATAGACTCTTCCCTGATCACTTCACTGGTCTTTCAGATTGAGCTTAGATATGACCTACTTAGACATTGAGGTTTGGGAGATGGGATCCATCTCTTCATTATTTTGAAGGACAAGTACATCTCTTATGTATTCTATAATTATCGATTCCATGAAATCTTTGCGCAAGGTAGTATGACAATTTGGAAAAGGATTTTTCCAAAGATGATGTCATAAAGGGGAATTAAACATTACAAATAGAAGTATAGTTATCAAGGCCATTAAGGAGTTGGCAAATATCTTGCCCTAGGTCTATTTAGGGAGATAAGAAATGGAAGGATCCATGATAAATTAATCAAAAACTAAATAAAAATAGGCTATGTATATCCACAAGTATTTAAACATGTATATAATTTAGATTTGGTTAGTGAAATACCTTGATGAAAATGAAAATTATGGAACAAGAAAGAACACATTCCAACTCTTGAAGCTATCTCCTCACTGGCACAATAGATTCACATCCATATTTCCCAACCAAAACTTCTTGTTTTGAGTTGAAATTTTTGCTTGAATCACTCAACACTTTGAAGATTATATAGTCTAATAAGGTCCCCTAGAACGTGCTTGAAGTGGCTGCCAGAAATTGCTTCTCCAAGAGCAAAAGCATCCCAAATATTTTTACCCCTAATGAAATAGTCCACACATCAGTGGAAAGACCTTTTTCTCTACAAAGTTAAGTAGAGAAAATTTCATAGAAATGGAGAAATAAAGGCCTGAAATTGAAGTGGAAGATAAGGGAAGTTGGAGAGAATTTTGGAGGATCTAGAAATTAGATCTAATCAGTAGCTTGTTAGTTGTGTTTGTTGGGAGAGTTGTTACATGCTAATTTTCATGTTTGTGGCTGGTCCTCTATATCTATATATAGAGGAAGGATGGTGTGATGCCAAGATAGAATCACACTTTCCTCAAGGTGGGGGTGCCACCTAAGCATGTAAGTTGGCATGTAATTTAAATTTGAATTTTATTTGGAATCTTCATTTCATCTCACAAAATGTCATCCAAATAAATTCTAGTCCTATGTTAAAGGAACTCTTCATTTAATTATTCCCTCCAAAATTAATTCTCTAATTTAATTAAATTAAGCACTTCAATTTAATTAATTATCCATTAACTAACTCTTAAGCTAAAGTGCTTAACTTTTTAAGCCAATTAAGATTAATTTAACTAATTGGCAAAAATGAATGCTCTTGGAGAACCATTCTAGTTTTATATGCTCCATGCAAATACGGTCCTTTCATCTCCTATCTTTATGAAGGAGGCCTAAGGGAACATAATTATCGTCTCCCTAATAGCCTCGATACTATACTTTTATTATCAATGTTTGATTCCCTTTATGACCTCATATTTGAAAAAATATGTTCCAAATTGGTACACTACCTTGCATAAAGATTTCTTGGAATTCATCATTATAAAATACATATAAGATGTACCTACTCTTCACACTGGTGAGGCATCGAATCCTATATTAGATTTCACAAACCTCTATGAATAAATAGAACATACTCAATCTCCATCGAAATGCCCGCTAAAGTGGCCAAGGATGAATCAAACGATATGGACCTAAGTACAAGGTTACCATGGATCCTTAGGTTAAACAACTAATTACATGTACTAGCACAGGTTGGAGAACTAGCCATTACCAGCTTGTCACTATGGTTCCCACTAACATATACCCTTATCTCATATGGTGTCGCTTATGGAATGGAGCAATATCCACTTCTTGGATTTATGCATCATTAGTGCAACTTTATTTGGATCTTAGATGCCTTGTCTCATAAGGTCCTTCAACTTGGAAGATTTAAGATCACAACAATGTAAGACTTATTCCATGATCAATACCTAATGCGTGACTAAGTTCCGTAGTCTTGTTTGATCTAATGGCTTCAACCAAATACTAGTAAAATAATTATAATCATAAGATGAAGATGGCTATTTTAATAAATATTATTCAATCAAAATTATCTCACAAGGGAATAGTTTACATGGCCAATCTAATTAGTTTAGAGAGCACTATTCCAACAATCTCTGACTTGCCCTAAAGCTAATGCTCCATAGTTTTAAGATATATTTTCTCAAGATGTCCTTTAAAAACCTTTTGTGATAGGGGTTTAGTTAGTGGATTTGCTATATTTTATTTCGAGGCGACTCTCTCCACTCAGATGTCACCTCTATTATTGATCTTCTGAATTAAGTGATATCGCCTCAATAGATAACTACTGGATGAGCAATGCTATGTACTACATTCAACTTTTAAATAGAGTTTTTCATCCAAACACCCTCTTTTATAGCTTTTGAAGTTGTAATATATTCTGGCTTTGTGGTAGAATCAGCTATAATGTCTTGTTTGGAACTTTTCCAACTCGCCATGCCACCATTGAGGCAAAATATGAATTCAAAAGTATATTTTGGGTCATCTACATCAGATTGGAAACTAGAATTTGAAAACCCCTCTAGTTTCAATTTTTTGTTACTGTATATAAGAAACATGTCCTTAGTCCTTCTCAAGTACTTAAGGATTACTTTTATGGCCATCTAGTGACTTTCATTAGGATTGGATTGGAAACAACTCGTAACATTTAGAGCATGTGCCACATTTGGTCTTGTACATTGAACTGCACACATTATGTTCCTGATGATGGAGGCATAAGGTATGTGGGAAATCATTTTTTTCTCTTAACTTCAATTTTGGGGGCTTTAGACTTGGAGAGATGAAGACTATGTCCCAAAAGTAGGAATCTCTTATTAGATTCTTTCATACTGAATCTCTTTAGTATATTGTCAATGTACAAGGTTTGAGATAGCTCCAGTATCCTCTTAGATCTATCTTTATAAATACAGATTCCCAATATGTAGAATGCTTTTCCCAAATATTTTATGGAGAATTGTGTAGATAACCATGCTTTAGTACATCTTAACATCCCTACCTCATTTTAAATAAGAAGGATGTCATCGACATAAAACACAATATAAATTGTATGCTACTCCTATTAACCTTTTTATACACACAAGGTTCAAACATATTTGTGACAAAGCCAAATAATTTAACTGTTTTATCGAAACGCATGTTCCAACTTTAGGATGCTTGTCTAAGACCATAAATAGATCTTTGGAGTTTGCAAACTTTTTACTTACTCTTCTCGAATGTAAAACCTTATGCTTGCTCTATATAGATTTCTTCTTCAATGTTACTATTGAGAAAAGTGGTCTTTACATCTATTTGTCATATCTTATAGTCATAATATACAACTATGGCAAGTAAAATCTTAATAGACTTAGGCATTGTAACCGATGAAAAGATTTCCTTAAAATCAATGCCAAGCCTTTAAGTATAACTTTTTGCCACCAGTCACACCTTAAAGATCACTACCTCTCCATCAACTCTTTGCTTTCGTTTATAGATCCACTTGCAACTAATGGGAACTATTCCCTCTGATGGATCTACCAGAGTCTATACTTTGTTGGAGTATATGGAGTCTATTTCAAATTTTGTGGCTTCAAGCCAATATCTCAAATCTATCTCTAATGTAGCTTCCTGATAAGTCTTTAGATCTATATCCAATTAGCCTGCTTCATGAAGTAATTCGAACTTTTTAGGTTTTTTCTTGATTTGGTTTGACCTTTTTAGAGATTATATGTTAGGCTCTTGATGCTCATTTGTTTCCAACATTTATGGGATTTTTTGATCATCTTTAACTCTATCAAGTTCAATGATAATGCCTTTTCTATCTAATAAATAGTTTTTTCCAAAAAGTAGATGTTCCTTGAAACAAATTCATTTTTTTTGTGAGCGATTCTAAAAGTAATAGCTTGTAGCTCTCTATGGTATCCCACAAACTTGAATAAGGTGGATCTACTATCCAACTTGTCTCCCATTCAATATCTTATGTAAGCAGGAAACCCTAAACTTTTAGAAAATAGTAGGAGGGTGCTTTGCCAAACCACACCTCATTTGGTGTTTTTTACGCCAATTTTAAGGTTACTATAAATAGTAGCCTCACCATCATTTCTAAAATGTGTTCCCAAAAAGATATAGGCATATCAGTAAAGCTCATCATGGAATGCACCTTGTCCAACAAGGTATAATTTTGCGTCTCGACTACTCCATTATGTTAGGGTGTGCCGGGTAGAGTTCATTGAGAGAGAATTTCACCTTCCTTTAGATAACCTAAGAATTCGATACTTAAATATTTGCCACATTAATTTGATCAAAGAGCTTTAATACTAAGTCTTTTTTACTTTTCTACTTCATGGTAGTACTTTTTGAACTTTTCAAAGGCTTCGGACCTATACTTCATAAGATACACATATCTAAATTGAGTGTAAATATTAGTGAAGATGATGAAGTAAGAATAGCCTCCTCTCTTAGTAACTCTTTGTGGGCCACAAACATCTATACAGATCAAATTCAAAGAATTTTTGGTTCGCTCCATTTATCCTACTAAAGAAGCCTTGGTCATTTTTGCCTTCAAACAAGGTTCACAAGTAGGAAGATCCTCAATGCCATTAACATTTAGTGCTTTAAGAGCTTCCATTTTGCTCATTCTATTTTTAGAGATATGTTGCATGCCATAGAATGGCATCTTCTTGGTTATCTAACTTTCTTTTACTTGATTGAATATGCATTAATGAATTTTGAGAATCAAGCGTATAATTCGTTATTCATTGTACCTTGTCCAATTAAAGAACTATTCTTTAATACTTTCGATATCCCATTCGATATAGGAAAATTATATCATTCATTATCAAGAATTGTAATTGATATAATATTTTTAATAAGATGAGGTATATAATAACAAGGATCTAATACAATGCAAGCATTCCCTAAGTCTAACTTGATAATGCCTTGAACTACGGTAGCAACGTTTGCTCCATTTCCTAAGTGGAGAATTATATCCCTTTGATTAAGACTTCTTCTTCTTTCCAACGCTTGCAAGGAATTTAAAAGGTAAGAACTGTATGCGGTATCAAATACCTATATGGAAAAATTAGTCATCAAGTTCGCCTCAAAGAAATACATACCCTTCTCAAGGGTGGCATGATAAGCTTTGTAGTTTCTTTTCTAATGCCCCTTTTTGCCACAATGGCAACAAACAACATTGGTCTTAGCCCCAATTCTTTTTCTTGACTTCTTTTGAACTCTTCAGGGGTTGCTTCCCTTTAGAAAAAACTTTTCTTCCTTTTTCCTCCTTTCATAACTCCCCTTGGGCCTTTAGATTTGGAGAAGAATACAATCATGAGACACGTATCCTTTTCCATTGTCACCTCAGAGGTCACCAACATATTCACCAATTCGATAATCATAATTTCGCGCTTGGACATATTAAAGTTCATACCAAATTGGTCGAACGATGGGGGCAACAACTGGAGCATCAAATTCATATAGAGGTTATTATCCATGATCACTTCTAATTATTTGAGTTTCTCAATGAATCCTATCATCTTGAGCTCATGATCATGGTCACTTGAACCCTCTATCACCCTTGACCTAAAGAGCTCTCTTGACAAAGTGAACCTTTTGTGCTTAATTTGTACACCATACAACTCTTACAGGTGTTTGTAGATCTCACTTGCATGTTTCATATGCTCGTGAGTCTTTTGGAGCTCATTGGTCATAAAAGCCATCACGAGTCATCTGGCATAGATCATCATCTACAAACTTGTTGAACAATTCATGAGCCTCATTGGGGGTGTTATCACCCAAGGTATCTTGTGAACTTTGATCAAGGACATAGGTCCTCTCCTTGGAATTTGGAATAATTTTGAGGTTTCTTAACCAATCACAAAAATTTGGCCTATTGAGTTTATTAGATTCCAAAATAATGTGGTGTGGATTTTTAGCCATTTTATTTTAAATATTTCAAAAATCTTCAAGAGCCAAAAAGAAGAGTATAAGCATATGATTGAATATTGATATTAGAAAAATAACATGTTTATGGTCTTTCAAGTATGTTATCCTTTGACTATTTTATCAAATCCTTCACCTCTTAGAAGAATCCAAGAAATTACATTTCTTAATGAGAATCAAAATTCTAAGGACTTGGAAGTGGACCCTCGCTTTGACTGCTATCCACAAACAATCGAAAGGTAAACAACACTTACTAATTGCATCTCATGCAACTATCGATATATTTTGCCTCACTTTATCTGTAGACAGCCCACTTCAAGTGCATCTATATTACCAAGTGTTAAGTCAAGCCTACCAATCAACCTTTGATTTGAGATCGCTCCACAAAATCCCCCACTTCAAGTGCCAATGTGTAGGAAGCCGCAAATCAAAGGTGCATTGTATACAAAGTATATGCTCATAGCTTTCCTCCTAAGTCTGACCCCCGCTTCGAGTGCCATCATACAAATTCAGTAGTGTCTTCATGACATATACTATTGGTAGAAGGTATAGATTAATTAAAACCCCTTTTAATTTGAACCCATTTTGACTTAATATTTGAAAGCACTTAGACTTTCTAAGTGGAGGGATTTTCTTGCTTGGGAAGATCTCATTATATTATATTCTAATTTAGGTTTTCTATATCCTAATTATGCATTTCATACATCAAGAGGATATGAAAAGCATAAATAAATAAATGTGCCAAGCATGCTTCTAGGATGGGATGACCATACGCCTAACCAAGTGATAAACTTAGAGCCATTAGTGCACCACTTAATTGATTTTAAATGGGTTGATTAAATCTAACTATTACATGAGTGTATCCTATACATTTATGGGTCTTCCTATCTCCAATGGTCTTCTTTATTCCCTATAACATTTATATGAGAAAGAAATCCTCACTTCTAGTGATTCTACTTTCATAACATTTACAAGATAGAAATTGAGAGGCATGCAAGCCCCTATTCAATACAACCCTTTTCAACAACTTGAAATAAATAAAATTAATATTAAAAGCTCATGATCATCCTTATTCATTCATCATCCATTCAACACTTAAATAAAAAATAAACAAATCAAGAATTGACATTCAATTCCAACAATCAAATACTACTCATATTAAGAAATAATTGGTCAAACAAAAACAAGCACAACACTTATGCATAATATTTTTGCTAAAATTGGAAATTAACTTTAACATGTTTTAAAAGCAATCAAAAGTGTCTAACAAAATTTAAAAAACTTGCACAACACTTGCACATCCATTGTGTGTGATTCATATCAATTTTGGTCACTAAAGGAACCCAAAAACAAGGTTAAAAAATGCGTCCAACCTAAACCAATAGATGTTAGTGCATGGGTGGGTGGTAACACTAGGTCATTACCCTACCTGTGTACTACTATTGCCCAACAGCTCCCTTATTTTGGGGTCAAGAGGAGTCAAGTCATTTGTGGCTCAACTTTTGTGGACCAAAAACTCTAGAATAGCTTCTAAATGTTAAAATGCACATTATGGATGAAATTTTCAAATTTAAAACACCTTTTAAAATAGAAATTTCTAGTGCTCAATTGTAATTTCAAAAATAAGTTTAAGTAATAATCATATTCTTCAAAACGTTTCGATTATTTCCAATCATATTAGATCCAAAAGTGACCCAAACAACTTAAAGGCCAATATCAACATGCTATATCAACATATAACATCAACCAATGCCAAATCAAAATTCAATCATTAACAATAATGAATTAAAACGTACTCATCACATGAATTAACACTTAACACACATAATAGCATGCTTTTAATTCATCAATAAATTGAGCCACATACAACATCATCCAAACACTCCAATCTATCATATGAATTGAGGATTTGCTGATTTTGATCAATACAACACGTGAATTAATCATTCAAAAAATGACAACAATTTTTGCTACTTCTCAATTTGGTCAAGTGAATTTTCTTACACTTAGAAAGCTTTCCTTCATTCAATGGGAATTGCAATTGGTTTTTGTGTGTGACCCATTAGGTTCTACCATTCATTAGATATGGGCTTACAACTATTGTGACTTGTAGAATATCAAATATTCCCATTAGTTTAAACTTCTTTAAGCAAATCGACTTAATATAATTAATCTCATTAATTGAAGAATATCCAATATCTATGGTTGATGTCCAACCCCAAGCTCGTGGAGCCCAACTAATTGGTCAAAATGAATGCTCTCGGAGAACCATTCTAGCTCTATGCATTCCATGTAAATACAATTCTTCCATCTGTTATCTCTATGAAAGAGGCCTAGGGAAACTTATTTGTTGGCTCCTTAATAGCCTCGATATTGTGCTTTTATTCTTAATTTTTTATTCCCATTGCGAACTTATGTTTGGAAAACTCTTTTCTAAATTATTACACCACCTTGCACAAGGATTTATTAGAATCGATCAATATGGAATATATAAGAGATGCACTCACCCTTCACAATGGTGAGGAGTTGAATCGCATCTTGGATCTCACAAATCTTCAAGTATAAGTAGCTCATGCCCAATGTCCACCAGAACGTTCACTAAAAGTGGCCAAGGAAGAGTCAATGTATATGGGCCTAAGCACAAGATTACTATAGATCTTAGGTCAAAGAGCTAATTATATGCACTAATGTAAGCTAGAGAACTAGCCACTACCAATGTGTCACTATAGCTATCTAGTGGGATCTTCGAGTAAGTTCAATGAACTTATTCTCTAATAAGCACCCACTAACATGCACTCATATCTTATATGGTATTGTTCACGGAATGAAGCAATATCCAACCTTTAGATTTATGTATCATTAGTGCAAGTCTATTTTAAGCAATATTCCCTATTTCATAAGGTCCTTCGACTTGGACGATTTAAGATCATGATTTTGTAAGACTTATTCTATGATCACCACCTAATGTGTGACCAAGTCCTATAATCTTGTGTGATCTAAGGGCTTCAACTAAATGCCAGTGAAGTAAATATAAGCATAACATGAAGATGACCATTTTATTCAATATCATTCAATCAAGATTATCTTTTAAGGAAATAGTTTACATAGCCAATCTAATTGGTTTATAAGGTGCTATTCCAATAGTATTTGCATGGCAAGCGTAGAGCTAGAATCATTCTCCAATAGTTGGAATTAGTTGGGTTCCATGGGCTTGAGGTTGGACGTCGACCATGGAGATTAGGTATTCGTTAATTAATGGAGATTAATTGAATTGCATTATTAGTTTAAAGGTGTTTAAAATAATGTGAATATTTCAATATTCTAAATATCACAAGGGTTGTGAGCCCATGTTCAATGAATAGTAGAACCTAATAGGTCACACACAAAGCTAATAGGAAATCCTTTTTGACGAAGGGAATTTTGTAAGAGTAGAAAATTCCACTTGATCAATTTTATGGAGGTAGAATAGTTGGCTAATTTTTGGCCATTTTGTCTTGATCAATTTAATTGTTAAATTGATCTAAATAATTTAAAGAGTTAAATTAGATCAATTAAATTAAGTAATTGCTGCCACATGACTATTGGTTGGCCAACTTAACGAGTTAAGTTAACACCTTCTAGCTTAAAGAGTTAAGCTATTTGACTTAAAGAGTTAAGTTAAGCTATTTAACTTAAAAAGTTAAGTTAAGACTAATTAATTAAATTACAAGGTTAATTTAATAAAATGAAGAATTAATTTTGGAGGAAAAATTCAAATGAAAGAGTTCATTTGGAGTGCATTATGATTTATTTGGATGATATTCATTAGATGAAATGAATATTCCAAATAAAAATAAAATATAAGTGAAATTCACAATCCACACATACAATTTTTCTTGCAAGTTCCTCATGGTAGGTGTGATGCCACTTGCATCACACCTCCCTCTCTATAAATAGGAGAGAGGTGGCCGACCAAGCATGCTTGAAATATCAAATTGTTAGATTACATTTCTCCCTTCAATTTTGTGTGATTCACTCATATGTTGAAGTCTCACATTTCTTCTTCATCTTACCACCTAAAAATTGGCCTTTGTCATCTTGTTCTCTCCTTGGCTTTCCTACTAACTAAGTAATGATTTAGGTTCACCTATGGTGTGTGGATCATCACATTAGAGACTAGACAATTGGATAGCTTTACTTTTGGAGATCCATTGCAAGGGCAAAAATTTTTGAGCAGTTTTCCAAACCTCACCGAATTTAATTTTTGCTGATTTTTTACTGGATCTTTTTGAAGGTTTTGAGGAGCTTGTGTCTAAATTTTAGTAATTTTGAAGGTGGTTCAATTAGGCAATTATTATCGAGTTGCTACTGTACTACAGGGAGCTAGCTTTGAAATGTTCAAGTGTTCTTCCACTCCATCTTGGATTTTTGAGCAAACAAAGTAATCCTTATTCCAAATTTGAATTAGTGGCATGATTTGATCCTTGGTTTTGAGTGTAGTCAAGTTTAATTTAGCTATTTTGTGCTTTATTTATTGGATCTTTGTGATATATGTAACTTCTAGGGAATAGTCAAACTCTTTATTAAAGTACATAGAATAGAAAAATAAAATACCCTTTAGGGGGGATGCCATGTGCTTTTCTCTCAAAGAAGTCTAGACTTATGTGCTTAGGCAAATCTATCGTTACACATAATAGTTGGAGATCCTAGAAAGTCATCAGCAGTTCTGGGAAGCTACATTTTCTTGAGTTGCTCTCAATAGTAGGAGTCTCGCAACACTTATTGCTTATCTTATAATAGGCAACCTCCATTAGAGTCTTCCTAGGTGATTTTGTCCCTAACACATAGACACTAAACTTGAAACTCTAGTCCTAACTCTAGCTAGAAACACCAACTTACATAGATTCCCCCATATCTAAACTTTAACTAACCATGAACGCTATTCAAGTTGGACACTGTTGTCATACAATCAACCCCAGATCAACCATAGCTATGGATTACGTAGGCAATGTAGGTCGACCATGCCACATGGCCACCAAGTAGTGCGATTGAGGTCAAGTTGGCTACTCTCCACTTCCTTATTTCCTTGCTCTCACACTTTGCAATTTCACTCCTCCTTGAGAACGCCCTCTACAATTCAAAATTTTTCCCTACAAGGTATTCTATTTTGGTGAAATCTACCTAAAGACATGAAAGAAAGAATAAAGTGTAATGGAGAAAGAAGGAAAACGAAAGAAGTGAGAGAAAGAAAAATATGGCACTGCAACAAAATCATACCATTAGAGGCAATTAATAAGAGGCATATCTCAAAATTGCCTGTAATAATTATTTAAATAGGCCATTTCATATTAAGTTCCCCTAAAAGTATTAGTGTGTTTTTAAGGGCCTTTATAGGCCTATCTACAAAGGTCTATTTAAAATAGCCAACAAAACTAGTACTTATAATTGTAATGTTCATTATACCAGTTAATGTATTTTTCTTTGATCCTTTAATAAAATAGCTAAAATAAGATTGAACTAAAAGAAATTTCCGCATAAGCTATCAACTCAACATAGTCTCAACACACACCACTCTCAGTTTATGCATAGGAGCTCACCTGAAACCACTTGAAATCCCTTTAGGCATTCTTCAATCTGCCACACGACTTTCATCTTCAACCTTCACGTTTTTGCAACTTGCAATTGCAAAATCACAACCTATTACTCAGAATTCCTTGTCGTCACTCTCAATTCCAACCTTTAGCAAAATCGTAAGCCTAGGGATTTTCTCTTCCACTCAAAATTTCAAGTGAGTTGCTCAATAAATTGACAAATAATCTTGGCTCCAATTTTTTTTCTTTTCCAAATCTAAGCTCTAGCCTGTGGTTCCCTCGAAACACACTACATCTGTGGTATTGTTGATGGGTATAATTCTATGGTATCCACGACAATAGATTTCTTGAAAGCAAGTAAGGCACTTGGATCTAATTATCAAAACTTCAAAAGTACGAAATTAACTAGTGCTTACAAGTATACCAAGGATCTAATCATACTAGGGATTTAGATTTGGTGAGGGCATTACCTTGAAAAGAAAAATCCAAGGAGAGACTTGTGAACACTTCATAATTCCAAAAATATTTGCAATTGGCGTACCAAGAAGACTACAAAAATTGCCGAACCGAAACTCCTCAAAACATTCCAAAACAATTACTAGAGCTTCTTAGCAGCTTGAAGAACTCTTTGTAAAAATTTTAGGTAAAAAATATTTATGAAACTCTCTAGAGAAATTCATCAATCTGGACTCTGTACAGGTGGATTTCCAAAATCAAGCAAGTTAAATGCCTTGCCTCTATTATTATGATCCACACACCAATTAGATCTTCCAAAATATATGGTCCATAAGTTGGAATAAGACTAGAGATACAATAACAGTGGAGGCTAATTTTAGGTTGGAGAGAAGAAGAAAAGAGCAAAGATTTTAACATATGAATGTAATGTTTGCGAGATGATTTTGGAGGGAATTTGCAAAGATTCTAATCTTCACACCTTTTATGCTATGATTGTTCCTCTCTCTATATATCTATATGTAGATGCTGAAAATGTGTGATGCCAAGGTGTTATCACACAATGCATGAGGCAGGCGATCAAGTAGGTTGCCATGTGGCAAATGTAAATCTAAATCTCATTTGAGTTTCATATATATCTTAATTACATTTGGAATCTTATTTCAATTTCATTAAGATGCAAATTCAAATGAACTCTTCATTTGAATTTTTACTACAAAGTTCATTATTCCCATTAATTAAATTAAACCTTTTAATTTAATTAATTATCCTGACTTAACTTTTTAAGTTAAACTAGCTTAATTCATTAAGCTTAATTTGTTAACTTAACTCTTGAAGTTAACTTGACCAATTGATGGTCATGTTGGCAATAAAAAATTAACTCCTTAATTATTGGTCTACTTTAACTCCTTAAATTATTTGATTAATTTAACACTTAAATTAATCAAGTTAAAATTGACCTTCAAACTTGGTACCTAAAAATTGGTCTCTTAGTAGAAATCTTTTTCTAACAATTAGGAACTTTTCACCATCAATTGGGAAGCTAATTAGATTTTGTGTGTAACCCAATAAGTTCTACCATTTATTGGACATGAGCTCACAACTCATTGTGACTTTTGAATATCTCATATTCATTTTAGTTTAAAATGTCTTTTAAACTAATCGACTTAATTCAATTAATCCCATTAATTGAAAAGTACTCAATCTCCATGGTTGATATCCAACATCAAGCTCATGGAGCCAAACTAATTGGCCAAAATGAATATTTTAGAGAACTATCATCGCTCTACGCGTGCCATGCAAGTACAATCCTTTTATCTTCTGTCTCTCGAAAAAAGCCTAGGGCAAGATATTTGCCGGCTCCCTAATAATCTCAATGCTATATCTCTATTCTCAATGTTCGATCTCATCATGTGACCTCACCTTTGGAAAACTTCTTTTCTAAAATATCACACCACATTGCACAAGGGTTTTTGGGAATCAATCATTATAAAATATATAGGCGATGCACTTGCCCTTCATAACAATGAGTAGTTGGCAACTATCTTAGATCTCACAAACTTCTATGTCAATTATCTCATACCCAATCTTAACCTAAAAGACCCACTAGGTAGTTAAGGATGAGTCAAAGCATGAGGACCAGACATAAGGTTACCATGGATCCTCAAGTTAAAGGACTAATAATATGTACTAGGGTAAGCAGGAAAACTAGCCACTACTCTCTTGGCACTATAGCTATTGAGTAGATTCTCTGTTAGATCTTCAGTATCTTGTTCTCTAACAAACACCTACTAACATGCACTTGTATCTTATACAGCTAGTCATAGAATGGAGGAATCTCTAACTTTTGGATTTATGTATTGTTAGTGCAAGTCTATCTAGATCTTCGATGCTCTATCTCATAAGATCCTATAACTTGAAAGATTTAAGATCACAATTATATGAGACTTATTCCATGTTTACCAAACCAAGTCACGTAATCTTAGGTGATCTAAAGGTTTTATCCAAATGCCAGTGAAGTGAAATAAAACATAAGATGAAGATGGCCATATAGAGAATATCATTCAATCAAGATTGCACCATACGTGAAATAGTTTACAAGGCTAATATCAATGGCTTGCAAAATACTATTCCAATAATCTCCTTCTTGCCCAAAGTCAATGCCCTGTGGCCTTGAGACTCATCTTCATAAGATGTCCTCCAAAGACTTTTAGCTTTTAAGGGTTTATACAATGGTTCTGCTATATTCTCTTCTAAGACAACTTTATCTACTCAATTGTCACCTCTATCAATTGATATCATATATCAAATGACAATGCATTTAATATATTTAGATCACTGATGAGATCTTGGCTTGATTCCTAAATTATCTTCAAAAGATAATCGTAGGCTCGTACACATTAGGCACTACATCTAATGCTTGGATGAAGTTTTTATCCAAACACCTTCCTTTGTGGTTTTCAAAATCATAAAGTTTTCCACCTTAGTGTTATCTAGGTCATGGTGTCTAGTTGGAGCTCTTTTAACACACCAAGCTGCCATTAAGGTAAAATTTGTATCTAAAAGTAGATATTTGGTCATCTACATTGGATTGAAAATAAAAATTCAAAAACTCTATGAATTTCAATTCTCCATTGTCGTATACCAAAAAATAAGTCTATAGTCCTTCTCAAGGATTATTTTAATAGCCTTCCGGTAACATTAATTGGGATTGAATTGAAACCTACTTATAACACTTAGCAAGTGTGCCACATCCAGTCTTATACATTGAACAGCATATAATTATGCTCCATGTAGTAGAAGCATAAGGTATGAGGGACATTCTATGTCTCTCTTCATCAATCTAAGGGGTAATAGACTTGGGAGGCAAAGATTATATCATAAAAGGAGGAATCCAGTCTTAGATTCTTCCATACTAAAATTCTTTAGTATTTTTTCAATGTACATTATTTGGGAAAGCCCCAGCATTCTCCCCAATCTATCTCTATGGATACATATTCCCAATAAGTATGATATTTTTCCCAAATACTTTATGGAGAATTATGTAGATAACCATACTTTAGTACACTCTAACACTTCTTTCCTATTCTCAATTAGGAGAATGTCATCAACATAAAGTATAATAAACTATATACTTCTCCCGTAGCCTTTTTGTACACACAAGGTTCATACACTTTTTGGACAAGGCTAAACAATTCAACTATTTTATCAAAAATGTATGTTCCAACTTCAAGATGCCAATTCGAGTCCATAAATGAATCTTTAGAGTTTTCAAACTCTTTGCTCACTCCTCTTGGATATAAAACCTTATGGTTGCTCCATATAGATTTTTTCTTCAATGTCACCATTGAGAAAAGCGGTTTTCACATCCATTTGCTATATCTCATAGTCATAATATGCAGCTATGGCTAGTAGAATTCAAATGCACTTAAGCATTGTGATCGGTGCAAAGGTTTCCTCAAAATCAATATCGAGTCTTTAAGTGTAACTGTTTTGCCACTAGTCACACCTCAAAAGTCACCACTTCTCCATCTACCCCAAGCTTTCGCTTATAGATCCACTTGCAACCAACAAAAACTATTCCCTTTAGTGGATCCACCAAAGTTCATACGTTATTTGAGTGCATAGAGTACATTTTAGATCTCATAGTTTCAAGCCAACATCCCAAATCTATGTCCAATATAGCTTACTTATAGGTCTTTGAATTATCATTCAATTGTCCTATTGCATGAAGAAATTCGAACCATTCGGGTTACTTCTTGATCTGGTTCAACCTTCTTCGAGATTGTATGTAAGGCTTTTGCAATTCATTTGTTTCCACCACTTGTGAGATTTCTTAATAATTTTGAACTTTATCAAGTTCAATAACAACATCATTTCGATCAAATAGAAAATTGCTTTCCAAAAAAGTAGCATTTCTTGAAACAAACATATTTTGTTGTAAGGGATCATAGAAATAATAACCCATAGACTCTCTTGGGTATCCCATAAACTTATACAAGACAGATCTACTATCTAACTTATCTCCTACTGTCTGCCTTACGTAGGTGGGAGATCCTCAAACCTTTAGATAATGGTAAGAAGGTGCTTCGCCATGCCATATCTCATGTAGCGTCTTTAGTATTGACTTTGAAGGTACTACTCTTAGTAACTTCATTGCCATCTTTGGGTATATTCCCAAAAGGATATAAGCACACTGAAGAAGCTTATCATGGAATATACCATGTCTAATAAGGTACAGTTTCTCCTCTTGGCTACTCTATTATGTTGGGGTGTGCTAGGTGGAGTTCATTGAAAGAGAATCCTATTCTCTTTTAGATAACCTAAGAGTTTAATACTTAATATTCTCTCCTTCGATCCGATCAAAGGGCTTTCTCCCCTTCAATTCGAACGAAGGGCTTTAATATTAAGTCCCTTCTACTTTTCTACTTCATTTCTATACTTTTTGAACTTTTTAAAGGCCTCAAACTTGTACTTTATAAGATATATCTATTCAAATTGACTATTACCATCGGTGAAGGTAATGAAGTGAAAATAGTCTCCCCTCTCACTGACTCTTAGTAGTCTACAAATATCCATATGGATCAAATATAAAGGCTTTGTGGAGTGCTCCATTTGTCCTACAAAAGAGAGCTTTGGTCATTATTCTCTTCAAACAAGATTCAAAAGTAGGAGGGTCCTTATTGCCACTAACATTTAGTGCTTTGAGAGATTCAAACTTGTTCATCTTATTTTTGGAGATATGATCAAGTCTTTTATGCCATAAAATGGCATCGTCTTAGATATCTAATTTTCTTACTTAGTTGAAAGTGCATTAGTGATGGTTGAGAATCCAACATGTACAATCCTTTGTTAATCGTACCATGAGCAATTAAAGAACCTATTCTTTAATGCCTTCGATCTCCCATTAGATATAGAAGGATCAAATCCTTCACTATCTAAAATGGGAATTGAAATAATATTCTCAACAATATATGGTATTTTTAGACAAAGTTCCAATACAAATATGGAATTCTCTAACTCTAACTTATTGTACGCCTTTGGTTTAGGTCACAACTCTTGCTCTTCTACCAAGGTATAAGATCATATCCATATTACTTAGTTCTATTTTTCTTTCTATTCTTCATAACAACTTACAAGGTGAAGAACCACATGTGATATCATATATCCATGAGAAAGAATTCATCCTAAAATGCACTTCAACAAAGTACATACCCTTCTTAAGGGTTGCAAGGTAACCCATGCAAATAGCTTCCAATGTCCTATCTAGCCAAAGTAGAAACAAATAATATTGACTATATCCTCTATAATCTTCTTGACTCCTCTGAATGCCCTTGATAGATGTTTTTCCTTCGAGGAAGAACATTTCTTCTTTTTTACCTCCCTTTCTAGCACCCTTTGGCTCCATAAACTTGGAAAAGGATACAAGTGTCAAAGGTTTGTCCTTGTCATGGTAGTCTTCATCTAGATCAACACATTGATCAATAAAACTCAGTGAGGACGTGAGGATCAAATCCTCATAGAGATCACTGTCCATTAGTATGTCCAACTAGAAAAGCTTTTCAAAGCTTAATCATCCTTAGACCGTGGTTGATGACACATGACTTCTCATCCATCCTAGCTTGAAAAATTTCCTTTGACAACATGAATTTCTCATACCTCATTTACTTTATAATACTTGTAAACTTTAACCAAGGAACCATTTATGTGTCCTTGAGATTTTTAAAGTTTGTAGATGCTATCATGCAACTAAGGGATAGGACAATCTTAAGCCTAATTTGTGAACTTTTCACGTGTCCCAAAAGAGATTAGGAGTACCATGATATAGAATATATATCCATTTCTAGGAATTTAGAATAAATTTTGAGATTAAGTCAATCGTGGAAGTTTGGCCTGATTGGTTTATTGATTTCCAAAATAATGTTGAGTGGAATTTTAGTCATTCTTGAGATTTCACAAATCCTCAAAGGCAAAAAAAAGAATATGCATGTGATTGAATTTGATATTAAAAATATGTCCATGCTCTTTCAAGTAAGTTTTTCTCCCACTGTTTTATCAAATTCTTTACCCCCAAGAAGAATTTGGGAAGTCAAATTTTCTAGTAACAATCAAGAGCCCAATGACTTGCCAATGGACCCCTATGACCGAGTGTCATCCACGAGCAATCAAAGGATATGCAACTTTTCCTAATTGCATCTTATGCAACTCTTGATGTATTTTACCTCACTTTTCGCAAAGACCCATGTTTATATGTGCCATCTATACTACTAAGTGTTAAGTCTAACCTACTAATCCTTTTTTATCTCAAGACAGCCTCATGACATCCCCTATTTATGAGTGCCAATGCGTGAGGGTTCTTAAGTCAAAGTTGCATCTCATGCTAAATGTATGTCCATAGCATTCTTCCAAAGTGTAACCCCATTTATAAGTGCCATCACATAAAATCAATAACATCGTAATGGCATATAGTATTGGTAAAAGGCTTGAATTAATTAAAACTCTTTTAATTTGTATCTATTGGGACTTAATATTGAAAAATACTTGGACATTCTAACTGGAGGATTTTACTTGCAAAGATCTTATCATTTTTATCTTCTTATTTAGGTTCTCTATATTCTAATAATGAATTTCATACATCGACAGGATATAAGAAACATAAATAAGTAAATGCTCTTAGCATGCTCTTAGGGTGGGATAATCATGAGTCTAATCAATCTATGCACTTAAAGTATATGTGCATCACTCGGTTGATTTTAAGTGGGTAAATTAAACTAAACTATTATATGAACGTATCCCATATATTCATGGGTCTTCAAGCCCCCATAGATCCTCTTTGCTCCTTGTAACCTTTACAAGAGAAAGAAAACCTAACTCTTATTGATTCTACTTTCATAACGTTTACAAGATAGAACAAGAGACATGCAAGCCCCATTTAATACAACCCATTTCAACAACTTGAAATAAATAAAATCAATATTAAATAGCTCATGATCATCCCCATTTATTCATCATTCATTCAATAATTAAATGAACAATAAATAAATCTAAAATTAACAATTAATTGCAACAATTTAATGCTTATCTCATAAAAAAATAATTGATCAAGCATAACATTTATGCAACAAGTTGGAGAATAACTTTAACAAGATTTTAAAAGCAATCAAAACTGTCCAACACAATCTAGAGGACTTGCACAACACTTGTGCATCCATCATGTGTGATTTAAATCGGTTCATAGTCACTTAAGGAACCAAAAGAAGGCTGAAAACTCAGCCAACCTTAAATGTGGGACTGCTAGCCAAGGCAAGCACATGGTTGGGTAGAACATTTCAGTCACTACCTTTCTGTCTGCTGCCATGTGCTGGCAACTCCCCTATTATGGGGTCAAGGTTGACCTAAGCTATTTTCGGCTTAACGTTTGTGCATTAAAAACTCTAAAAATATTTCTAAATATTAAATCACACATTATGGATCATTTTTCAGATCTAAAACTCATTTCAAAACTAAAAATTAAAGTACCCAATTATGCTTCAAAAATCAAGTTTGAGTAAGAATCAAATTCGCCAAAAATCTCCAACGAAACTCCAATCTAACTGGATCCAAAAATGATCAAAACTCTTTCAGCCATAAATTAACATGCTATATCAACATATAACATCAATTAATGCCAAATCACGATTCAACATTAATCACTATGAATTAAAATATATTAACTACATAAATTAACACATAAATCACATAATAGTATGCTTTTAATTCATCAATCAAGGAGCCATACACAATATCAACCATACACTCCAATCCATCATATGAATCAAGAATTTGGTGATCTAGATTAATCCATCACATGAATCAATCATCCAAAGAAAATCAAAATCCAAGTACGATTTAGTCTCTGATACCATTTGAAAGCAAGTAAGGCACTAGGATCTAATTATCAAAGCTTCAAAAGCATGAAATTAACTAGTGATTACAAGCATAACAAGGGTCTAATCATGGTAAGAATTCATATTTGGTGATAGCATTACCATTAAAAGCAAAATCCAAGGAAAGACTTGGGAAATCTTCATAATTCCAAAAACTATTTGCAACTGACGCAGCTGGAAGAGTGAAAAAATCGCCCAACCAAAACTCCTCAAAATATTCTAAAAAATTATTGGAACTCCTTAACACCTAAAATAAATCTTTGTAAAAATTTCAGTTCAAAAATGTTTTTGGAACTCCTTGGAGAAGTTCACCAAATTGGACTATGTGCAGGTGGATCTCCAAAATCTAACAAGTCAAGTGCATTGCCTATATTGTTATGATCCACACACCAATTAGATATTCCAAAATCTCTATTCTATAATTTGGAATAAGACTAAGTATACAATAATGGTGGTGGCCAATTTTAGGTTGGAGGGAAGAAGGAAAGAGCAAGACTTTCAACACATGAATGCAATGCTTGCAAGATAGTTTTGGAGAGAATTTGCAAAGATTCTAATCTTCACACCTTTTATGCTATGACCAATCCACTCTCTCTCTCTCTCTATATATATATATATATATCTATGTATAGATGTTAAAAATGTGTGATGCGAAGGTGGCATCACACAATTCATGAGGGGGAGCTGTAAACTGGGTTGCCATGTGGCAAACTAAATCTAAATCTCATTTGAATTTCATTTGCACCTTAATTATATTTGGAATCTCATTTCAAATTAACTTTTTATTTAAATTTTCCCTCCAAAATTCGTTCTTCCCATTAATTAAATTAAACTCTTTAATTTAATTAATTATCTTTTGATTTAATTCTTTAAGTTAAACTAGCTTAACTCTTTAAGCTTAAATTGTTAACTTAACTCTTGAAGTTAATTTGATCAATTGATGGTCATGTTATGGTCTTGTTGGCACCAAATAATTAACTTCTTAATTATTGATCTAATTTAACTCCTTAAATTAGTTGACTAATTTAACACTTAAATTAATCGAGCCTAGTTTGACCTTCAAACTTGGTACCAAAAAATCAGCTTCCTAAGAGAAATCTTTTTCTAACAAGTAGAAAATTTTCTCCATTAATTAGGAAGCTAATTAGAATTTGTGTGTGACCAAATGGTTCTACCATTTATCAGACATGGGCTCATAACTCCTTATGACTTTTGAATATCTCATATTCATGTTAGTTTAAAACTCCTTTTAAACTAATTGACTCAGTTTAATTAATTTTATTAATTGAAAAGTATCCAATCTCCATGGTTGATGTCCCACCTCAAGCCCTTGGAGCCCAACTAATTGGTCGAAATGAATATTCTAGAGAACCATCATCGCTCTATGCGTACCATGCAAATACAATCCTTTTGTCTCATATCTACCAAAAAATGCCTAGGGCAAGATATTTGTTGGCTCCTTAATAGCCTCGATGCTATATCTTTATTCTCAATGTTCAATCCCATTGTGTGACGTTACTTTGGAAAACTACTTTTCCAAATTGATACATCGCCTTGCGCAAGAATTTTTGGGAATCAATCATCATAGAATACATAGGAGATGTACTCGTCATTCACAACGGTGAGGAGTCAAATTTCATCTTGGATCTCACAAATCTTTATGCCAAGTAGATTATACCCAATCTCAACCTAAAAGACCCGTTAGGTGGTCAAGAAAAAGTTAAAGTATGAAGACCAGGCACAAGGTCACCTGGATCCTCAAATCAGAGGACTAATAATATACATTAGCGTAATCAAGAGAACTAGCTACTATAGCTATCTAGTAGATTCTCCATTAGGTTTTCAATGCCTTTTTCTTTAATGAGCACCCACTAACTTGCACCCATGTCTCATACAATTGCTCATAGAATAGAGTAATCTCCAACTTTTGTATTTATGCATCATTAGTGGAAGTCTATCCGATTCTTAGATGCCCCATCTTATAAGATCCTATGGCTTGGAAGATTCAAGATCACGATTATGTGAGATTTATTCCATGATCGCCAGACCAAGTCTCATAGTCTTAGATGATCTAAGGGCTTCATCCAAATGTCAGTGAAGTGCAATAAAGCATAAGATGAAGATAGTCATATGAAGAATATCATTCAATCAATATTATTTTTACTAAGAAATAGCCTTTACACAGTCAATCTCATTGGCTTGCAGGACACTATTCCATCATTTCTTGTGTACTTGTCACAAATAACCTTTCTCAACAGTGCTTGCAAATGTGAATATTCTCCATTTGACTAATTGCTAAGTTTTTCTACACTGAGAAGCCTAAACAAGAGTACAATATATATAGCTCAAGAAAATAGACTCCTGAGCAAAATTTATGTAGATTATATGAATTGCAGACATCTATTTCTTATTTGGTGTATTAGTATCCATTTCTCATTTAATGTTGCTGATGTAAAATAAGATTTGAAAATGAATAGAAGAAGCCAATTTAAGTGTAAACTATTATAAATGAAGAAGCCTTTGCTAAGTTTGGATGATATGGACAAGTATTTCTAGTTGTCAAATGTTTTGGAAAAACTATTTCATACAATTACAGCTTTATTTAGAATAACAAAAATTACTGAGTAAAGTCAAACTTTGGAAGAGGATGCCTAAAAATTGACTTGGGTTCTAGAAATAGTTTACACAAGTAGTTTCACTGATATAGTGTACTCATAAGTATATTTTTCTATGCTATTATAAAATAGAGAAGAGAGACTTTGAAGAGGCTTTGAATAATCTGAAAAGGATTGTGGTTGCTTGGAGTAGTAGCAATGTATGAGATTTATTCTAAGTTGTCCAATAGATATGTTAGGTGCAGCAAAATTTTGTAATATTTTGCAACATAAAAGTCGGGCACATCTAAAGCCGACCAAGCATCTAATTTTCAAAACAGTAAAAGTATTTTAGTTATCACATCGTTTTTGGCTTTTCCTATTGCCATTTTGATTGAAATAATAGTACATTAGATTATGGACAATATGATAACAGAAAGACAATTGAAGCTTTTTCTAGGACTTATATATATAAGCATGTTGAACAGTCAAGGAGCTAATAGGTAAACTTCTGACCCAAATAAATTTCTTTTAAAACCCAAGAAGTTATAAAAGCAAAGGAGATGGCGGGGGGATAATTGTATGAATAGTTTGTTGGTAGTATGTGCTGAGGTAATGTTATCAAAAAGTTGGAGATCAAATGCTGAGGTAGCAAACTTTCTACATTTCTTGTGTAAATGTCCAGTTATGCTATGAGTATTCCACGGTGAAGTAAGCCCACAAAGTATCTCTTTAATGCCAGTGTAATGTCTTGACTTTCACCTAAAGATTTTTTGGCATAGTTATCCATTTTTCAGTGATGGCTTCTTAGGTTGAGTGCTCAAAGTATCCTAGATTCTGCATAACACGCCAAAAAAACAAATATCCATTTGTAGAAATATTTCACAGCCCAGAATAGGTAAGTTTGATTATTCGTTAATCGTATAGTATTACAAATGTGTGAGTTCCTTTTCAATTAGAAGACCATTGTTTTAATTTTCGAAGCATGTTGGAACCATTATGTTGACATACATAATCAGTTTCTGAAATGATACGCCAGCCACTTTATAAGATATTTTCTGGCTTAAGATGAGCTGAAATTTTCCTTTTGATGTGATCTCTCCAAGAGGAATTACTTTGTCATAATTTGTGTCGAGCTTGATTATTATGAACAGAAAACAATGATGACTGGAAGTACTTGGAAAAGAAGTCAGTTTATGTATCCCTTTAAACTTCCATAATTTTGGATCATACTAGATCAGATTCAATGACATCCTCTTGTAATGAAATTTTGTCTGAATTTGCTTATACTGCGGTATGAATTAATTTAAATTGGCTACAATCATTTGAAAGACTTGGCTGCCCCTGATGAGGGGAAAATGTCATTGATCATTTGCTTTTGTTTTAAGCCTTAGACATTATACGAATAATATTGACATGACACACTCAAGATTTTTAATTATTTCAGTTTCTACTCCTACATATATTGAGTTTGACAACCAATTTTAGCCATAAGATAGGACAAAAAGGTTCAAGTTCTCACTGCACACAATTTTTCCATTCTAAGAGGTAGTGATGAATGAAAAGAAGCACACACTAAGTCTTGAGCTTTTGTCTTTATTATTGGATGCTATATTAATGATCTTAAACATAACAGATATTGAGTTTTTCCTCTATTTTCCTTGACTATGGTGGCATAGCTCATGGCTAGTAGCTTTTATTTGATAATATGTATATTCTACTCCATAAACTTCTGCTAGATCTAAATTTCTAGCCAAAACATTCTTGGAGGTTATTTTATTTCCATTGCAACAACTTTTTTGAAGAAACAGAAATAGAAACTTCTTAGTTCCAAATCATTGCATTTTGTGCAACTGAAGGTGCAAGATTGAAAAGTGATTACAATATGCTTGTTAATGGAGCAAGACTTTTTCTCAACCATGCACATACATATTGAAATAATTCATTTTATCAGATGATTTTGCTAGCTTGCTGATTTATTGAGAATTTGCAGCAACTGATGTGCTAAAAACACTGAGGTTGTAAAATGACAAGATGGAGATGGTAGACTGATGGAGTATGAAGATATCTTTCCTTTTCCTAAAACTATTAAATTTTTTCTTGGATTGGTTGAATAAAAGGGTTGGAAATCCAGTATTAGGCATGGGGTATTACTTTGGAGAGAAAATTTTGGTTTTACTTAGCAAAGAGTCAATGTGTGTATTCTTTACTAAATGTAAATAAATTGTATGATTGTTCTTTTTAAAATGGATATTGTGAGTTAAAATAAATGTTGATTGAATTCTTCTGGAGATATTTTGACTATTGGATTGCATTGGTTGATAAAAGTTACAGTTGTATGGTTATTAGAAATATGTTGTTGTAATGTTTGTAGGGTATGATTGAATACATTTCTATATTTTTCCTTTTGAGGCACTTGATTGATAAGTGCCTTTTTTGATATAGGATTTGGAGGCTTTTTTCTATTTAAAATCGTCAAAAATAAGAAATGGAGGCTTTAATAATGACCCCTAAATGGAGAACAAATGCCTCCATTAATTTTATATGGAGGCAATCCATATAATTGCCTCTACATATTTCGCGATTGCTGTCATGGAGGCTTTCATACCAAATTGCCTCCATACATATTAGAGACAAAAAAATTTACCTACATATATTACTATTGTAGTAGTGTAAGAACTTACTTTTTAACTCCACCAGCTCTGGCTCTTGAAAAAAGAGAACCGTTGGGAGGAGCTAGACAAGGCATAAGGCCCCTCTTTTTTAGAGTTAATATAAGAACCTAACAAAGCCCACCAGCCATTGATAATTGAACACAAATAACAAAAATAATTTAAGTTCAAATTTGTTCTTGGAAAAATAATAATGTAAATATTGGTGATATATAGCTTAATCAAATTAATAATGAATTATAAATGGGCTTTATTATCTACTTTGAACTATAACTTCCACTCGATCATAGGGTTTGTATGATATGACTAAAATTTGATTAAAGGCCAATTTGGTAAAATTATTATTTAAAAGGGGCTCCTTAGTTCTAGGGACTTTCACATACGAATACACGCAGGATGTGATCATGGGTTTGGGCCTAAAACCTTAACCCAAAGCCTATAAATATTCCTAATGTTGACTATATAGGGGCATTTAATCACTTCTTACTACTGCTATTCTCTAAAAGTAAGTGCATTCCTAAATTCGGGATTTAATACTTCACCCTTGGCATGAAATTTCGCTTAGGATTTAGTACTTCTTGTGCTAAATTATCTTGGAGATGACTAGATGCTGTCTTTTGAGAAGCAAATAATAGTGAAACCCAAACAATTGTTAACTTCACTCTACTTAGTTATTTAAGTTTGTATTTAGCATTGGTGAAGAAAATAATGGAATTTAAATGCAATTCATTGTTTGCTCATAATACTTAACTCACGATAACAAATCATTATTGTATTGTACTTCTTGATAATGATAAAAATTAGTAATTGATTAATCATATATGGATCATTCTCTGAATGTGGCACAATATAGCATATTAAGGGCAAAGGCAAAGCTCATAAAAGCTCGTAAATATGCTATTTGACAAACGATTTTACTTTTGTTATATTGAAATATCATAAATACTACATAAAATTGTTGGACTTCGTCGATGTATCTCTCAGAAAGACATAGTCTAGGCTAAGTCCATATATTCTGTTTTTCTAATAGTAAATAGTATTTCTCCAAATGACAAAATACTTTGTTCTAACTACAAATACGTATGTGATTTGCCAATCTTTTGCTCCGGAGAGTATAGTAATTATTCAATTCTGGTGGTGCTGAGATTATAAACCAGCATGATTCATGCACTTTAATGAAAATATGGTCTAGAGATTATAAAAATTTAAATAATTGTTATTGCAATCTAATGCGATGAATAATATTATCTAAATTACAATGATTTAGTTCCAACGCTGATGCAAAAAGTGCACACGAATACTATTTAATGCTAATTACGAGAATATGGTCTAAGTTACAAATATCTCGTCCTAATAAATTATCATCACTAAATATATTATTATATTTATCATTTTGTTGAACTTGCTGTAATCTTCTCCATTAATTGTCAAACAATTGAAGGCACACACATGAAATTAATGGAAGAACTTATATCAATTCGAACTGCTTTGATGTTTTCTAAAAAGCAAATTATTGAAAAATTTATAGTCATTTCATTTTTAAATACTGTTTGTCATTGAAACAAACTATAGTAAGCAAAGGTTGAGTATATATATTAAACCTTGTCCAATTTGTAAATGGACGCTTTTAGTATGGATGTGATGAGAATTATCAAATTTTCACTTCCATTACATGACACGCGATCTGCTTCATCATAAATGAAAACTAGCGTTAACCTACTATGCACGAAATTGAAGAACAGTATATATAGAATGACATATTTAAGTTTGACATTTACCACCTAAGCTGACAAAAAAATGAATAATTTGTATAATAAGCTACATTAGCCCATATGTGACTAATTTCCACGGACCTATCTTCACATGATTAGATGCTTTTGGTAAATTGAATTGTATCATGTATTTGAAAAACTCGTTACATTTTTTATTATTATATGAAATGGTATGCTATTGTTTTAATACTTTTCCTAATCAATTTGTTATTGGATATCTTTTTTTTTTTTCTTCTTTCAATCTAGAATTTTTGTTGATCTTCCATTATGAAATTGCGTCAAGTCATTCACAATCATTATTTTATTTTTGATTCTTTCCTTTTATATGTTACTTTGTCATATCATTTAATATTTTGTACACTTCTTTTTATGTGGTGAGTGAGTCATATACTTAATTGTCCTTTTAAATCTTTTGATTTTTTGTAGAATACATGTAATGATTAAGATTATATTTTCATTTCCTTTTTGAGAATTTACATTTATTCAAAAGGGATTTTTTTTTGGGCAAATGACCAAAGAGTATTTATATATGATGGCTGTTAATATATCTACTTTCTTCTAGGCCAAATTGGGTTCTAAACTTTTGATATCTAATTTCATTTTTTTTTAGGATATTATACATAGTTTTGGAAATTTGACTACTATTATATTATTTTGGTTATTCATATATAACTCAAGATATGTGCCAATATATATAACATAGATGTTCGTATTTCAACTTTTCAATTTCATTGTTTGAATATATAGTTACATATTTATAAGAAAATGATATCTAATCATCTTTAAAATAAATTTTCCTGCTCGTAAAGTTAATTGCACGTTAAGAATTGAAGGGTTATAATACTATTATGGGACTATATGATTAAAGCATAACTCACACTATCTTTTCTAAATATATTTCATTTCAAAATGACTTAATTTTTTTATTAATGTAATTTCTTTAATTTGAGATTCACTTTATCGAAGAGTTGATTGTTGTTATGAAATTATATGATTAAAGCAGAATTTGCACTATCTTTTCTAAATATGTTTCATTTTAAAATGATTTAGTTCTTTGATTAATATAATTTCTTTGATTTGTGATTCACTTTACATTTATTTTGCAATATAATATGTGGTCATTGTAATCGCACTCAGCAATTCAATGATTGGTATTTGATTATATATATATATATATATTTAGATTCATCATGATATGATTTGGTCCATCTGATTAACATTATATGCTTATTCCACGTATATAAATATGACTTCATTTGGAACGAAAGCGCATACATAAAAAATGTTCAATCTTTTCAGTAGTTTATTAGGTTTAGTGATTGAACTATTTCCCTTTTGATATTCTTATTTTTTCCTACTTTTGATTTATTTCATTTATGTTTAAACATTTCACATCATTTATTTTTAATATTTTTGTTTTTTTGCCTTAGTCATTCTTTTGTCTATAAAATCATTCTTTGATGTTCCGGTATTTTTTTTATCTTTTTTTTTTTTTTGGTTGTGTTATTACTAGATATTATGTGCTAGGAAGAAAATGAAAGAAGGAAAACATTTCTTGCTTCTTATTAAGCTCTTCATCTACTTTAGATGCTTTTTTTTCCCAGCATTCCAGCTTCAAAAGAGTGCAATCTATTCAATTGAACCAAATCAATTTATATTGAAATTCTTCTGTTGCATTAATAGCTCACTCATGAGTAGCCAAGACTCTTTTAGATTTTTGTTTTTATGACATTTCTGCATATTTCTATCTCATCATCTAATCTCTTAGCTAAATACTTTTCATGGATCACCATTTTTTTGGCACTATCAATTCTGAAAATCCAACGAATTTTCGCATCATTCTATCGAAGATTTTGGGGACGAACTCAAGATGACCTTGTTCTCTATTGGACTTGCGAATGGCTATGCATATGTCTACCGCACAAGGAATGGAGAGATCAGCATTTCTTTGGCTCTCATTTGGTATTTGTTGTTTCTGAAACAAAGTATAATAATTATAAAGTTAATCGCTTACTATTACTTATATTTATACTCAATCAGTCATACAAGAAAAATAAGAAGGCCTATATCAAATCTCATAAAATTCTTTTTACAATTTTTCCAGCTGTATATTGTATAATAAAATGATGCATACTAAATATAATAGCTTTTTTACTGTATATATGCGTTATCCTAATGTAGAAAGTTACGCGTGTAAGTAAAACAACTATATGCATCATTGCCAAATATGACGAGAAAAAAGATTAAAAGATTAATGGCAAATATTCATCAATACCATGTGAGAGCAGAAGAAATTGTCCTCAAATGGCAAACAATCTCTACATTCTATATGGAATAAGTAGAGGCATGGTTGTTCACAATGCCACCTATTGAGATCTCCAGAAATCTTTGATAGAAGTGCGAGGAAATTCTTGTACTTCTCAGAATTGGAAATGACCGAAAAAAGGTGATCCATGCAAAGTACTTGGACTAGAGACTAAATAATAAAGTACAAGATGTGCAAAACTGTAGAGGCTTGGACAAAGATCT
The DNA here is from genome assembly GCA_014898725.1 of Jacaranda copaia. NCBI lineage: Eukaryota > Viridiplantae > Streptophyta > Magnoliopsida > Lamiales > Bignoniaceae > Jacaranda > Jacaranda copaia. Next base: position 454,995 of record JACGDI010002876.1, read on the forward strand.
CTCTTCTATTGTCCCTCGGCGCTTGTCAGAAGCGAGTGACCAAGATGGTTAAATTCTTGGCAGTGAAGGCCCCTGTAGCTTACAATGTCATCACAAGCAATAGTCAACACATACTGCATGAAGATAAAGTCCTCTACCCTGATGATCATGGAGAAATAGTTGGAGATTAAAGAATGGCCAAGGAGTATTATGCTAACATATTGATGAAGGCTAAAGCAGCACCAAATGCCCAAAATAACCCAAATCGAAAAAGCAAAGAGAATGGGAGAAGGATAAACAACTTGTGTTGGAATTCTATGTAGTCTAGACTCTAGCCATAGAGCAAAATCCCATAAAACAAAAATAAAGAATCTATGATGGAAGAATATTTGACCCTCCTTCATAGGAAAAGCTCAAATTTGTTTGTGGAAAGTACACTAGACCTCCTCAAATAGGGGAGATGAGACAGTATATAAAAAAATGGTGCACATACTCCAGAGAAAATTATACTCTGATAGACTAATATCCAATATGGTTGGCTAAATTGACTCTATTGCCAAGTGTACATGAGAAGTGGGGGATGTATATTAAATTTTTTACCCTAGCAAAACAAGTACCATTCTCCCCAAGTAAATGCTCTGACAATTTCCACAAAGGATAATGAGCACACTTTTGAAGTCCAACAACTCAGTGAGTGCAAAACACTATCCACATTATTGGAAGAGATAAGAACCAGAGAACCAAAAAGTATGTGTTTGACTGCCACGTGATCCTTACAAAGGTGATTGAACTATGAATGCTGAAACTTACAAGTTGCAGAGCATGAATGGCAAGAACAACCCTAGAATGTGGAGTTCCTACAACTTTAAGAAATTCTACCCATGACCACCATGATAGTTTATATATATGCATCCGCTTTCATAAAGGAGTTCATGTGCTTGTGATTTCTTGTTTGAGTAATGAACAACTTGTCCATGGGAGGAGCAACTCACATTGCTTCAAAGTACTTATCACTAAAACTTGTGCACTTCATATATTGAATTACATGTTACAAAGCAATAGTTGATGCAATGAAAACAACATGATCTCTCATAGGCCTCATTGCCTCAAATGTTGGCCAATGCTAGCGCCTATAAGAAACTTAATTCCAGTTGAGATCCTCCTATATGAGATCCTAAAGAGACCCTAGGGCAACTATCTCCGCATGGAATTCTTAGGTTTCCATAAAGCAACTTGACTCAACATGAGACCCTGAGGGATCATTTGATAAACTTTACTGTACATGATATCCAAATGGGTCCTTAGGACAACTTCACTTTACCTAAGATCCTAAGGGATCTCTAGAGTAACTTAATACCGACTCAATACTGCATAAGATCTTAAGAAGTCCACAAGATAAAATTCACTCCAAGACCAGAGGTTTGATCAACTAGCTTTAATAGTTCGTAAAAAATATTATGCTCTATGAGAACCTCATAAAAATGATTCAACACTCAATAGGTGAACCCCATCTAATGGTTACCTAGAGCAAATGATAAGAAAAGAAAAACAAAGACAAATTTGAACAAGTGATTATGCCAAACTAAGTAGAGTAGAATATACAAAACATAGTCAAGCAGAAAAGTGAATCTCTAAAAATGAGAGAAACATCTAAAAACATTAGATCATGGCAAAAATTGGGAATGGGGACATACATAGCTCTAATTGGCGACAATACCAAAGAAACAGAATGAATATGATGAATAATAATGAAAGAAAGATAAAATGCTTAAAACCCAGAAAAGCTACTCCTCTATGAGGGACCCATGTACCATGTTACTAAGGCTACCTCTGGCTTTTTGTTTTTGTGACCATAGAAGCTGCAATTGTGGGTATATCTATTGAAATCCTCAAATCAAGCAACAATAAGTCTTCCAAGGAATACCGTGCATTATTCAAAGAGATGCGCTTTCAATCTAAGATTACTAGCTTATAAATCACATAGATTTCATCCACCAAAATGCTCTTAAATGTGTTATAATCTTGGAACTCCTTCACACCTTCTTTCTTTGTTGATATGAAGAAGAGTCGTTAGGATGGAACACCTAAGGAACTTTTTCCAGTCATTGATTTCTTGATCAAAGTAATCTCGCTACTGATCTCTATCCCTTGACACTCTCCCACTCTCATTCTTAAGCTTCTTTGATTGACTGGTCAGCTATTAAAACTCTGCCTTTAGCTTGGAAATCTCTATGATCGCTTTCTCTACATGGTGGCCTAGTTGTACAGTTAGGTTTAGTTCCTATAAAAAAGGCAAAAAAACAAAAGATATTAGTATGTTCTATCCAGCAAGCATCATTTTATGCGAAATATGTTGATGTCTAATATAAATAATGCATGAAATAATTGGGCATGATTGTAAGGAAGACTGATATGCTGTATGAAAGAATAAAACTTTAGCTACCATCTTTGTTCACTGAATATTTCAGACTACCCAAACTATAGGAGGTCTCATAACTGTCATTATGAGAATATACTCACTGGGTATTTTTCACGCACATATAAACAAGCCATTCATATAGCCAGAACTATGAGTGCTTGGGGAAAAGTGCGACTAATGAGCCTACTTTCCTGGAGAGATGATAATCTCTGAATCACTACCTTAGTTAGCATCGCTCAAGGAGTGGAAGCAAAAAGATGGATACAGGGTCCTCTGAAGGTCTCTACAGGGAGACCTTCGATGATGAACCAAAGGAATCAAATGCGTCCAGGATTCTTGTAACTAACATAAAATCTGAAGTCAAGTGAAGTACTAGGATCCAATAATAAAGCACAAAAATAGCTAAATTAACTAGATTACAATTGAAAGCATGGATCTAATCATGCTTCAAATTTATATTTGGACGAAGGATTACCTTGAATGCTCAAAATGTAAGGAAAGGAGGAAGAATACTTCAACACTTAAAAGCTGTCTTCCAGTGGCGCTGCAGCTAGTTGGCGACAATTGCCTAACCAAATCACCTCAGAATCAGCTGAAATTTGGATACAAGATCACCAACAGCTTGATGAAAATCCAGTACAAAATTTACCCAAAGATCAATCCAGAAAGATCTTCAAATGACTCTGCAAATTTACTGCCTCTGCGGTGGATCTCCAGAAGCCAAGCAATCCAAGTGTTTTGCCTCTAATGTCAAGATCCACACACCAATGGACCATCCAAATCTCTCCTAGATCAGCTGAAAAATCAAGGAGAGATAAGAAAGGATAAAGGCCAAATTTGAGAGGCAGATGTGAAGAAAGTGTAAAGCCTCAACACATGAGAGAATCACACAAAATTGGAGGGAAAAATGGAATTTATCTTTTAAAACTAGAATGCATGCACTTGGCTACCACCTCTCTCCTCTTTATAGGGAGAGAGGTGTGATGCTCTCCCATGAGTGCCAACTTGTCTTGCAAGTTGCATGTGTGAAATTCTTAATTTTACTTTTAGTTTAATTTCATTTGAAATCTTCATTTCATCTCATGAAATATCATTCAAATAAATTCTAATGCAATGCACTGTTTCATTTTGAATTTCCATCAAAATTAATTCTTCACATTAATTAAATTAAGGTAATTAAACTAATTCCTTAATTTAATTAATTAGTCTTGACTTAACTCTTTAACTCAATTAGCTTAATTCCTTAAGCTAAAAGATGTTAACTTAACTTTTTAAGTTAATTTGACCAACTGATAGTCATGTGAAATTAATTAAATTAGCTCTTTAATTTAATTGGTCTAATTTAGTTCTTTGAATTATTTAGATCAATTTAACAATTAAATTGATCAAGCCAAAATGACAAACAATTTTATAAGTGTTTTTCTCCAAAATGACCAACAATCTTGTTATGTGGCACCAATTAAATTAACTCCTTAATTTAATTGGTTTGATATAACTCCTTAAATTATTTATATCAATTTAACAATTAAATTGATCAAGCCAAAATGACAAACAATCTTGTCAACCATTTCTTTCCAAAACTAGTCAAGGTGGAATTTTCTAACTCCGAGAAAATTCCCTCATCAAGGAGGATTTTTAATTGGCTTTTGTGTATGACCCATTAAGTTCTACCATTTATTAGATATGTGCTTACAATTCTTGTGAATTTAGAATATCAAAATATTTACATTAGTTTAAACTCTTTTAAACTAATGACTCAATTTAATTAATCTTCATTAACTAAAAAGTACCTAATCTCCATGCTCGATGCCCAACCTTAAGCCCATGGAGCCCAACTAATTAGCCAAATGAATATGCTCTTGGAAAACCATTCTAGCTCTATGCTTGCCACGCAAATATGGTCCTTTTATCTCCTATCTCCCAAAAGATACCCAAGGCAAGATATTTTCTTGCTCCTTAATAGTGTGAATACTATGATTCTCCTTTATGACCTCATCTTTGGAAAATTCCTTTTTCAAATTGTCATACTACCTTACATAAAGATTTTTGAAATCGATCATTATAGAATAAATACGTAGGAGATGCACGCGCCCTTCATAATGATGAGGAGTTGAATCCCATCATGAATCTCACAAACCTTTATGTTTAAGTAGCTTATACCCAAGCTCAACCTAAAAGGCTTGCAAGGTCAAGGAAGAGTCAAATCGTAAGGACTACAACATGAGGTTACCAAGGATCCTCAAGTCAAAGGACTAATTATATGCACTAACATAAGGTGGAGAACTTGTTGCTATAATTATCTAGTAGATTTTTCAAATAGGTCTTTAGTGAACTTGCTCTCTAACAAGCTCCCACTAATATGCACCTATGTTAAACAAGGATTGCTCATGAAATGGAGCATATCTAACCCTTAGATTTATTCATCATTAGTGTAAGTCTATCCAAATTTTAGATACCCTGTCTCATAAGATTATATACTTGAAAGATTAAAGATCACAACTGTATAAGACTTGTTTCATAATCACCACCTAGTGCATGACCAAGTCCTATAGTCTTTTGTGACTTAAGGGATTCAACTAAGTGCCAATGAAGTAATATAAGCATAAGATGAAGATGGTCATACACAATGAATATCATTTAATTAAGATTGTATTACAAGTGAAATAGTTTACATGCCAATCTAATTAGTTGTGGCGTACTATTTCAATAATTTTTCACTTGCCCTAAAGCCAATTCCCCATGGTCTTAAGACCCATTTTCTCATGATGTCCTTCAAAGACATTTTGCGATAGGGGTTTAGTTAGTGGATATGCTATATTCTCTTACAAGGCAACCCTTTCCACTCAAATGTCATATCTATCAATGATTTCCATATCAAAAGATATCACCTTAAAAAATGTATAGATCGTTGATGAGATTCCGGCTCTTTAGCTTACACTACTACCCCATTGTTATTATGGAAGAAAAAAATTGGCTCAACAATACTAGGCACCACATCCAACTCTTAGATAAATTTTTTCATCCAAACACCTTCCTTTGCAACTTTTGAAGCTGTAATATATTTTGCCTTGGTGGTAGAATCAACCATGGTGTCTTGTTTAGAAGTCTACCAACTCACCATGCCACCATTGAGGCAAAATATAAATTCAAAAGTGGATTTTAGGTTATCTACATTGAATTTGAAATTAGAATCCAAAAAATAATTGAGTATTATTTCTCCACTGCTATACACCAAAAATTAATCCTTAGTTTTTCTCAAGTACTTAAGGATTGCTTTGATGAATTTCTAGTAACATTCACCAGGGTTAGATTGAAAGCTAGTTGTAGCACCTAGAGCGTGTGCTACATCTGGTCTTGTACATTGAATGACATACATTATGCTTCTAATAGTAGACGTATAAGATATGTGAGACATTTTATGTCACTCATTGTCAATCTTAAGGGCCATAAACTTGGAGAGACAAAGATCATGTCCCATCAGGAGAAATTCCTTTATGGATTCTTTCATATTAAACCTCTTTAATATACGGTGTTTGGTAAAACTCTAGCATCCTCCTTGATCCATCTTATTGATATGCATTCCTAATACATAGGATGTTTTTCTCAAATCTTTCATGGAGAATTAAGTAGATAACCAAGTTTTAGCATAGTTTAGCATTGCTCTCTCATTCCTAATGAGAAGAATGTCATCATCATAAAGCACAATAAACTAAACACTACTCTTACTAGCCTTCTTGTACACATAAAGATCATACACATAGGTTATCTGTCTGGCCCATGTTGATTACTTGTTTTCACTGCTTGTGAAATTTGATGATCATCTTGAATTTTATAAAGTTCAACAACATTGCATTTCTATCAAATAGAAATATCTTTTCAAAAAATGTGGTGTTCCTTGAAACAAACACCCTTTGTTCTGAGTGATCATAAAAGTAATAACCCAAAGACTCTCTTGGGTATCTCACAAACTTGCATAATATGGATCTACTATCCAACTTGACTCTTACTAGTTACTTGACATAAGCAAGAGGCCCTTAAACTCTTAAGAAAGAGTAGTGAGGTGCTTCGCCATACCACATCTCATGTGACATTTTTTGTAGTAACTTTTAGGGTGCCATATTAAGTAGCCTCACCACCTATTCTAAGTTGTATCCCAAAAGAATATTGACACATAAAAAAACCTCATCATGGAATGTACCATGTGAAGGCTAGAGTAGCACTATAATCCAATAATTAAAACTTCAAAAGCTAAAATTAATTAGGCTACTTAAACTAATAAAGATCTAAACATGCTCATGATTCAGATTTAGGTAGAGGAGTACCTTGATTAGCTTAAATCTAAAGAGAATTTGAAGAACTTTTCTTCAATCCAGAAACTGCCAAGCAGCAGAGTAGCAAAAATAATGCAACTTTTGCAAAAGTCAAAACACTCCAAAAATTTTGAAAAAATTCCAACAGCTTTTCAACTCTTTGATGGATCAACTGTGAAAAGTTTAGATCAAAAATCCTTCTGGATCTCCTAGAATAAAATTGTCAAATGACCATTCTTGCAAGTGTATATCCAAAGGCTTAGCAAACCATTTATTTTGCCTTTATCAATATGATCCACAAATCAATAAAATTTCCTATCACTTCTCAAAATTATCTAGAGATTGAGAGGAGAGATGAGAGAGAGATGACCAATTCAGGGGTTGGAGAAGAAGAGAAAGGTTAGCTTCATCACATAAATAAACACCTTCAAAAATGGAAGGAAAATAGTGAGAATGTAATTCTTCAAAAAAGTCATGGATGACCGTCCATGTTCACCACTATATCTATATATAGAGGGAGAATAGTGTGTTGCCAAGTTGGCATTATACCTTCCTCAAGGTGGGGCACAACCAACATGCTTAGAAGTTGACAAATTCAAATCTAATTTCAAATTGTGTGCATTTCAATTTTGTTTCAAATCTACTTTCAAGCTAATCAAAATGTCATACCAAATGAACCTATCATTTGAATTTCCCTACAAAAAAGTATTCTTCTCATTAATTAAATTAAACACTTTAATTTAATTAATTAATATTTGACTTTATGAACTCAATTAAGGCACTAGGATCAATATCAAAATTTCAAAACATGAAATTAACTAGTGCCAACAAGCAAAAAGAGAATCTACTCATTCCTTGGATTTATATTTAGATAGAGGATTACCTTGAAGAGCAAAATCCAAGGAGTAGCTAGTGAACACTTCACTAGTTCCAGAAAATACATGCTTTTGGCACAACGAGAAGATTGCGATGATCATAGTATTAAATCTCCTCCAAAAATTCTAAAAAGAAAAATGGAGCTTCCCAACACCTTGATGAACTTCCAATTAAAATTTTATATGAATTGGCCATCTAGAACTCCCTAGATAAAATCACCAAGTCGGACTCTGTGCAAGTGGATCTCCAGAAACAAACAAGTAACACGCCTTACCTCTATTGTAATGATCCACACACCAATGAGATCTTCTAAATCTCTAGTCTATAAGTTGTTCTGACATAAGAGATTTACTAATGGTAGAGGCTGAATTTGGGTTGGAAGAAGGAGAAGGAAGCTGAGCTTTTAGCACATGAATGCTTGCTTGCAAGTGGTTTTTGGAGGGAAAGAGAAGAATCTAATTCTTCGCATCAATAAGCATGGCCTGGCTGATCCCACTCTCTACATATATATATATATATATATAGATGTTAAATAATGTGATGCCAAGGTGCCATTACACATTCCATGAGAAAGGGGGGGCAAGTGGGGTTTCTTATGTGGCAAAATTTGAATCCAAATCTCATTTGAATTTCATTTACATCCTAGATACATTATGAATCTCATTTCACATTAATTAAGATGTCATTTCAAATCTCATTTGAGTTTTCCCTCTAAAATTCATTCTTCCTCATTAATCACATTAAACTATTTAACTTAATTAATTATCCTTCGACTTAACTATTTAAGTCTAACTAGCTTAACACCTTAAACTAAATTTGTTAACTTAACTCTTTAAGTTAACTTGAACAATTGATGGTTATGTTGGCACCAAATAATTAACTCCTTAATTATTGTTCTAATTTAACTCTTAAATTAGTTTATTAATTTAACACTTAAATCAATCAAACCAAAATTGACCCTCTAACTTGGCACCAAAAATGGGTCCACTAGAAGATATCATTTTCTAACACCTTGAAAAATTCTCTCCATTAATGAGGAAACAAATTGGATTTTATGTGTAACCCAATAAATTCTACCATTCATTGGATATGGGCTCATAACTCCTTATGACTTCCGAATATCTTATATTTATTCTAGTTTAAAAAAATTTTTAAACTAGTCGACTCAATTTAATTAATCTCATTAATTGAATATTAACCAATTTCCAAAGTTGTGTCCAACCTCAAGCTCATAGAGCCCAACAGATTGGCCAAAATGAATATTCTAGAGAACCATCATTGCTCTATGCATACCATGTCCTTTTGACTCCTATCTCCCAAACAACGCTTGGGATAAGTTATTTGTCGATTCCCTAATAGCCTCGTACTATGTCTCTATTTTAAATGTTTGATCCTTATTATGTGACCTCACCTTTGGAAAACTCCTTTTCCAAATTTTCACACCAGTTTGTGCAAGGATTTCTTGGAATAAATTATTATAAAACACATAGGAGATGCATGCCCTTTACAATAATGAGGAGTCAAATTCAATCTTGAATCTCACAAACCTCCATGCTAAGTAGTTTATACTGAATCTCAACACAAAAGGCCTACTACGTGGTTGAGGAAAAGTCAAAGCATGAGAATCAAACATAAGGTTACCACGGACCCTTAAGTCAAAGGATTAATAACATATACAAGCGTAAGTAAGAAAACTAGCCACTACCAACTTGCCACTATGGCTATTTGGTGAATTCTCTGGTGGGTCTTCAATGCCTTATTCTCTAACAAGCACCCACTAACATGCACCCATACCTCATATAGTTCTTCATGGAATGGAACAATCTCCAATCTTTGAATTTATGCATTGTTAGTGCAAGTCTATCCAGATCTTTTATGTCCCATCTCATAAGTTCCTATGACTTAGAAGATTTAAGATCACAACTGTGTGAGACTTATTACATAGTCACCAAACCAAGTTCCATAGTTTTAGGTGATCTAAGGGCTTCATCCAAATACAAGTGAAGTGAAATAAAGCATAAGATGAAAATAGCCATATAAAGAATATCATTTAATCAAAATTGTACCATGAGTGAAATAATTTACAAGGTCAATCTCATTGGCTTGCAAGGCACTATTCCAACACTTAACTCTTAAGTCAATAAGTTTAACTCATCAAGCTTACTTGGCTAATTGATGGCCACATAGAACCAATAATTAACTCCTTAATTATTGATCCAATTTAACTCCTTAAATTATTTGATTAATTTAAAACTTAAATTAATTATGGAACGTTTGACCTCAATTTTGGTCACCCGAAAAATTAGTCCCATGAATTTTCTAACACTTAGAAAGTTTCTCAAATATTTAGGAAATGCAATTGGCATTTGTGTGCAACGCGATACGTTCTACTATTCATTAGATAACGGCTCATAACGCCTTGTGACTTTAGAGTATCATATATTTATTTAAGTTTAAAATCCTTTAAACTAAATTGACTCAATTCAATTAATTTCCTTTAATTGAAGAGTGTCCAATCTCTATGGTTGATGTCCAACCTCAAGCTAATGGAGTCCAACTAATGGCCAAAATGAATGCATATGTAGAACCATTATAGTTTTGCACATAGTATGGAAATACAATGATTTCATCTCCTATCTCTTGAAAGAGGCCTAGGGCAAGATATTTGCCGGCTCTCTAATAGCCTAGATACTATATCTCTATTCTTAATATTCAATTCCATTATGTGACCTCATATTTGGAAAACGCCTTTTCTAAATTGTCCAACTACCTTGCTCTAGGAATTCTCAAAATCGATCATTATAGAATAAATAAGCAATGCACTCGTCCTATGCAAAGATAAAGTGTTGAATTCCATTTTAGATCTCACAAACCTCCACAGACAATAGCTCATGCTCAATCTCTACCCAAGTGGCCCACTAAGTGACCAAGAAAGAGTAAAAGTATGAGGACCAAACATAAGGTTACCATGGATCCTCTAATTAAAGGACTAATTATATGCACTAGCGTAAGCAGGAAACTTGCCACACCTAACTTGCTACTACAACTATCTAGTGGATTCACCAAGTGGGTCTTCAATTCCTTGTTCTCTAACAAACACCTACTAACATTTGTCTATATCTCATCTAGGATTGATCATGGAATGGAGCAACATCTAAACCTCGGATTTATGCATTATTAGTGCAAGTCTATCCGAATCTTAGAAGCCCTATCTTGTATGATCCTATGACTTTGAAGGTTTAAGATCACAATCCCGTAAGACTTATTCCATGATTACCACCCAGTACATGATCAAGTCTCATAGTTTAGTGTGATCTAAGGGCTTAATTGAAATGCCAAGAAGTAATAAAAAGCATAAGATGAATATGACCATATAAAGAATAGCATTTAATTAGGATTATTTTATAGGGAAAAAGTTTTACAAGGCCAATCTAACTGGCATGCTCGACACTATTCCAATAATCTCCCACTTGCCCTAATGCCAATTCCCCTTAGCCTTAAAACCCATCTTCTCAAGATGTCTTTCAAAGACTTTTTGTGTTAGGGGTTTAGTTAGTAGTTCTACTATATTCTCTTTCAAATCAACTATCTCCACTTGGATATTGGATCTATAAATGATCTCCCATATCAAATGATATTATATCAAATTATGATTGGATAGTTGATGAGATCTTGGCTCTTTAGCTTGTGCCACCACCCTATTGTTGTCACAAAAGACAACTACTAACCCAGTAATGCTAGGCACTACATTTAACTCTTAAGTAAAGTTTTTCATCTAAATACATTTCTTTGCAGTTTCTAAAACTATAATATGTTCTACGTCTGAGGTAAAGTCAGCAATGGTGTCATGATTTGAACTGTTCCAACTCACCGCGCATTCATTAAGGCAAAATATGAAACTAGAAATTGATTTTAGGTTATCTATATTAGATTGAAAACTTGAATCCAAAAACCCCTCAATTTTAATTCTCCATTGCCGTATACCATGAACAAGTCCTTAGTCCTTTTCAAGTACTTAACGATTGCTTTAATGGCTATATAGTGACTTTTAATAGGATTAGATTGGAAATAGCTCATAACACTTAGAGTATGTGCCACATCCGATCTCATACATTGAACTGCATATATTATTCTTTTAATGGAAGAGGTATAAGTATGAGGGACATTCTTTGTCTCTCATTTTCAATCTTAGAGGCCATAGACTTGAAGAGATGAATGCCATGTCCCATGAAAAGGAATCTTCTATTGGATTCATGTATACTAAACTATTTTAGTATTTTGTCAATATATGGGGAGGCCCTAACATTATCCATGATCTATCTTTATAGATTTATATTCCAAATACGTAGGATGATTCTCCCAAATTTCTTATGCAGAATTGAGTAGATAACTATACTTTAGTGCACTCTAACATTCCAATCTCATTTCTAATGAGAAGAATGTCATCAACATAAATTACAATAAGTTGTATACTACTCCCATTAGTCTTCTTGTACACAAAAGATTCATACACATTTTTGACAAAGCTAAATAATTTAACTATCTTGTTAAAACATATGTTTCAACTTTGACACACTTGTTTGAGTCCATAAATGAATCTTTGGAGTTTGTAAACATTTTGCTTAGTCTTCGTGAATGTAAAACCTTGTGGTTGCTCCATATAAATTTTTTCTTCAATATCCCTATTGATGAAAGTAGTTTTCACATCCATTTGCCATATCTCATTGTCATAATATGCAGCTATGGCAAGTAAAATCAAAATAAGACTTAAGCATTATGATAAGAGAAAAGGTGTCCTTGAAATCAATGCCTAGTCTTCGAGTGTAACCTTTTGCCATTAGTAGGGCCTTAAAAGTCACCACTTCTCTATCCACTCTTAGCTTTCACTTGTAGATCCACTTGCAACTAACATGAACAATTCTCCTTAATGGATCCACCAAAGTTCACACTTTGTTGGAGTATATGAAGTCCATTCCAGATTTCATGACATCAAGCTAATGTCCTAAGTTTATATCCTGAAGGCAAGTAAGGCACTAGGATCTAATATTAAACTTCAAAACATCAAAGTAACTAATGCCTATAAGTTGATCAAGGATCTAATCATGCCTGTGATTCAAATTTAGATAGAGGATTACCTTGATGAGCAAATCCAAGGAGTATCAAGTAAACACTTCATTGATTATAGAATCTGTCTGCTTATGGTGCAGCAAGGAAAATGTGATGATCACCCCATCAAATCATGTCCAAAAATTTGTAAACAATATCTGGAGCTAGCTGAAACCTTAGAGAACTTTTATTTAAAATTCAAATCAGTTGGTTCTCTAGAACATCTTGGAGAAAATCACCAAGTCAGACCTCACGTAGATAGATCTCAAGAAATTGAGCAAGTCACACACCTTGCCTTTATTCTAAAAGTCCACACACCAATGAGAACATCCTAAATTAATAGTCTATGAGTTTAAATAAGATGAGAGATCTTCTAATGATAAAGGCCAAATTTGGGGTATGAATATGAAGAAAGAAGCTTAGCCTTTAACACATGAAATGCTAGCATGCAAATATTTTTGGATGGAAATGAAGAATCTAATTGTACACACAAACAAACATTACTCTAGCCGGTCAGCTCTCCATATCTATATATAAATGTGTAATAGTGTGATGCTAAGGTGGCATCACACATTCCATGAGGGGGGCGGTTAATAAGGGTGCTTAGGTGGTAAAATATGATTCCAAATTTCATTTAAATCTTAATTACATTAGAAATCTCACTTCAAATTAATTAAAATGCCATCTCAAATCTCATTTGAGTCTAAATTAATCAAATTAAACTCTTTAATTTAATTAATTATCCTTAGACTTAACTCTTTAAGTCAAACTAGCTTAACCACTTAAGCTAAATTCATTAACTTAACTCTTCAAATTAACTTGACGAATTATGGTCTTGTTGACACTAAATAATTAACTCATTAATTGTTGGCCTAATTTAACTCTTGAATTAGTTGATTAATTTAAAATTTAAACCAATCAAGCCACAAATAGACCTTCAAAAATTGGCCCCAAAAATCGGTCCACTAGGAGACACCGTTTTCTAATGCCTTAGAAAATTATCTCCATTAATTAGGAAGCTAATTAGATTTTGTGTGTAACCCAATAGGTTTTACCATTTATTGGATATGGGCTCACAACTCCTTGTGAATTTTGAATATCTTATATCCATTCTAATTTAAAACTCCTTTTAAACTAGTCAACTCGATTCAATTTATTTCATTAATTGAAGAGTACCTAATTTCCATGGTCATTGTCCAACCTTAAGCTCATAGAGTCCAACTAATTGGCCAAAATGAATATTCTGGAGAACCATCATCACTTTACATGTCCCATGCAAATATGGTCCTTCCGTTTCCTATATCTCAAAAAATGCCTATGGCGAGATATTTATTGGCTCCCTAATAACTTCGATACTATGTCTCTATTCTTAATGTTCGATCTTTGTTGTGTGGCCCTATCTTTGGAAAACTTCTTTTCCAAATTGTCATACCACCTTGCACAAGGATTTCTGGGAATCGACCATCATAGAACACATAGGCAATGACTCAAAGCATGAAGACTGGATATAAGATAACCATAGATCCTCAAGTCAAAGGACTAATAATATGCACTAGCATAAGTAGGAGAACTAGCCATTGTCGACTTGCCACTACAGCTATTTAGTGGATTTTTCGATAGGTCTTCAGTGCTTTATTCTCTAACAAGCACCCGTATCTCATATAGTTGCTCATGGAATGGAGCAATCTCCAACCTTTAGATTTATGCATTGTTAGTGCAAGTCTATCTAAATCTTAGATACCTTATCTCATAAAATCCTATAAATTGAAAAATTTAAGATCACGATCGTGTGAGACTTATTCCATGGTCATCAAACCAAATCCCATAGTCCTAGGTGATCTAAGGAATTTATCCAAATGCAAGTGAAGTATAACAAAGCATAAGATGAAGAATGCTATAAAAGAAACATCATTCAATCAAGATTGTTTTACTAGGAAATAGTTTATACAAGATCAATCTCATTGGCTTGCAAAACATTATTCCAATAATCTCCCACTTACCTTAAAGCCAATGCCCTATGGCCTTAAGACTTATCTTCTAAAGCTGTCCTTCAAAGACCTTTTGTGATAGGAGTTTCGTTAGTAGATTTGTTATATTCTCTTCCAAGGTAACTTTCTCCATTGGATGTCACTTGTACTAATAATCTTTCGGATTAAATGATATTGCCTCAATATGTGCTTGGATTGTTGATGAGATCTTAGCTTTTTTGCTTGTGCTACCACTATGTTGTTGTCATAGAAGATAACTACTGGCTCAGTAATGCTAGGTACTACATTCAACTTTTGAATAAAAGTTTTCATCCAAACACCTTTCGTTATAGCTTTCAAAGTTGCAATGTATTTTGCCTCTATGGTTGAGTCAGTCATGGTGTCTTACTTGGAATGTTTCTAATTCACCATGCCACCATAAAGGTAAAATATGAATCTAGAAGTAGATTTGAGGTCATCTACCTTAGATTGGAAACTAGAATCCAAAAACCTTTCTAGTTCGAATTCTCCATTGCCTTATACCAAAAATAAGTCCTTGGTTCTTCTCAAGTACTATAGGATTATTTTAACGACCATCTAGTGACTTTTAACGAGGTTAGATTGAAACCTACTTATAACATTTAGCAAGTGTGCCACATTCGGTCTTGTATATTGAATCGCATATATTTTGCTAACTATTGCTGAGGCATAGGGTAAATAGGACATCATTCGCTTCTCTTCCTTAGTCTTGAGAGCCATAGACTTAGAGAGACCAATGTCATATCCCATGTGAAGAAATCCTCTCTTGGATCCATACTAAACTTCTTTAGTATCTTGTCATTGTATGGGGTTTGAGAGAGCCCCAGCATCCTCTTTGATCTATCGCTACAAATACATATTCCTAATACATAGGATGTTTCTCCCAAATCCTTCATGGAGAATTATGTAGATAACCATGCTTTAGCACACTCTAACATTTCTACCTAATTCCCAATGAGAAGGATGTCATCGACATAAAGCATAATCAATTATACTGAACTCTTATTAGCTTTCATATACACACATGGTTTATACACATTTTTGACAAAGCTAAATGATTTGACTATTTTGTCAAAATGTATGTTCAAACTTTAGGATACTTGTTTAAGTTTGTAAATAAACCTCTAGAGTTTGCGAACCTTTTGCTCACTCACTTTGGATATAAAACTTTATGGTTGCTCCATATAAATTTCTTCTTTAATGTCACCTTTGAGGAAAGTAATTTTTCCATCCATTTGCCATACTTCATAGTCATAACATGCAGCTATGACAAGTAAGATCCAAATGGACTTAGGCATATCAACTGGTGAAAAGGTTTCCTTAAAATCAATACCCGATCTTTGAGTGTAACCTTTTGCACTAATCGCACCTTAAAAGTCACCACTTCTCCATTGACCCCAAGTTTTTGCTTATAGATCCACTTGAAACCAACAGGAACTATTTCTTTTAGTGGATCTGTCGAAGTCCATACTTTGTTTGAAGTACATGGAGTTTATTTTTCAGATCTCATGGCATCAAGCCAATGTCCTAAATCTATGTTTGATACAGCTTCCTCATAGGTCTTTGGATCATCATCTGAATGTTCAATCTCATGAAGAAATTTGAATTTTTTAGCTTGCGTCTTGATCTAATTTGACCTTCTCGGAGGTTGTGTACTAGGCTCTTGAAATATCGGTGTTTCCATTACTTCTGGAATTTCTAGATCATCTTAAATTTCATCAAGTTCAATGAAAATGCCTTTTCTATCCAATAGAAATTTGTTTTCCAAAAAATTAGCATTCCTTGAGAAAAATACCTTTTGTTTCAAGGGATCATAGAAGCAATAACCTATAAACTCTCTTGGGCATCCTATAAACTTACACAAGATAGATCTACTATCCAATTTATCTCCTACTGTCTGTCTCACGTAGGCGGGAAATCCCCAAATCTTTAGATATTGGAAAGAGGGTGCCTTGCCATGCCATATCCCATATGGTGTTTTTGGCACCAATTTTGAAAATACTACATTTAGTAGCCTTGTAGCCATTTCTAAAGTGTATCCCTAAAAGGATATGGGTACATAAAAAAAACTCATCATGGAGTGTACTATGTCTAACAAGGTATGATTTTTCCTCTCAGCTACTCCATTATATTAGGGCATGCCGGGTGAAGTCCATTGAGAGAGAATCCCATTCATTTTAAGATAATCTAAGAATTTGATACTTAAGTATTCTCACCCTTGATCCAATCAAAAGGTTTTAATGCTAAGTCCTTTTTGCTTTTCTACTTCATTCTTATACTCTTTGAACTTTGCAAAGGCTTTGGACATGTACTTCATAAGATACACATATTTGTACTGACTATGGTCATCGGTAAAGATGATGAAATAAGAATAACCACCTCTCCCACTAACCCTTAGTAGTCGACAAATATCCATATGGATCAAATTCAAAAGACTTGTGAATCACTCTGTTTGACCTACAAAGGGAGCCTTGGTCATTTTTTCCTTCAAACAAGATTCACAAGTGGGAAAGTCCTCAAAGCTGCTAACTTTTAGTGCTTTGAGAGCTTCTAACTTGTTCATCTTATTTTTAGAGATATGTCCAAGTCTAGTATGCCACAAAATGGCATCTTCTTGGATATCTAGCTTTCTTTTATTTGTTTGAGCGTACATTAGAGAAGTGGAAAAATTAAGCATGTATAATCCATTACCTAATGTACCTTGAATAATTAAGGAACCGTTCCTCAATGCTTTCAACTTCCCATTTGATATTGAAAAATCAAATCCTTCATTATTCAAAACATGAATTGAAATAATGTTCTTAACAACATTTGGTACAAATTTTGTGAACACTTTATGAACTTTATCGATTGCATTATTACCTATAGTGTCTGGTGGACTTTGATCAAGAACATATGTCTTCTTATTGGAGTTAAGAATTATCTTAATGTTTCTCAACCAATCTTGGAAGTTGGGCCCAATGCATTTATTGATTTCCAAAATGCTTGTGAGTAGATTTTTAGTCATTTGTTTGTTGAAGATTTCAAAAAATTACATGAGGCCAAAAAAAGAGAATAAGCATATGATTGAATTTGATATTAAAAACATGTCCATCGCCTTTAAAACATGTTTTTCTCCTACTATTTTATAAAATTCTTCACCCTAAGAAGAATTTGAGAGTCTAATTTCCTAGTGAGAATAAAGACCCCAATGACTTGCTAATGGACCCCTATGATCAAGTGCCATCCATGAGCAATCAAAGGATAAGCAACTTTTGCTAATTGCATCTCATGCAACTCTTGATATATTTTGCCTCTCTTTTCATATAGACCCATGTGATCGTGTGCCATCTATAGTACTAAGTGTTAAGTCAAACCTACCAATCAAACTTTATCTCAAGACAGCCTTATGCATCCCCCATGACTGAGTGCTAATGCGTAAGGGTTCTCAAGTCAAAGGTGCATCTCATGCTAAGTGTATGCTCATAGCTTTTCTCCTAAGTGTGACCCCCGTAACGAATGCCATCACATAAAATCGACAGTATCATCATGGCATACATTATTAGTAGAAGGTTTGGATTAATTAAAACTCTTTTAATTTGTGTCAATTTTGACTTAATATTAGAAAATACTAATACATTCTAAGTGGAGGATTTTTGCTTGCAAAGATCTCATCATTTTATCTTCTTATTTATGCCATCGATATCCTAATCATGCATCTCATACATCAATAGGATATGAAATGCATAAATAAGTAAATAGCCTAGCATGCTCATAGGGTAGGATGACCATGAGCCTAACCAAGTGCTGCACTTAAAGCTATAGGTACATCACTTCGCTTGATTTTAAGTTGGTTGAATTAAACTAAACTATTATATGAGTGCATCCCATATATTTATGGGTCTTCAAATGACCTCCATTAGACTCTTTGCTTCATACAACATTACATGAAATCAAAATCCTCACTCCTAGAGGTTATACTTTTATAACTTTTATAAGATAGAACAAGTGGCATGCAAGCCCCATTTAATACAACCTATTTCAACAACTATGAAACAAATAAAACCAATTTAAAAGACTCATGATCATCCCTATTCAATCATCATTCATTCAACAATTAAATGAATAATAAATAAATCTAGAATCAACAATTAATTCCAATAATTGAATGCTTATCTCATAAACAAATAATTGAACCAAGCATAACATTTATGCCATAAATTGGAGATCAACTTTAACCAATTTGCAAAAGCATTCAAATATATCAAATATAATTTTGAGACATAGCATAACACTTGTGCACCAAATGTTTGCAGTGCAAAAACTTATTGAGCATTAAAGGAGTTGAGAAAACAACTCAAAGCACATCAAATGCCCCTAAAATTGGACTACCTGGCAGCCTTTGGCACACAACCAAGTAGCCTGTGTGCATGGAGTGCACAAGTTGCCTAGCCAGTACCTAAGCTATACCCGTAGCTTTGGCTTTTAAGGTTTAAGGCTTGCTAAGTGTGTTCTCCACTCAACATTCATGCACCAAAAATTTTAGAACATGTCCTCAACATTATAATACCCATTTTAGAATGATTTCTAGGTTCAAAACATCCTTTAAAACTAGAAATACAAGTGCTCAAACATGCTTTCAAAAATTAGGAAAAGTAAGAATCGTATTCTTCATATAATCTCCAATATAATTGCAATCATATTAGATCCAAAATGATCAAAACTCTTTCAGCCAATAATAAACATGCTATATCAACATATAACTTCAATTAATGCCGAATCAACATTCAACATTAATCATAATGGATTAAACATACTAACTACATGAATTAACACTTAAATCACATAATAACATGCTTTCAATTCATCAATCAAGGACCCACACACAAATCAACAAAATTCTCCAATCCATCAATTCAATCAAGAATATGGTGATCTAGATTAAGCCATCACATGAGTCAGTCAACCAAACAAAATCAAAATTTAAGCATGATTTAGGTTTCAATACCACTTGAAGGCTAGTAAGGCACAAAGATCTAATATCAAAACTTCAAAACATCAAACACTAGTGCCTAAAAGCTAATCAAGGATCTAATCATGTCGATGATTTAGATTTAGAT
The DNA here is from genome assembly GCA_014898725.1 of Jacaranda copaia. Classification (NCBI taxonomy): domain Eukaryota; kingdom Viridiplantae; phylum Streptophyta; class Magnoliopsida; order Lamiales; family Bignoniaceae; genus Jacaranda; species Jacaranda copaia. The sequence goes on from JACGDI010002876.1 coordinate 474,790, forward strand.
AGAGGATAACCTTGATAAGAAAATCTAAGGAGTACAAACTGAACACTTCATTGATTGCAGAAACTATCTTCTTGTGGCACAACAAAACGATTGTGATGATTGTCCTATCAAATCACCTCCAAAAATTATGAAACAATATCTAGTGCTAGTCAACACCTTAGAGAACTTCTATTTAAAAGCTTAGATCCATTGGCTATTTGGAACATCCTAGAGAAAATTGCAAAGTCGAAACTCATGTAGATGGATCTCCTGAAATTAAGCAAGTCACACGCTTTGCCTCTATTGTAAAAGTCCACACACCAATGAGATCTTCCTTATTCTTTAGTCTATGAGTTGGAATAAGACTAGGGATCTTCTAATGGTGGAGGCTGAATTTAGGGTAGGAAGATAAAGTAAGAAACTTAGCCTTTAACAAATGAAATGCTATCTTGCAAATGTTTTTGGAGGGAAATGAAAAATCTAATTCTGCACACCAATAAACATTGCTTCAATCGACCAGCTCTCTATATCTATATAGAGATGTGGAATAGTGTGATGCTAAGGTGGCATCACACATTCCACGAGGGGGGCAACCATTAGGGGTACTTAGGTGGCAAAATGTTCTTCCAAATTTCATTTGAATCTTAAATACATTTGAAATCTCATTTCAAATTAATTAAGATGCCATCTCAAATCTCATTTGAATTTTTCCTCCAAAATTCATTTTTCCTAATTAATCAAATTAAACTCTTTAATTTAATTAATTATCCTTTAACTTAACTCTTTAAGTTAAACTAGTTTAACTCCTTATGCTAAATTCGTTAACTTTACTCTTTAAGTTAACATGACCAATCGATGGTCATGTTGGCACCAAATAATTAAGTCCTTAATTATTGGTCTAATTTAACTCTTAAATTAGTTGATTAATTTAGCACTTAAATCAATCAAGCCAAAATTGACCCCCAAACTTCGCACCAAAAATTGGTCCACTAGGAGACATCATTTTCTAATGCCTTAAAAAATTCTCTCCATTAATTAGAAAGCTAGTTGGATTTTGTTTGTCACCTAATAGGCTTCACCATTCATTAGATTTGGGCTCACAACTCTTTATGACTTTTGAATATCTTATATTCATTTTAGTTTAAAACTCATTTTAAACTAGTTGACTCAATTTAATTAATCTCATTAATTGAAGAATACCTAATTTCCATGGTTGAGTCCAACCTCAAGCCCAGAGAGCTCAACTAATTGGCTAAAATGAATATTCTGGAAAACCATCATTGCTTTACGCATGCCATACAAATACTACCTTTCCGTTTTCTATCTCCCAAAAGAGGCTTAGAGTAAGATATTTACAGGCTCCTTAATAGCATTGACACTATATCTCTATTCTTAATGTTCGATTCATGTTGTGTGACCTCTTCTTTAGAAAACTCCTTTTGTAAATTGTCACACCACCTTACGCAAAGATTTTTGGGAATAGATCATAAAACACATAGGAGATATATTTACCCTTCATAATGATGAGGAATTAAATTCCATCTTAGATCCTATAAACCACTATACCAAGTAGCTCTTACCCAATCTCAAACCAAAAGACCCGCTAAGTGGTCAAGGATGAGTCAAAGCAAGAGGACCAGACATATGGTTACCATGGATCTTGAGGTCAAAGACCTAATAAAATGCACTAGCATAAGCAGAAGAACTAGCCACTACAGACTTGCCACTATGGCCATCTAGTGAACTCTCTTGTGGGTCTTTGGTGCTTTATTCTCTAATAAGCACCCACTAATACGCACCCATATCTCATACAGTTGCTTATGAAAAGGAGCAACCTCCTATCTTTAGATTTATGTGTTGTTAGTATAAATTTATTTAGATCTTAGATGCCTTATTTCATAAGATCCTATGACTTGAAAGATTTAAGATCATGACCGTGTGAGACTTATTCCATGATCACCAAACTGAGTCCCATAGTCTTAGGTGATCTAAAGGCTTTATCCAAATGCAAGTGAAGTATAATAAAGCATAAGATAAAGATGGCTATATAAGAAATATCGTTCAATCAAGATTGTTTTACTAGGAATTAGTTTATACAAGGCCAATCTCATTGGCTTGTAAGGTACTATTCCAATGCGTCTAACATAGCTTCCACATAAGACCTTAGATCACTATCCGATTAGCCCGTCTCATGAAGAAAAATCCAAACCTTTAGGGTTGTTTCTTGATTTGATTCGACCTTCTTTGAGATTGTGTGTGAGGCTCTTGTACATGCTTATTTCCACTGTTTATTAGATTTCATGGTCATCTTGAACTTCATCAAGTTCAATGACAACGCATTTTCTATCTAATAGAAATTTCTTTTCAAAAAGTGGGCGTTTCTTGAAATAAACACCTTTTATTTTGAGAGAACGTAAAAGTAATAACCAATAGACTCTTTTTGATATCCCACAAATTTGCACAAGATAGATCTACTATCCAACGTATCTCCCACTATCTGTCTTATGAAGGTGGGAAATCCCCAAACCTTAAGGTAATGGTAAGAGGGTGCTTTGCCATACTATATCTTGTGTATGGTTTTAGGTACCTACTTTGAAGGTATTATACATAGTAGTCTCACCACCATTTCTAAGGTATATCCCTAAAAGGATATGGGCATATTGAAAAAGCTCATCATGGAACGTACCATGTCAAATAAGGTACAATTTCTACTCTCGGCTATTCTATTATGTTGGGGTGTGCCGCGTAGAGTCCATTAAGACAAAATCCCATTATCTTTTAAATAATCCAAGAATTTGGTACTTAAGTATTCTCTTGCTTGATTCGAACATAGAGCTTTAAAACTAAGTTCATTTTGCTTTTCTACTTCATTTATATGCTTTTTGAACTTTTCAAAGGCTTTGGACTTATAAGATACACTTGTCTGAACTGACTATAGTCATCAATGAAGGTGATAAAGTAAAAATAGCCTCTTCACCCATTAACTTTTAATGGGCCACAAACATCCATATGGATCAAATTCAAAGGACTTGTGCAATGCTCCGTTTATCCTACCAAAGGAGCTTTGGTCATTTTTTTCCTTTAAACAAGATAAGTAAAGAGGTCCTCAATGCCACTAATATTTAGTGCTTTGAGAGCTTTTAACTTGTTCATTCTATTTTTAGAAATATGTCCAAGTCTTGCCTACCAAAGAATAGCATCTTCTTGGATATCTAGTTTTTTTTTTACTTGTTTAAATGTGCATTGGTAAAGGTTGAGAATCAAGTATGTACAGTTTGTTAATTAATGTATATTGAGCAATCAAAGAACCATTCTTTAATGCCTTCAACTTCCAATCGATATAGAAAAATCAAATCCTTCATTATCAAGAATAGGAATTGAAATAATATTCTTAACAAGATGGGGTACATAATAAACTGGATTTAGTACAATACAAGTATTCCCTAAGTCTAACTTGATTACACCTTAGACCATGGCGACAACGTTTACTATATTTCCTAGGTGAAGGATCATATCCCCTTCATGAAGACTTTTTCTTCTTTCCATCCTCTATAATGAATTACAAAGGTTAGAACCACATGCAGTGTCAAATACCTATGAGAAAGAATTAGTCATAAAATGCACCTTAAAGAAGTACATACCCTTCTCAAAGATTGCAAGGTAAGCTTTGCAGTTCATTTTCCAATGTCCCTTTTCACCACAGTAGAAACAAATTATTTTGATTTTAGCCTTTTTCTTGACCCTCCAAAATTCTTCACTGGTTTTTTTCCTTTGGAGGAAGAACTTTTCTTTCTATTACCTCCCTTTCTAGGACCCCTCGATCCCTTTGACCTAGAGAAAAAAGCAAATATAAGAAGTTTATCCTTTTTCATAGTCACCTTGGTGGTCACAAGCATGTCCACCAATTTGTTAATCATATCTTCTTGCTTAGACTAATTAAAGTTCATAATAAAATGATTGAATGTTGGGGGCAATGACTGAAGGATCAAATCTACATAAAGGTCATTGTCCATAACTACACCAAGCAATCCAAACTTCTTATGAATCCAATCATCTTGAGCCCGTGATCATGGACACTAGAACCTTCACTTATCCTTGATCTGAAGAGCTCCTTAGACAAAGCAAAACTTTTGTGTCTTGTTTGTACACCATACAACCCTTGTAGGTGTTTGTAGATCTCACTTGTATGTTTCATATGCTTGTGACTCTTTTGGAACTCATTAGTCATAGAAGTCGTCATGAAGCATCTTACTTGTAGATCATTATCTACAAATTTAGAGAACAATTTGTGTGCCTCATTGGTAGCTTCATCACCCAATGTGTCTGACAAACTTTGATCTACAACATAAGTCCTCTTTTTGAAGTCAAGAATTATCTTAAGACCTTTCAACTAATCTTGGAAGTTAGGGTCGGTAAGCTTATTGGTTTCCAAAATGCTTGTGAGTAGATTTTTAGCCATTTTATTTTTGAAGATTTCAAAAATCTATAAAAGGTGAAAAAAGAGTATAAGCATATAATTGAATTTTTGATATTGAAAACATGTTTATGGTCTTTCAAGTATATTTTTCTCCAACTATTTTATCAAATCCTTTACCCTCTAGAGGAATTTGGGAAATCGTATTTCCTAGTGAGAAACAAGATCCCAGGGACTCCCAAGTGGACCCTTGTGATTGAGTTCCATTCCCAAACAATTGAAGGGTAAGCAATTTTTGCTAATTGCATCTCATGCAATTATTGATATATTTTGCCTCACTTTTCATTTTGACCACGTGACCATGTGTCATCTGTACTGCTAAGTGCTAAGTCTAACCTACCAATCAAACTTCAATTTAAGGCAGCCTCACAACATCCCCTATGATAGAGTGTTAATGTGTGAGGGTTTTTAAGTCAAAGGTGCATCTCATGCTAAATATATGCACACAACTTTCCTCCTAAGTGTGACCCCTGTGATTGAGTGCCTTCACACAAAATTGGTAGCATCATCATGGCATACACTATTGATAAAAGCATGGGTTAATTAAAATGTTTTTAATTTGTATCCATTGTGACTTAATATTTGAAAAGCATTTAGAAATTCTAGAGTGGAAGATTTTTGCTTGCAAAGATCTCATCATATTTATCTTTGTATTTAGGTTTACTATATCCTATATATGTATCTCATACATTAATAGGATATGGAAATCATAAATAAGTAAATGCGCTTAGCATGATCCTAGGATGGGATGACCATGAGCCTAACCAAGTTATGCACTTAGAGCCATAGGTGCATCAGTTGATTGATTTTAAGTAGGTTGATTAAACTTAGCTATTATATGAGTGTATCTTCATACACTTATGGGTCTTATAGCCTCCATAGATTTTCTTTGCTTCTTGCAACTTTTACTAAAGAAAGAAAACCTCACTACAAGTGATTCTACTCTCATAACCTTTACAAGATAGAGCAAAGAGGCATGCAAGCCCCACTTAATATAATTCATTTTTACCACTTGAAGCAAATAGAATCAATATTAAAGACTCATGATCATCCCTATTCATTCATCATTCATTCAACAATTAAATGAAAAATAAATAAATTTAGAATTGGCATTCAACTTGAATAATGAAATGCTTATCTCATAAAAAAATAATTGGTTAAACATTAAAATTATTCATCAAGTAGGAGATTAACTTTAACAACTCTTTAAAAAGCTATCAAAAATGTCAAAAATAGTTAAGAAAACTTGCACAATACTTGTTCTTTCATTAAATATGATTTAAATTGGCTTTTAGTCATAAAAGGAACCAAAATCAAACTCCAAACTCACCCAACTTGAAATTGTACACTGTTGACAAAGGCATGCACACCACTGGGTTACTACACTGGGTAGTAACTCTCGGTCATTGTCTTGCTTGTGTGCTACCATAGTGGGTAGCTGCCCTGTTTTGCGGTTAAAGGCAAGTTAAGCCATTTTTTGATCAACATTTGTGCCCCAAAAACTCTAGAACAATTTCTAAATATTAAAACACATCTTATGGATGAGATTTTAGAATTAAAACACCTTTTAAAACTAAAAATTTAAGTCTTCAAATATGCTTTCAAAAATAAGTTCAAATGAGAATCATATTCTCCAAAAATCTCCAACATAAATACAATCAAATTGGAACCAAAAATGACCAAAAGAATTTTAGCCAATCTTCAACATGCTATATCAATATATAACATCAACTAATGCTAAATCAACATTCAACATTAGAAGCAATGAATTAAAACATACTAATTACATGAATCAACACTTAAAACACATAAAGCATGCTTTTAATTCATCAATCAAGGGGCCATATAAAACATTATCCAAACACTCCAATCCATCACATGAATCAAGAATTTAGTGATTTTAATCAATCCATCACATGAATCAATTAATCTAAAAATCCAAATCATAGGATCCAATAATTAATTGCTTCAGAAGCTAAAATTAAATAAGCTACTAAAGTTTACAAGGATCTAAACATACTCATGATTTAGATTTAGGTAGAGGAATACCTTGATTAGCTTAAATCCAAGGAGAATTCAAAGAACTCTTCTTCAATCCAAAAAGAGCCAAACAGCAACAAAGCAGAAACAATGCGGCTTTTGATAGATTCAGAACTCTCCAAAAATTCCAAAAACATTCTAGAAGCTCCTCAACTCTTTGATAGATCTACTATAAAAATTTTAGATTAGAACTCCTTGTGGATCGCCTGGAATATAATCGCAAATTGACTATTTTCACAGGTGGATCTCCAAAGGCTTAGCAAACCATTTGTTTTGCCTCTATGAATATGATCCACGCACCAATGTAATTTTCTATTACTCCTCACGATTAGCTGGAGATTGAAAGGAGAGATGTGAGGTAGATGGCCAATTTAGGGGTTGGAGAAGAAGAGAGAGGTGAGCTTCAACATATAAATGAACACTTTAAAAAATGGAGGGAAAAATTGTGAGAATCTAATTCTTCACAAGAGTCAAGAGTGACCACCCACCCTCACCTCTATATCTATATATAGAAGTAGGATGGTGTGATGCCAAGTTGGCATTACACCTTCCTCAAGTTGGGGACCGCCAACATGCAACATGCTTGAAAGTTGGCAAATTCAAATATAATTTGAATTTGTATGCATTTCAATTTCATTTGAAATCTTATTTCATGCTAATTAAAATGTCTTACCAAATGAACCTTTCATTTGAATTTCCCTCCAAAAAAATTATTCTTCTCATTAATTAAATTAAACACTCTAATTTAATTAATTAATCTTTGACTTAACTCTTAAGTCAATAAAAGCTTAACGTTTTAAGCTTACTTGACTAATTGATGGTCACATGGAACCAAATAATTAATTTTTTAATTATCGATCAAATTTAACCCCTTAAATTAGTTGATTAATTAAACACTTAAATTAATTAAACCAAGTTTGACCTCAATTTTGGTCACCCAAAAAATCGGTCCCATGAATTTTCTAACAGTTAGAAAGCTACTCCAATATTTAGGAAATGCAATTGGTTTTTGAGTGTGACCTGATAGGTTTTACTATTTATTAAACATGTGTTCACAACTCCTTGTGACTTTTGAATATCATATATTAATTTTAGTTTAAACTCCTTTAAACTAAATTGACTCAATTAAATTAATCTCTATTAATTAAAGAGTGCCTAATCTCCATGGTTGATGTCCAACCTCAAGCCCATGGAATTCAACTAATTGGAAAAAATGAATGCTTTTGGAGAACCATTATAGCTCTATACATATCATACAAATATGGTCCTTTCATCTCCTATTTTCTAAAAGAGGCCTAGGGCAAGAAATTTTTTGACTCCTTAATAGCCTCGATATTATGTCTTTATTCCCAATGTTCAATTCTGATATGAACTCATCTTTGGAAAACTCCTTTTGCAAATTATCACATTACCTTGCATAGAGATTTCTTGGAATCAATCATTATAGAATAAATAAGAGATGCACTTACCCTTTACAAAGACAAAGAGTTGAATTCCATCTTAGATCTTACAAACCTCCATGGCCAGTAGCTCATGCCCAATCTCTACTCGAGTGGCTCGCTAAGTGACCAAGGAAGATTCAAATTATGAGGACGAAACATAAGGTTACCATGGATTACTATGTCGGGGGACTAATTTTATGTACTAGCATAAGCATGAGAACTTGCCACTATGGCTATCTAGTGGATTTTTTGAGTAGGTCTTTAGTGCCTTGTTCTCTAACTAGTACTCACTAACATGCATCCATATCTTATATAGAATTGCTTATGGAATAGAGCAACTTCCAGCCCTTGAATTTATGTATCTTTAGTGTAAGTTTATCCAAATCTTAGATGCCTTATCTCGTAAGATCCTACACCTTGGAAACTTTAAGATCACGACTGTGTAAGATTTATTCAACGCTCACCACCAAGTGTGTGACCAAGTCCCATAATCTATTGTGATCTAAAAGCATCATCAAAATGTCAGTGAAGTAATAAAGAGCATAAGATGAAGATAGCCATATAAAGAATATCATTCAATCGAGATTGTTTTACAAGGAAATAGTTTTATGAGGCCAATCTAATTAGCTTGATGAGCCCTATTCCAACACCATGTTTGACAAGGTATGGTTTCTCTTCTTAGTTATTGCATTATGTTGGGTGTGCTGGGTGGAGTCCATTGAGAGAAAATCCCATTTTTTTTAGATAATCTAAGAATTCAATACTTAAGCATTTTTTCCCTTGATCCGATTAATGAGCTTTAATACTTAGTCCATTTTGCTTTTCTATTTCATTCTTATACTGTTTGCACTTTTCAAAAGCTTTAGACTTGTACTTCATAAGATACACATGTCCAAATTGAGTATGATTATTGGTAAAGGTAATGAAGTAAGAATAGCCTCCTTTTGCGCTAACTCTTAGTGTGCTATAAACATCTATATGGATCAAATCTAGTGGACTTAGGGTTCACTTTGATTATCCTATAAAAAAAAGCCTTGGAAATTAACATTTAGTGCTTTGAGAGTTTCTAACTTATTCATCATATTTTTAAGAAATATGTCCAAGTCTTGCATACCGCAAAATGGCATCGTTTTGGTTATCTAATTTTATTTTACTTCACTGAACATGCATCAATGAAGGTTGAGAATCAAGTATGCACAATCCATTCTTTAATATATCTAGTGCAATTAAAGAACCATTCTTTCATGCTTTCAACATCCCATCAAATATGGCAAAACCATATCCTTTATGAATAGAAATAATGTTCTTAACAAAAAAGGGTACAAAATAACAACGATCAAGTACAATACAAGCATTCCCTCAATCTAACTTAACTACACCTTCAACCATGGCCGCAATTTGTGCTCCATTCCAAGGCAAATGATCATATCCCCTTCATTGAGACTCATTCTTCTTTACATCTCCTGTAAAAAATTACAAAAGTTAGAACCACATGCGGTATCAAATACCCATAAGGAAATATTTTGTCAGTTACATACCCTTCTCAATAGTTGCAAGGTAAGCTTTGTAATTCATTTTCCAATGTCCTTTCTCACCATAATGAAAACAAGTAGCATCAATTTTTGTCTCTTTCTTCTTTTTGGTTCCCCTTGAACTCATCAAAGGTTGATTTCCCTTAGAACAAAAACTTTTTTTCCTTTTACCTCCCTTTCAAGGACCCCTAGGGCCCTTAGACTTGGAAAAGAAAGCAAGCATATGAAGCTTATCCTTTTTCATAGTCACCTTAGTGGTCAGCAACATATTGACAAATTCATTAATGGTCACTTCTTACTTAGACATATTAAAGTTCATAATGAATTGGTTGAATGAGCTAGGAAATGATCGAAGGACCAAATCCACATAGAGCTCATTGTCCATGATTATGTCTAATTGACCAAGTTTTTCAATGAGACTGATCATCTTTAGCCCGTGGTCATGGACACTTGTGTCCTCATTCATTCTATACCTAAAGTGCTCCTTAGACGATGAGAACTTTCATGTATTTTTGAACACCATACAACTCTTGTAGGTGTTGTAGATCTTGTGAGCATGTTTCATGTGCTCTTAAGACTTTTGAAACTCATTTATCATAGAAACCATCATGATGCATCTAGTTTATGAATCATCATCCACAAACAACATGAATAATTCATATGTTTCATTGGTAGCATCATCACCAATGATGTATGGTGTGTTGGAATAGGGCCTTACAAGCCAATGAGATTAGCCTTGCAAAAGCTATCTCTTTGTAAAAATAATATTGATTGAATGATATTCTTTATATAGCCATCGTCATCTTGTGCTTTATTTCACTTCACTGACATTTGGATAAAGCCCTTACATCACCTAAGACTACGGGACTTAGTTTGGTGATCATGGAATAAGTCTTACACAGTCATGATCTTAAATCTTTCAAGTCATAGGATCCTATGAGATAGAGCATTTAAGATCTAGATAAACTTGCACTAACGATGCATAAATCCAAGAGTTAGAGATTGCTCCATTCCATGACTAACTATATGAGATAGAGATGTATATCAGTGGGTGCTTATTAGAGAATAAGGTACTAAAGGCCCATTAGAGAATCCATTAGACAGCGATAGTAGAAAGTTAGTAGTAGCTAGTTTTTTTGCTTATGCTAGTGCATATTATTTGTTTGTTGACCTAAGGATCCATAGTAACCTTATGTGTAGTCCTCATGCTTTAACATTTCTATAACCACTTAGTAGGTCTTGTGAGATCCAATATGGAATCCCACTCCTCACTTTAGTGAATAGCGAGTGCATGTCTTATGTGTTTTGTAATGATCGATTCTAAGAAATCCTAGTGCAAGGTGGTGTGAAAATTTGGAAAAGGAGTTTTGTGAAGGTGAGGTCACACAAATAGATTCAAATATTGAAAATAGAGACATAGTATTGAGGCTAATGGGAACCTGACAAATATCTTGCCCTAGGTCTCTTTTGGGAGATAGGAGATGAAATGATCGTATTTAAATGGCACGTGTAAAACAATGATGGTTTTCCAAGTATTTATTTCAACTAATTAGTTGGACTCCATGGGCTTGAGATTGGACATTAACCATGAAGATTGGGTACTCTTTAATTAATGAGATTAATTGAATTGAGTCGACTAGTTTAAAAGGAGTTTTAAACTAGAATGAATAAAAGACATTCAAAAGTCACAAGGAGTTGTAAGCCTATGTCCAATGAATGGTAGAACCTATTAGGTTACACAAAAATTTCAATTAGCTTTCTAATTGATGGGGAAAATTTCCTAACTGTTAGAAAAAGGATTTCTCTTAAGAGGCCAATTTTTAGGTACCAAGTTTGAAGGTCAATTTTGGCTTGATTAATTAAAGTGTTAAATTAATCAACTAATTTAAAGAGTTAAATTAGACCAATAATTAAGGAGTTAATTATTTGATACCAGCATGACCATCAATTGGTCAAGTTAACTTAAAGAGTTAACAAATTAAGCTTAAGGAGTTAAGCTAATTTGACTTAAAGAGTTAAGTCAAAGGATAATTAATTAAATTAAAGAGTTTAATCTGATTAATTGGAAAGAATGAATTTTGGACAGAAAATTCAGATGAAGAGTTCATTTTAAGTAGTGTCTTAATTAATTTGAAATTAGATTCCAATTGTAATTAAAATGCATATGAAATTCAAATAAGATTTAAATTTAATTTACCACTTTAACAACCCCACTTGGCTGCCCCTTTTATGTATTGTGTGATGCCACCTTGGCATCACACATTTTCAGCATCTATATATAGATATAGAGAGAGATGGACAGCCAATATCAAAATTGGTGTGAAGAATTAGATTTATTACAAGATTCCCTCCAAAACCATCTTGCAAGCATTACATTCATGTATTGAAAGCTTTGCTCTCTTTTTCTTCCCTCCAGCCTAAAATCGGTCTCCATCATTATTTTATCTTTGGTCTTACTCCAACTAATAGATCATATATCTTGGAATATCTAATTGGTGTGTGGATCGTAACAATAGAGGCAAGGCACTTGACTTGCTAGATTTTAGTGATCCACCTACACAGAGTCGGATTTGGTGAATTTCTCTAGGTAGTTCCAAAAACCCTTTCGATACAAAATTTTTTCAGAGTGTTTTTAAAGGTGTTTAGAATCTCTATTAATTTTTTCAAAATTTTTGGAGGAGTTTTGGTTGGAAAGGTTTTGCACTCTTCTAGCTGGCTAATTGTAAACAGTTTTTGGAATAGTGAAGAGTTCACTAGTCTCTCCTTGAAGTTTGCTTTTCAAGGTAATAATCTCACAAAATCTGAATCCATAGCTTGATTAGAACCATGTTATGCCTATAATCACTAGTTAATTTCAAGCTTTTGAACTTTTGATAATTGAATCCTAGTGCTTTGTTTCCAAGTGGTATCGGAGCCAAAATCATGCTTAGATTTGGATTTTTCCTGGTTGATTGATTCATGTGATGGATTAATATAGATCACCAAATTCTTAATTCAATTGATGGATTGGAGTATTTGGTTGATGTTGTGTGTGGCTCCTTGATTGATAAATTAAAAGCATGCTATTATGTGATTTAAGTGTTAATTCATGTAGTTAGTATATTTTAATTCACAATGATTAATGTTGAATGTTGATTTGGTATTAATTGATGTTATAATTGATATAACATGATAATTTATGGCTGAAATAGCTTTGGTCATTTTTTGATCCAATGAGATTGGAGTTTGGTTGGAGATTTTTAAAGAATTTAATTCTCACTTAAACTTGATTTCTGAAGCATGATTGAGCACTTTAATTTTCTATTTTGAAATGAGTTTTAGATTTGGAAATTGGTCCATAATGTGTGATTTAATGTTCATAAAGAGTTCTATAATTTTTAGTGCACAAACGTTGAGCCAAATATGTCTTGACTCAACCTTGACCCCAAAACAAGGAGACCACTGGCATATGGCAGTACACAGGAGGGTAGTGGCTAAAAATTTTTGCCCAGCCAAGTGCTTGCCAAGGCTAGCAGTCCCATGCTTAGGGTTAGTTGAGTTTTTAGCCTTCTTTTTGTTCCTTAAGTGGCTATGAATCGATTTAAATCACACACGATAGATGCACAAGTGTTGTACAAGTTCTCTATATCATGTTGGACACTTTTTATTGCTTCTAAAATCTTATTAAAGTTGATCTCCAATTATTGCAAAAATGAGATGCATAATGGTTGTGCTTATTTTTGCTCGGCCAATTATTTGTTTATGATATAAGCATTTAATTTTTGGAATTAATTGTTAATTCTAGATTTATTTATTGTTCATTTAATTATTGAATGAATGATGAATGAAAGGGGAGGGTCGTAAGCCTATTTAATATTGATTTTATTTATTTCAAGTTGTTGAAATAGATTGTATTAAATAGGGCTTGCATGTCTCTTATTCTATCTTGCAAATTTTATGAGAGTATAATCACTAGGAGTGAGGTTTTCTTTCTCTTGTAAAAGTTACAAGGAGCAAAGAGGATCCAATGAGGCATGATGACCTATGAATGTATGAGATACACTCATGTAATAGTTAGTTTAATCAACCTATTTAAAATCATCCGAGTGATGCACCTATAGCTCTAAGTGCACCACTTGGTTAGGCATATGGTCATCCTACCTTAAGAGCATGCCAGGCGTATTTACTTGTTTATGCTTTCCATATCTTATCGATGTATGAGATACATGATTAAGATATAGAGAACCTAATTAAAAAGATAAAAATGATGAGATCTTTGCAAGTAAAAGCCCTCTACTTAGAATGTCTAATTGTTTTTCAAATATTAAATCCCAGTGGATACAAATTAAAAGAGTTTTAATGAATCCAAGCCTTCTACCAATAGTATATGCCGTGACGATGCTACCGATTTTGTGTGATGGAATTTTTAAATGAAGGTCACACTTAGGAGAAAAGTTGTGAGCATACATTTTGCATGAGATGCATTTTTGACTTAAGAACCCTCACATATTAGCATTTGTAAACGAGGGATATTGTGAGGCCGTCTTGAGATAGAAAAGGATTTGTAGGTTCGATTTAAAACTTAGTAGTATAGATGGCACATGTAAACATGGGTCTATATGAAATTTGAGGCAAACTATATCAAGAGATGCATGTGATGCAATTGGTAAAAGTTGCCTACCCTTTCATTGCTCATGGATGTCACTCATAAATGGGGACCTACTTGCAAGTTTTTGGGGTCTTAATTGTCACTAGGAAATATGATTTCCTAAAGTTTTCTTCAGGGTGAAGAATTTGGAAAAAATAGTAGGAGAAAAACATGCTTGAAAAAGTATGAACATGTTTTTAATATCAAATTCAATCACTTGAATATTCTCTTTTTCACCTTTAAGGGTTTGTGAAAACTCAAGAATAGCTGAAATTCCACGCAACGCTATTTTGGAAACTAATAAACTAACCAAGCTAAACTTCCACGATTAACTTAACCTTAAAAATTGTTCTAGATTCCTAGAAATAGATATACGTTTTATATCATGGTGCTTCTAATCCCTTTGGGAATAATGTACATCTAGAGACACATGAAAAATTCATAAATTGGGCTTAGGATCATCCCATCTCTTTGTCTCATGATAACATCTATAAACTTTAAAAGTCTAGTCGACACATAAATGGTACCTAGGTTAAAGTTTACAAGTATTGTAAAGTAAACAAGGTATGAAAAGTTCATGTTGTCAAAGGAGATTTTTCAATCTAGGATGGATATGAAGTCAAGTGTCATCGACTACTGTCTAAAGATGATTAGGCTTGGAGAAACTTTTCTAATTAGATATAATGATGGACAATGATCTCCATGAGGATTTGATCCTCACATCCTCACTAAGTTTTATTGATCAATGTGTTGATCAAGATGAAGACTACCATGAAAAGGGTAAACCTTTGATACTTGTTTCCTCCTCTAAGTCTATGGACCCAAGGGGTACTAGAAAAGGAGGTAGAAAGAAGAAATGCTCTTTTTCAAAGGGAAAACAACTATCAAAGACATCTAGAAGAGTCAAGAAGAATATAGAGAAATTAGTCAATAATATTTGTTTCTACTTTGGCTAGATAGGTCATTGGAGGCCATTTGCAATGGTTACTTTGCAACCATTAAGAAGGGTATATACTTTATTGAAGTGTATTTCAAGATAAATTTTTCCTTATGAATATATGATATCACATGAGATTCTTTTCTTTATAAGTTGTTATGAAGAATAGAACTAAATGATGTGGATATAATCTACCACCTTGGCTAAGGAGCAAAAATTGTGATAAAAGTTGAAGGCGTACAATAAGATAAACTTAGAGAATTCCATATTTGTATTGAACCTTTGTTAAACATGTATTATATATTATTGAGAACATTATTTCAATTCCCATTTTAGATAACAAAGGATTTGATCATTCAACATCAAATAGGAGATTGAAGGCATTAAAGAATGGGTTCTTTAATTGCTCATGGTACACTTAATAAAGAATTATACATAATAGATTCTCAACCATCACTAATACATTTTCAACTAGGTAAGAAAATTAGATATCCAAGAAAATGCTATCCTGTGACATGCAAGATTTGAGCATATCTTTAAAAAATAAGATAAGCAACTTTGAAGCTCTCAAGGCACTAAAAGTTAGTGGTATTGAGAACCTTCCTACTTGTGAATCATGTTTAAAGGGAAAAATGACCAAGGCTTCTTTTGTAAGATAAATGGAGTGCTCCACAAAATTTTTGGATTTGATCCATACAGATATTAGTGGACCACTAAGAGTTAGTGGGAGAAGTGGTTGTTCATACTTCATTACCTTCATTGATGATTATCATTAGTACGGACATGTGTATTTTATGAAGTACAAGTCCAAAACCTTTGAAAAGTTTAAAGAGTACAAAATTAAAGTAAAAAAGTAAAATGGACTTAGTATCAAATCTTTTCAATTAGATTAATGTAGGGAATACTTAACTACTGAATTCTTGGATTTTTTAAAAACGAATAGGATCCTATCTCAATGGACTTCACCCAGCATACTCTAATACAATGGCGTAGTCAAGAGGAGAATTGTACCTTGTTAGACATGGTATGTTCCATAATAAGATTCTTTGATGTGCCTATAACTTTTTAAGAATACGCCTTAATGATGATGGCGATATTACTAAAAGTAGTACCTTCAAAGTCAGTGCCAAAAGCACCATATGTGATATGGCATAGTAAAGTACTGTTTTGCCACTATCTAAGGGTATGGACATCTCCTACCTACGTGAGACAGATAATGGGAGATAAGTTGGATAGTAGATCTACTTTGTGCAAGTTTATGGGATACCTAAGAGAGTCTATGGGTTATTACTTTTATAATCCCTTAGAACAAAAGGTGTTTATTTTGAGGAATGCTACCTTTTTGGAAAAGGATTTTCTATTAGATAGAAACAACATTGTCATTGAACTTGATGAAGTTCAAGATGATCAAGAAATCCCACATGTGGTGAAATAAATGAATTGTGAGAGCCTTACACACAACCTCTAAGAAGGTTGGACTAGATCAACAAGCCACTCGAAAGGTTTGTATTTTTTTATGAGATATGATAATTAGGTAATGATCTAAAGACCTATGAGGAAGCTATGTCGGATATAGATTCAGGATGTTAGCTTGAAGCCACGAGATTCGAAATTGATTCCATATACTTAAACAAAGTATGGACTTTAGTCGATCAACTAAAGAGAATAGTTCCCATTGGTTGCAAGTGAATCTATAAATGAAAGCTTAGGGTAGATAGAGAAATGGTGACTTTTAAGGCACAACTAGTGGTAAAAGATTACACTCAAAGACTCGGTATTGATTTTGAGGAAACCTTTTCACCGATCACAATACCTAAGCCCATTCAGATTCTACTTGCCATAGCCATATATTATGACTATGAGATATAACAAATAAATGTGAAAATTGCTTTCCTCAATGGTGACATCGAAGAAAAAATCTATATGGAGCAACCATAAGGTTTTATATCTAAAGAGAGTGAGCAAAAGGTTTGCAAACTCTAGAGATCTATTTATGGACTCAAATTAGCATCCCAAACTTGGAACACACATTTTTGATAAAGTAGTCAAATTGTTTGACTTTGTCAAAAAGGCCAGTAGAAGTAATATACAGTTTATTGTGCTTTATGTCAATGACAGTCTTCTCATTAAGAATGGAAAGGAAATGTTAGAGCGTACTAAAGCATGGTTGTTGATATAATTCTCCATAAAGAATTTGGAAAAAGCATCCTGTGTATTGAGAATACATATCTATAAAGATAGATCGAGGAGAATACTAGGGATTTCCTAAACAATGTACAATGAAATATACTAAAGAATTTTAGTATGGAAAAGTCCAAGAGAGAATTCTTCCCATTGGGATATAATCTTTATCTCTCCAAGTATATGACCCCTTAGACTGACGATGAGAGACATAGAATATCCCACAAACCTTATGCGTCCACTACGTGGAGCATAATTGTATAACGTTTAATGTACAAGCATGGATGTGGCATACTCACTAAGTGTTACAAGTAGGTACAAATTTGATTCCAGTAGATGTCACTGGAAGGCTATTAAAACAATCCTTGGGAAGGACTATAGACTTATTTTTTCGTATACGACAATAGAGAATTTAAACTCATGGAATTTTTGGATTTTAGTTTCTAATCCGATGTAGATGACCTAATATCCACTTTTGGAAACATATTTTTCCTTAATAGTGGCATAGTGTGTTAGAAAAGTTCCAACTAGATACCATGGTTTAGATAACTACTAAGGTGAAATACTTTGTGGTTACGAAAACCCTAAAGGAAGGTGTTTGGACAAAAACTTCATCCAATCATTGGATGTAGTACCTAGCATGAATGAGCCTACAATTATCTTTAGAAGATAATTTAGGACTCCAGCTACGATATCATCAATGATCTAAATATATTAAATGCATTATCAATTGACATATGATATCAATTGATAGAGGTAATAACTGAGTAGATAAAGTTGCCTCATAAGAGAATATAGTAGAACCATTATCTAAACTCCTAAAAGTTAAAGGTCTTTGGAGTATATATTATGAAAATGGGTCTCAAGGCTACGAGGCGCCAGCTTTAGGTTAAGTAAGAGATTGTTGGAATAGTACCTTGCAAGTCAATAAGATTAGCCTTGTAAACATTATTTCCGTGTAAAAACAATCTTGATTGAATGATATTCTTTATATGGCCATCATTATCTTATGCTTTATTTCACTTTACTGGCATTTGGATAAAGCCTTTAGATCATCTAAAACTATGCAACTTGGTTTGGTGACCATGGAATAAGTCTCACATGATCGTGATCTTAAATCTTTCAAGTCATAAGATCTTATGAGATGAGGCATCTAAGATCTGGATAGATTTGCATTAACGATGCATAAATCTAAGAGTCAGAGATTGCTTCGTTCCATGACAAACTATATGTAATACGGGTGCTGTTAGTAGGTGCATATTAGATAACAAGGTATTGAAGACCTACTAGAGAATCTACTGTATTGTTGTAGTGGTAAGTCAGTAGTGGTTAGTTCTTTTACTTATGCTAGTGTAAATTACTAGTCCTTTAACCTGAGGATTCGTGGTAACCTTATGTCTGGTTCTCATGCATTGACTCTTCCTTGACCATTTAGTAGGTTTTCTGAGTTAAAATTAGGTATGAGCTACTTGGCATGGAGGTTTGTGAAATCCAAGTTGTAATCCAACTCCTCGCTTTAGTGAATGGCAAGTGCATCTCCTATGTGTTCTTAAATGATCGATTCCAAAAAATTCTTATGCAAGGTGGTGTGATAATTTGGAAAAGCAGTTTTCCAAAGGTGAGATCATACAAACAGAACGAACATTAGGAATAGAGACATAGTATCAAGACTATTAATGAGCCAACAAATATCTTACCCTAGGCCTCTTTTGGGAGATCGATGATGGAAGGATCGGATTTCTGCTAGGAGACTGATTTTTAGGTACCAAGTTTGAAGGTCAATTTTGGATTGATTAATTTAAGTGTTAAATTAATCAACTAATTTAAGGATTTCAATTAGACCAATAATTACGGAGTTAATTATTTGGTGCCAACATGACCATCAATTGGTCAAGTTAACTTAAAGAGTTAAGTTAACAAATTAAGTTTAAGGAGTTAAATTAGTTTAACTTAAAGAGTTAAGTCAAACGATAATTAATTAAATTAAAGAGTTTCATTTGATTAATTGGGAATAATGAATTTTGGGGAGAAAATTTAAATGAAGAGTTCATTTAAATTATCATCTTAATTTATTTGGAATTAGATTCCAAATGTAATTAAAATACATGTGAAATTTAAATGAGATTTGAATTTAATTAAAATACATGTGAAAGGATTCAGCACTTGCAGAATTGGTGTGAAAAATTTGATTCTTTGCATTTCCCTCCAAAAAACTCTCTCTAAGCATTACCTCATGAGTTGAAGTTTTGGTCTCTTTTCTTCTCGCAACCTCAAAATTATCCTTCACCATTCCTTTCCCCATTCATTCTCCAAATAAATCAGAAGAGAAATTGAAAGTTCAATTGGTGTGTGGATTATAACAATAGAAGCAAAACATTTGGTTTGCTTGCCTTGGAGGTCTACTATGCAGAGTAGCAATTTAGGTAAATTTTTTCAGAGGAGGTCTAGATCGATTTTAGCTCAAAATTTTTTACAGAATATTAAAAATTGAGTGGAGAAGATCTAGATTTAATTTCGTGAATTTTGGAGATCTCGAAGCCTGGAAAAAGTTGTTGTTTCTCCACTGTGCCAATTTCTGGCAGATTCTGGACTCATAAAGTGTTCACAATTCTCTTGTTGGAAATTAGCAATTCAAGATATTTCTCTTGCCAAATCCAGATCTATTGTATGTTTAAATCCTTGATTGCTTGAGTAACCCAGTTAATTTAAGCTTTTGATGTTTTAATTAGTGGATCCAAGTGCAATTCTTGCTTTTAAAACTAACCGAAATACTTTAAAGTCAATTTTAACATGCTATATCAACATATAATATAATCCAATGCCAAATCAAAATTTAACATTAGCAACTATGAATCAAATACTGACATATGATTTAACACTAAGAACACATATTAGCATAATTTCAATTCATCAACAAAGGAGCCAAAAGCATCATCATCCAAACACTCCAATCCATAAATTGGATCAAGTATTTGGAGATCTAGATTAATCCATTACATGAACTAGCAATCAAAAATGCAAATTAAAGTATGAAATAAGCTCCAATACCACTTGAAGTAAATTGTACCACAAGGATCCAATAATAAAGCACAAAAACAACTAATTAAATTCTCTACACATGAAGCCAAGGATCTAATCATGCTTCAAATTCAGATTTGGATGAAGAATTTCCTAGAATGCACAAAAATCCATGGAAAGGAGGAAGAACACTTGAACACTTCAAAACTGTCTTCCAATACTACAGCAACAACTAGGCGACAATTTCCTTATCAAATCACTTTGGAATTTGCTAACAAATGAATGCAACCTTCTCAACACCTTGGAGAAGCTATAGTAAAAATTCAGCAAAAAAGGAATCCGGCAATGTTTGAAAAAATCGCTCCAAATTTTCTGCCCAAGTAGGGGATCTCCAAAAGCAAAGCAATTCAAGTATCTTGCTTCTAATGTGATGATCCACATATCAATGGCAAATCCAAATCTCTCCTAGGTCAACTAGAAAACTGAAGAGAGAAGAGAGAGGATGAAGGCCAAATTTAGGAGAAAGAAGTGAAGAAAATGTGAAGTCTCAACACATGAGGGAATCACACAAAATTGAAGGGAAAAATGGAATCAAATAATTAGATCATGCAAGGTGTGATGGCTAGCTACCTCACTCCTATTTCTATGGAGGGAGGTGTGATGCAAGTTGGCATCACATATCCCATGAGGTTGGCACCAACTTACAAGCAAGTTGCATGTGTAAAATTTTTAATTTCACTTGCATTTGAATTTCTTCTGGAATCTTCATTTCATCTCATGAAATATCATCCAAATAAATTCTAATGCACTCAAAATGAACTCTTTCATTTGAATTTTTCCTTTAAATTAATTCTTGAAAGTGAACTTGTTCATTTGAATTTTTCCTTCAAATTAATTCTTCACTTTAATTAAATTAATCTATTAATTTAATTAATTAGTCTTGACTTAACTCTTTAAGTCAATTAGTTTAACTCTTTAAGCTGCAAGTTGTCAACTTAACTCTTTAAGATAACTTGACCAATTGATAGTCATATGGGACCAATTAAATTAATTCTTTAATTTAATTGATCTAGTTTAACTCTTTAAATTATTTATATCAATTTAACAATTAAATTGATCAAAAAAAAGTGACAAGAAATTAGTCAACCATTTCTCTCCTTAAAATCAGACAAGTGAAATTATTCTATCTCTTAGAAAATTCCCTTCATCAAGTAAGATTTCCAATTGGCATTTGTGTGAGATCCATTAGGTTCGGCGATTCATTGAACATGGGCTCATAATTCTTGTGATATATAGAATATTGAAATATTCATATTAGTTTACACTACTTTAAACTGGTAACCCAATTTAATTAATCTTCAATAATTGAAGAGTACTCAATCTTCATGGTCGATGTCCAACCTCAAGCCCATGGAGCCTATCTAATTGGCTGAAATGATTATGCTTTTGGAAAATGATTCTAGCTCTACACTTGCCATGCAAATACTATCCTTTCATTTCTAATCTTCCAAAAGAGGCCCAAGGTAAGATACTTGCTGGCTCTCTAATAGCCTTGATGCTATGTTTCTATTCCCAATATTTGATTCCCCTTTATGATTTCATCTTTGGAAAACTCATTTTCAAATTGTCATACTACCTTATGCAGGGATTTTGTGAATTGATCATTATAGAATACATAGGAGATGCACTTGCCTTTCACAACAATGAGGATTCAACTCCCATATTGGATCTAACAAACCTTCATGTCCAAGTAGCTCATACCCAAACGTAACTTAAAAGACCCGCTAAGTGGTCAAGGAAGAGTCAAAGCATGAGGATCTAAATATAAGGTTACCATGGATCCTCTGGTTAAAGAATTAATTATATGCACTAGCATAAGGTGGTGAATTGCCGTAGTGGAAAGTCAATAGTGGCAAGTTCTCCAACTTATACTAATGTATAAAATTAGTCCTTAAACCTGAGTGAAGGCTAGTAAAGCACTAAGATCTAATATCAAAACTTCAAAACCTAAAACTAGTGCCTATAAGCTAATTAAGGATCTAATCATGCCTATGATTCAAATTTAGATAGAGGATTACCTTGATGAGAAAATCCAAGGAGAATCAAGTGAACACTTCGTTGTTTCCAGAATCTATCTACTAATGGCGCAACAAGAAGATTGTGATGATCAGTCTATCAAATCACCTACAAAAATTCTGAAAAAATATATGGATATATCCAACACCTTGGAGAACTTACATTTAAAATTTTAGATTAATTGGCCATCTAGAAGGTCCTGGAGAATATTAAAAAGTCAGACCTCACACAGATGAATCTCTAGAAATTGAGCAAGTCACATGCCTTGCCTCTATTGTAAAGGTTTACACACCAATAAGATCTTTTTAGATCTATAGTATTTTATTTGAAATAATACTAGAGATCTAGTGATGATAAGGGCCAAATTTGTGGTAGGAAGATGAAGAAAGAAGATAAGACTTCAACACAAGAAATGCTAGCTTGTAAATATTTTGCAGGGAAAATGAAGTTTCTAATCCTTTACCCCATTTTTCATTCTTCTAGCTGGCCAACACTCTATTCTATATATAGATATGGAATAGTGTGATGCCAAGGTGGTATCACCCATTCCATGAGGCAGCCGACCAATGGGGGGTGCTTAGGTGGCAAAATTAGATTCAAAGTTTCATATGAATCTCAATTACATTTAAAATCTCACTTTAAATTAATTAAGATATCATCTCAAATATCATTTGAGTCTTATCTCCAAAATTCATTCTTCCTAATTAATCTCTTTAATTTAATTAATTATCCTTTGATTTAACTCTTTAAGTTAAATTAGCTTAACTCTTTAAGCTGAAATTCATTAACTTAACTCTTTAAGTTAACTTAACCAACTAATGGTCATGTTGGCACCAAACAATTAGCTTCTTAATTATTGGTCTAATTTAACTGTTAAATAAATTTATTAATTTAACACTTAAATCAATCGAGCCAAAATTAACCCTAAAAATTATCCCCAAAAATCGATCCACTAGGAGGCACCGATTGCTAACTCCTTAGAAAATTCTCTTCATTAATTAGGAAGCTCATTGAATTTTGTGTATGACCTAATAGATTCTACCATTCATTGGACATGGGCTCACAACTCCTTGTGACTTTTTAATATCTTATATTCATTCTAGTTTAAAACTCTTTTTAAACTAGTTGACTCAATTCAATTAAAGAGTGCCCAATCTCTATGGTTGATGTCCAACCTTGAGCCCATAGAGCCCAACTAATTGGACAAAATAAATATTCTGAAGAACATCATTGCCCTATGCATGCAATGCAAATATAGTCCTTCCATCTTCTATCTCTCGAAAGAGGCCTAGGGAAACATATTTGTCAGCTCTAATAGCCTTGATACTATGTCTCTATTCTCAATGTTCGATCCCTATTATTTGAACTCACCATTGGAAAACTCCTTTTCCAAATTGTCACACCACCTGATGCAAGAATTTTTGGGAATCGATCATCGTAGAACATATAGGAGATGCACTTACCCTTCACAATAGCGAGGAGTTAAATTCCTTCTTGGATCTCACAAACCTCCATGCCATGAAGCTCATACCTAATCTCAACCCAAAAGATCCACTAGGTAGTCAAGGAAAAGTCAAACTATGAGGCCTTAACACAAGGTTACCATGGATCGTCAAGTTAAAGGACTAATAATATGCACTAACGTTAGCAGGAGAACTAGCCACTATGACTATCTAGTGGATTCTTCGATGGGCCTTCAGTGTCTTGTTCTCTAACAAGTACCTATAAATATGTACTCGTATCTCATATAGTTAAATAGAATTGAGCAAACTCCAACTCTTGGATTTATTCATTATTAATGTAAGTTTATCTAAATCTTAGAAGCCCCATCTTATAAGATCTTATAATTTGGAAGATTTAAGATCACGACCATGTGAAACTTATTCCATGGTCACAAAATCAAGTCCCATAGTTATAGGTGATCTAAGGGCATCATCCAAATGCTAGTGAAGTGAAACAAAACAGAAGATGAAAATGGCTATAAAAAGAATATCATTCTATCAAGATTATACCATAAGTGAAATAGTTTACAAGGCCAATCTCATTAGCTTGCAGGGCACTATTCTAATAATCTCCCAATTTCCCTAAAGCCAATGCTTTATAGCCTTAAGATCCATCTTCATAAGATGTCTTCCAAAGACTTTTAGCTTTTAGGGGTTAATATAGTGATTCTACTATATTCTCTTTTGAGGCAACTTTCTATCCACTTAGTTGTCACCTATACCAATTGATATCATATATCAAGTGATAATGTAATTAATGTGTTAGGATCACTGATAAGATCTTGGCTTAAGTCCTAAATTATCTTCCAAAGACAATCATAGGCTCATGCATGCTAGGCACTACATAAAACCACTTGATGTGGTTTTTATCCAAACAATTTCCTTTGTGGTTTCCAAAACCACAACATATTTCACCTTAGTAGTTACTAGGCCATGGTATCTAGTTAGAACTCTTCCAACACATCATGTCGCCATTGAGGCAAAATATGTGTCCAAAAGTGGATATTAGGCCATCTACATTGGATTGGAAACTAATATCCAAAAACTCTGCGAGTTTCAATTCTTCATTATTGTATACCAAAATAAGTCATTAGTCTTTCTTAAAGATTGTTTTAACGATTAACCAGTGACATTCAATGGGATCGAATTGAAACCTATTCATAACACGCAGCGAGTGTGTCACATCCGGTCTAGTACATTGAACTGCATATAATTATGCTCCATTTAGTGGATGTATAAAGTATGTGGGATTTTGTATCTCTCATTGACAGTTTAAGGGGCCATAAACTTGGAGAGACAAAGATCACATCTCAAAAGAAGAAATCCCATCTTAGATTCTTCCATACTAAATTTCTTCAGTATCTTGTTCAATGTATGAGATTTGGGAAATCCCCAACATCCTCTTTGATCTATCTCTATAAATACAAATTCCTAATATGCAGGATGCATTTCCCAAATCTTTTATGGAGAATTATGTAGATAACCATGTTTTAGTACACTTTAACATTTCTACCTCGTTCCTAATGAAAAGGATGTCATCAACATAAAGCAAAATAAATTTTACATTACTCCAACTAGCTTTTTTGTACGCACAAAGTTCATACCTCTCTTTGATAAAGCTAAATAATTTAACTATCTTATCAAAAACATATGTTCCAAGTTTGAGAAGCTAATTAAAGTTCATATATAGATCTCTGGAGTTTGCAAACCTTTTGCACACTCTATTTGGATATAAAACCCAGTGGTTGCTCTATATAAATTTCTTTTTTAATCTCACCAATGAGAAAAGCAATTTTCATATCTGTTTGCTATAACTTATAGATTCCGAATGGACTTAGGCATAGCGACTGGTGAAAAGGTTTCCTCAAAATTGATATAGAATCTTTGAGTATTACCCTTTTCCACTAGTCGTGCCTTAAAAGTCACCACTTCTCTATCGACCCTAAACTTCCACTTATAGATCCACTTGCAACCAACTAGAACTATTCACTTTGGTGGATCTACCAAAGTCTAAACTTTATTTGAGTACATGGAGTCCATTTCGAATCTCATAGCTTTAAGCCAATGTCCTAAGTCTATGTCCAACATAGCTTCCTTATAGGTCTTCGGATCTCTATCCGATTGACCCATCTCATGAAAAAATCTAAACTTTTTGAATTGTTTCTTGATCTGATCCAACTTTCTCAGAGGTTGTGTACGAGGCTCTTTAATATTTAATTATTTCCACTACTTGTGGGATTCTTGATCATCTTGAACTTTATGAAGTTCAATGACAACGCCTTTTCTATCTAATAGAAATTTCTTTTCCAAAAAGGTGGCTTTCCTCAAAACAAACACATTTTGTTATAAGGGATCATAAAACTAATAACCTATAGACTCTATTAGGTATCCCATAAATTTGCATAAAGTGGATCTATTATCCAACTTATCTCCCACTGTTTATCTCACATAGGCGGGAGATCCCCAAACTCTTAGATAATGCTAAAAGGGTGCTTTGCCCTATCATATCTCATATGGTGTTTTTGGCACTAGCTTTGAGGATACTACATTTAATAGTCTCGTAGCCATCAATAAGGCGTATCCTCAAAAAGATATAAGCACATTAAAGAAGCTTATTATAAAACGTATCATGTCCAACAAAGTATGATGTCTCCTCTCAGCTACTCTATTGTGTTAGAGTGTGCCAGGTGGAGTCCATTGAGAGAGAATCCCATTCTCCTTTAGATAATCCAAGAATATGGTACTTACGTATTTTTCCTCTTGATCTAATCGAAGGGTTTTAATATTAAGTTCCCTTTACTTCTCTATTTCATTTCTATACTTTTTGAACTTTTCAAAGGCCTCGAACTTGTGCTTCATAAGATACATCTGTTCAAACCAACTATTACCATCAACAAAGGCGATGAAGTAAAAATAGCCTCATCTTCTTCTAACTCTTAGTGGTCCACAAACATCCATATAGATCAAATCCAAAGGATTTGTGGAGCATTTCGTTTGTCCTACAAAAGGAGCTTTGGTCATTTATCCCTTCAAACTAGATTCACAAGTAGGAAGGTTTTCAATACCACTAACATTTAGCACTTTGAGAGCTCCTAACTTGTTCATCCTAATTTTTGGAGATATGATCAAGTCTTGTATGCCACATTATGGCATTATCTTGGATATCTAATTTCTTACTTAGTTGAGAGTGCATTAGTGATGGTTAAGAATTCAATATGTACAATCCTTTGTTAATTGTACCATAAACAGCTAAAGACTTATTCTTTAATACCTTCAATCTCTCATTTGATGTAGAAAGATCAAATCCTTCACTATACAAAATGAGAATTGAAATAATATTCTCAATAATATATGGTACTATAAGACAAAGGTCCAATACAAGTATGGAGTTCTCTAAGTCTAACTTATTGTACACCTTTAGCTTTAGACATAACTCTTGTTCCTTAGCCAAGGTGGTAGATCATATCTACATCACTTAGTTCTATTCTTCTTTTTATTCTTCAAACAACTTACAAAGAAAAGAACCACATGCGATATCATATATCCATGAGGAAAAATTTAACCTAAAATGCACTTCAATAAAATACATACCCTTCTTAAGGGTTGTAAGGTATTCCTTGCAATAGTGCTTACAATGGCCTATTTTTCCCAAGTAGAAACAAATAATATTGACTATTTTATCCATAATCTTCTTGACTCCTTCGGATACCTTTGATAAATATTTTCCCTTTAAGGAACCTCCTTTTCTAGCACCCATAAAGCCCATAGACTTGGAGGAGGAAACAAGTGTCAAAGGTTTGCCCTTATCATGGTAGTTGCCTTTTAGATCAGTGCTTTGATCAATAAAACTCAACGAGAATGTGAGGATCAAATCCTCATAGAGATTATTGTCCATTACTACATCCAAGTTGAGAAGCTTCTCCAAGGCTAATTATCTTTAGACCATAGTCGATGATGCATGACTTCCATCTATCTTAGCTTGAAAAATCTCCTTTGACAACATGAACTTCTCATACCTCATTTGTTTTACAACTTTTTGTAAACTTTAACCAAGGTACAATTCATATGTCTTTGGGCCTGTTAAAGTTTGTAGATGCCATAATGAGACTAAGCAATAGGACAATCCTAAGCCCAATTTGTGAACTTTTCACGTGTTTCTAGATCTACATTAATCCCAAAGAGATTAGGAGTACCATGATATAAGACATTTATCCGCTTATAGAAATCTAGAATGATTTTTAAGGTTATGTCAATCGTGAAAGTTTAGCCCAGTTGGTTTATTGGTTTTCAAAATAATGTTGAGTGGAATTTTAACCATTCTTGAGATTTCACAAATCCTTAAAGGTGAAAAAGAGAATATGAGCATGTGATTGAATTTGATATTAAAGCATGTTCATGGTCTTTCAAGCATGCTTTTCTTCTACAATTTTATCAAATTCTTCACCCCCAAGAAGAATTCAAGAAATTGATTTTCCTAGTTAGAATCAAGACCCCAAGGACTTGCAAGTAGACCTATAACTCGTGAGACATCCACAAATAATCCAAAGATAGGTAACCTTTGCTAATTGCATCTCATGCAACTCTTGATGTATTTTGTCTCACTTTTCTTATAGACCTGCGACTCGTGTGACATCTACACTGCTAGGTGTTAAAGTCAAACCTACCAATCATTATTCAACTTGAGATGACCCCACAACTTCATGCGACTCATGTGCCAATGTATGGGGGTTCTCAAATCAAAGATGCTTCTCATGCTAAGTATATGGTCATAGCTTTCCACCATAAGTGTGGTTCCTGACTCGTGAGACATCACACAAATAATCATGGCATCATCATGCCACTACTATTGGTAGAAGGCTTGGATTAATTAGAACTCTTTTAATTTGTATCCATTTTAACTTAATATTAGAAGATACTTAGACATTCAAAGTGAAGGTTTTTGCTTGTAAAGATCTCTTCATTTTGTTTTCTTATTTAAGTTCTCTTTATCTTAATCATACATCTCATACATCAATAGGATATAGAATGTGTAAATAAATAAACAACCCAACATGCTCCTAGGGTTGGATAACCATGAGTCTAACCAAGTGATGCACTTAGAGCTAAGGGTGTATCACTTCGGCTGATTTTAAGCAACTTGAATTAAACTAAACTATCGCATGAGTGTATCCCATACATTCTTGGGTCTTCAAATGGCCTCTATGCTTCCATTAGGCTTCTTGCTCCACATAACATTTACATGAAATGAAAATCCTGACATTTAGTGGTTCTATTCTCATAGCTTTTACAAGATAGAACAAAAGGCATGCAAGTCCTATTTAATTCAAACCATTTTAACAATGTTGAAACAAATAAAATCAATTTAAAAGGCACATGATCATCCCCATTCATTCACCATTCAGTCAATAATTAAATGAAAAATAAATAAATCTAGAATTACTTTTAGTTAGAACAAGAGGCATGCAAGCCCTATTTAATACAACTCATTTCAACAACTTTGGAACAAATAAAATCAATTTAAAAAGCTCATGATCATCCCCATTCATTCATCATTCAATTAATAATTAAATGAAAAATAAATAAATCTAGAATTAACTTTTAATTTCAATAATTAAATGCTTATCTCATAAACAAATAATTAGACAAGCATAACTTTTATGCCACAAGTTGAAGATCAACTTTCACAAGTTTTGAGAAGCAACAAAAATGTCCAACATTATTTTGAGGATTTGCTCAACATTTGTGCATCCATAACACATTATTTAACATTATTTTTGGCCATTTAAGGTGCCAAAAAATGGCTCAAAACCAGCTCAACCTTCAATCGGTGGCTTCTAGCCAAGCTTGGAGCATAGTTAGGTAGTAGCTCTCAACCACTGCCCAACCAGCTTGCACAAAAGCTACCAACAGCCCCCTGTTTTGGGGTCAAAAGCTTGTCAAGCCAATTTTTGGCTTAACCTATGTGCACCAAAAATGCTAGAGCACCTTCTAAACATTAAATCACACATTACGGATCAATTTTCAGATATGAAATGCATTTCAAAACTGAAAATTAAAGTACTCAAACATGCTTCAAAAATTCAAGTCTAAGTGAGAAACAAATTCTCCGTAAATCTCCAACTAAAATCCAATCCAATTGGATCCAAAAAAGACCAAAACTCTTTCAGCCATATTACAACATGCTATATCAACATATAACATCAATTAATGCAAAATCAACATTCAACATTAATCACTGTGAATTAAAACATACTAACTACATGAATTAACACTTAAATCACATAATAACATGCTTTTAATTCATCAATCAAGGAGCCACACACAAATCAACCATAATCTACAATCTATCAATTGAATCAAGAATATGGTGATCTAGATTAATCCATCACATGAATCAATCACCCAAATAAAATTCAAATCTAAGCATGATTAACACTCCAATACCACTTTAAGGCAAGTAAGGCACTAGGATCTAATATAAAAATTTCAAAACATTAAAGTAACTAGTTCTTACAAGATAATCAAGGATCTAATCATGCCTATGATTTAGATTTAGACATAGGATTACCTTGATGAGAAAATCCAAGGAGAATCAAGTGAACACTTCACTATTTTCAAAATCTGCCTACTAATGGCGTAGCAAGAAAATTGCAACAATCGCCCTATCAAATCACCTCCAAAAATTCTAAAAAAATACATGCAAATAGAAAATAAATTTTATAAATTTTAAATTAATTGTACATCTATATTGTCCTAGAGAAAATTGCAAAATCGAACCTCACGCAGATAAATCTCCAAAAATTGAGCAAGTCACATGCCTTGCCTCTATTGTAAATGTCCACATGCCAATAAGATCTTCCTAGATCTATAGTATTTTAGTTGGAATAAGACCAAAGATCTAGTGGTGATGGAGGCTGAATTTGGGGTAGAAAGATGAAGAAAGAAGCTTAGCCTTCAATATATGAAATGCTAGCTTGCAAATGTTTTGGAGGGAAAATGAAGAATCTAATCCTTCACACCATTTTTCATTCATCTATTTTGTCAACACTCTATATCTATATGTAGGTGTGGAATAGTGTGATGCTAAGGTGGCATCACACATTTCATTAGAGGGACGGCCATTGGGGGGTGCTTAAGATGCCATCTCAAATTTCATTTGAGTCTTCTATCCAAAATTCATTATTTCTAATTAATCAAATTAAACTCTTTAATTTAATTAGTTTTCCTTGGATTTAACTTTTGAAGTCAAATTAGCTTAACTCTTTAAGCTAAATTCATTAACGTAACTCTTTAAGTCAACTTAACCAATTGACAGTCATGTTGGCACCAAATAATTAACTATTTAATTATTGGTCTAATTTAACTCTTAAATTAGTTGTTTAATTTAACACTTAAATCAATCAAGCCAAAATTAATTATCAAAACTAGCCCCAAAAATTGGTCTAATAAGAGACATCATTTCTAACTTCTTAAAAAATTCTCTACATTAATTAGAAAGCTCATTAGATTTTGTGTGTGACCCAATAAGTTTGACCATTCATTGGACATGAGCTCACAGCTCTTTGTGACTTTTGAATAACTTAATTCATTCTAGCTTAAAATTTCTTTTAAACTAGTTAACTCAATTCAATTAATCTCATTAATTGAAGAGTGCTAAATCTCCATGGTCTATATTGAACAAGCCCATAGAGCCCAACTGATTAGCTGAAATAAATATTCTGTAGAACCATCATTGCTCAATGCGTGCCAAGTAAATATGCCCCTTCTATCTCCTATCTCTTGAACGAGGCCTAGGATAAGATATTTGGTGGCTCCCTAATAGCCATGATACTATGTCTCTATTCTCAATGTTTGATCCCTATTATGTGACCTCACCTTTGGAAAACTCTTTTTCCAAATTATCACACCACCGTATGCAAAGATTTCTGGGAATCAATCTTCTAGAACATATAGGAGATGTATTCACCTTTCACAATAGTAAGAAGTCAAATTTCTTTTTGAATCTCACAAACCTCTATGCTAATTAGCTCATATCTAATCTCCATCTGAAAGACCCGCTAGGTGGTTAAGAAAGAGATAAAGTATAAGGACCAAACCCAAGATTACCATGGATCATCAGGTTAAATAACTAATAATATGTACTAGTGTAAGTAGAAGAACTAGTCATTATCGACGTGCTACTACAGCTATCTAGTAGATTTTTTGGTGGGTCTTCAGTGCCTTATTTTCTAATAAGTGCCTACTAACATGCACCTGTATCTCATATAATTGCTCATAGAACAGAGCAATCTCCAATCTTTAGATTTATGCATCATTAGTATAAGTCTATTCGGATTTTACATACCCCATCTCATAAGATATTTTGACTTGGAAGATTTTAGATCATGACCATGTGAGACTTATTCCATGGTCACCAAACCAAGTCCTGTAATTATAAGTGATTTGTGGGCTTCATCTAAACGCTAGTGAAGTGGAACAAAGTACAAGATGAAGATAGCCATATAAAGAATATCATTCAATTAATATTGTACCATGAGTCAAATAGCTTACAAAGCTATTCTCATTAGCCTACATGGCACTATTCCAACACTGAAGATCTATAGTAACCTTCTATTTTAGTTTTCATATTTTGACTCTTCTTTGACCTTTCTATGGGTCATCCAAGTTAAGCTTGGTTATGAGCTATTTAGATATAGAGGTTTGTGAGATCTAAGATGGGATCTCCTCTTTGTCATTGAGATAGGGAGTGCATTTTTTATTTATTCTATAATGATCGATTCCAAGAATTCCTTGCACAAAGTAGTATGAAAAGTTTGAAAAAGGGTTTTCCAAGGATGAGGTAATAAAGGGGAATCAAACATTAAGAATAGAAATATAGTTATCGAGGCTATTAGGAAGCCAACAAATATCTTACCCTAAGCCTTTTTTAGGAGATAGAAAGCACAGGGATAGTATTTGCATGGTTAGCATAAACTTAGAATGGTTCACTAGGAGCATATTCATTTTGACCAATTAGTTCAGCTCCATGGGCTTGAGGTTACACAACGACCACAGAGATTGGATACTCTTCAATGGATGGAGATTATTTAAATTAAGTTATTAGTTTAAAGAAATTTAAACCAATTTGAATATTTTGTATTTAATATATCACAAGAGTTGTGAACCTATGTCCAATGAATGGGAGAACCCAATGGTTACACACAAAAGCCTAAAGGAAGTTCTAATTGATGAAGAGAATTTTGTAAGAGTTCAAAAAGTTCCTAGTGATTAATTTTGTCGAGAAAATGATTGCTTAATTTTTTTGGTCATTTTGGCCTCATTAATTTAATTGTTAAATTGATCAAAAGAATTTAAGGAGTTAATTTAACTCTGCCACATGACAATTAATTAGTCAAGTTAACTTAAGGGATTAAGGTAACACCTTCTAGCTTAAGGAGTCAAGTTAGTTGACTTTAGGAGTTAAGTAAAGACCTATTAATTAAATGGAGTTAATTTTACTAATGTGAGGAACTAATTTTGGAGGAAAATTCAAATAAAGGAGTTCATTAGAGGTGCATTTAAAATTTATTTGGATGACATTTCTTGAGATGAAATAAAGATTCCAAATGAAATTCAAATGCAAGTGAAAATCACATTTCACATGCAAGTGTCCATGCTTAGTTGGCACCCTACCTTATGGGAGGTGTGTGAGGTGTGCTGACAACTTGCTATTGGAATAATGCTTGGTAAACCAAAAAATTGGCCTTGTAAAAACTATTTCCTTTCATAAACAATCTTAATTGAATGATATTTCTTATATGGCCATTTTCATCTTATGTTTTTCCATTACTTCACTTGCATTGGGATAAAGTCTTTAGATCACATTAGACGATGGTACTTAGTCAGTTCATTGGGTGGTGATCATGGAATAAGTTTTACTTGATCGTAATCTTAAATATTCCAAGTCATAAGATCTTAAAAGATAGGGCTTCTAAGAGCAATCTCCAACCCTTAGATTTATGCATTGTTAGTGCAAGTTTTTCTAGATCTTAGATATCTCATCTCATAAGATCTTATGACTTGAAAGATTTAAGATCTCGATTATGTGAAACTTATTCCATAGTTGCCAAATCAAGTACCACAGTTATAGATGATCTAAGGGCTTCATCCAAATGCTAGTGAAGTGAAAACAAAGCATAAGATGAAAATGGCCATATCAAGAATATCATTCAATCAAGATTGTACCACAAGTGAAATAGTTTACATGGTTAATCTCAATGGCTTGCAGGGTACTATTCCAAGTGAGGTCTGACTTAGCGATTTTCTCCAGAATGTTCTAGATGGCTAATTGATCCGAATTTTTTACTAGAGTTTCTCCATGGTGTTGGCTATCTCCAATATTGTTCCATAATTTTTGGAGGTAATTTGGTAAGGCAATCGTTACAATCCTTTTGATGTGCTGTAAGTAGGTAGATTCTAGAACCAGAATTTTTGGAGTTATAATTGGAAGATTTTTGCACTCTTCCAACTAGCCAATTGCAAATAGTTTCTGGAATAGTAAGGAGTTCATTAGTCTTTCCATAAATTTTGCTTTTCAAGGTAATGCTCTCACAAAATATGAATCCCTAGCATGATTAGATCCTTGTTATGATTGAAGAACTAGTTAATTTCATACTTTTGAAGTTTTGATAATTAGTTCCTAGAGCCTTACTTGTTTTCAAGTGGTATCGAAGCCAAAATCATGCTTAGATTTAGATTTTTCTTGGTTGATTGATTCATGTGATTGATTAATATAGATCACCAAGTTCTTGATTCAATTGATGGATTGGAGTATTTGGTTGATGTTGTGTGTGGCTCCTTGATTGATGAATTAAAAGCATGCTTTTATATGATTTAAGTATTAATTCTTGTAGTTAGTATGTTTTAATTTGTAGTGATTAATATTGAATATTGATTTAGCATTAATTGATGTTATATGATGATATAACGTGTTGAATTATGACTGAAAGCGTTTTAGTCATTTTTGGATCCAATTGGATTAGACTTTGGTTGGAGATTTTTGGAGAATTTGATTCTCATTTAGACATGATTTTTGAAGCATGTTTGAGAACTTTAATTGTCAGTTTTAAAATGAGTTTTAGATCTAGAAATTGCTCCATAATGTGTGATTTAATATTTAGAATGTGTTCTATAATTTTTGATGCACACAAGTTGAGCTAAATCTTGGCTTGACTCACCTTTAACCCTAAAATAGGGGCTGTCGACCCGCTTTGAGCAAGCTGCTAGGGCAGTGGTAGCCTAGTGGCATGCTTAGGTCGACTAGTAGCCACTGGTTAATGGTTGGGTAGGTTTTAAGCCATTTTTTGGCTCCTTAAGTAGCAAAAAATGATGTTAAATCATATGTTATAGATGTACAAATATTGTGTAAGTCCTCAAAATGATGTTTAACATTTTTGTCGCTTCTTAAAACTTGTTAAACTTGATCTCCAACTTACAGCATAAGAGTTATGCTTGTCCAATTATTGTTTATGAGATAAGCATTTAATTGTTAGAATTAATTGTTAATTCTAGATTTATTTATTATTCATGTAATTGTTGAATGAATGATAAATGAATGGGGATGATCATGAACCTTTTAAATTGATTTTATTTATGTCAAAGTTGTTGAAATGGATTATATTAGATGGGGTTTGCATGGCTCTTGTTCTATTTTGTAAAAGTTGTGAGAGTAGAACCACTAAGAGTGAGTATTTCCATTTCATGCAAATGTTGCATAGATTAAACAGTCCAATTGAGGCATGTAGGCTATTTGAAAACCCATGAATATATGGGATACACTCATGTAATAGTTTAGTTTAATTCAACCTATTTAAAATCAACCGAAGTGATGCACCTATGGCTCTGAGGACATCACTTGGTTAAGCTCATGGTCATCCTACTAGAGTAGCATGCTAAGCTATTTACTTATTTACACTTTTCATATCTTATTAATGTATGAGACACATGATTAGAATATAGAAAACCTAAATAAGAAGATAAAATAATGAGATCTTTGCAAGCAAAAATCCTCAACTTAGAATGTCTAAGTATTTTCAAATATTAAGTCGGAATGGATACAAATTAAAAGAGTTTTAATTAATCCAAGCCTTCCACCAACAGTATATGCCATGATGATGCTACCAATTTTGTGTGATGGTACTTGGTCACGGGGGTTACACTTAAGAGGAAAGCTGTGAGCATGCACTTAGCATAAGATGCACCTTTGACTTGGAAACCCTAACACATTAGCACTCAGTCACGAGGGACATCGTGAGGCCATCTTGAGATAAAGTTTGATTGGTGGATTTGACTTAACACTTAGTAGTATAGATGACACATGGTCACATAGGTCTATATGAAAAGTGAGGCAAAATATATTAAGAGTTGCATAAGATATAATTAGCAAAAGTTAATTACCCTTCGATTGCTCGTGGATGGCACTTGGTCATGGGGGTCCATAGGCAAGTGATTGGAATCTTGATTCTCACTAGAAAATTTGATTTCCCAAATTCTTCTTGGAGGTTAAGAATTTGTTAAAACAATAGGAGAAAAACATATTTGAAAGACCATGAACATGTTTTAATATCAAATTCAATCACATTCTCATATTCTCTTTTTTGTCTTTAAGGATTTATGAAATCCCAAGAATGGTTAAAATTCCACTCAACATTATTTTGGAAACTAATAAACCAATCAGCTAAACTTCCATGATTGACTTAACCTCAAAAATCATTCTAGATTTCTACAAGCAGATATAGGTCCCACAACATGGTACTCCTAATCCCTTTGAGATTGATGTAGATATAGAGATATGTGAAAAATTTATGAATTAGGCTTAGGATCATCCTATCCCTTATTCTCATGATGGCATCTACAAATTTTAGAAGCCTCAAGGACGCATGAATTGTACCTCAGCTAAAGTTTACAAAGCGTTATAAAGCAAACAATGTATGAGAAGTTCATGTAGTCAAAAGAGACTTTTCAAGTTAGGATTAATGGGAAGTTGTGTCATGGACTACAGTCTAAAGATGATTAGTTTTGGAGAAGCTTTTCAACTTGAACATAGTGATAGATAATGATTTCTATGAGGATTTGATCCTCACAACCCTGTTCAGTTTTATTGATCAAAGTGTTGGTCTAGAAAGAGACTACCATAATAAAGGTAATACTTTGACACTTGTTTTCTCCTCTAAGTCTATGGGCTCTAGGGGTGCTAGAAAGGGAGGTAAAAAGAAAGAAATATTCTTCCTCTATGGGAAAACAACTATCTAAGGCATTCGAGGAGTTAAGAAAATTATAGAGAAAATAGTCAATATTATTTGTTTCTACTTGGGTAAAATAGGCCATTAGAAGCATTATTGCAAGGAATACCTTGCAACCTTTAAGAAGGGCATGTATTTTATTAAGGTACATTTAGGATGAATTTTTCCTCATGGATACATGATATCACATGTGGTTTTTTTCTTTGTAAGTTGTTACAAAGGAATAGAAAGAATAATAGAACTAAGTGATGTGGACATGATCCACCGCCTTGGCTAAAAATCAAGAGTTATGTCCAAAGCCGAAAGCATACAACAAATTAGATTTAGAGAACTCCATACTTGTATTGGACCTTTGTCATATAGTACCATATATTGTTGACAACATTATTTCAATTCCTGTTATCGAATAGAGGAGGATCTGATCCTTCTATATCAAATGGGAGATTGAAAGCATTAAAGAATAAGTTTGTTAGTTGCTTGTGGTACAATTAATAAAGGATCATACATATTGGATTCTCAACCATCACTAATGCATTCTCAACTAAGTAAGAAATTAGATATCCAAGATAATGCCATGATGTGGAATATAAGACTTGGTCATATCTCCAAAAACTAGGATAAACAAGTAAAAAACTCTCAAAGCACTAAATGTTAGTGGCATTAAGAACCTTCCTACTTGTAAATCTTAAAGGGATAAATGACCAATGCTCTTTTTGTAGGACAAATGAAGCCCTCTATAAATCCTTTGGATTTGATCCATTTAGATGTTTATGGACTATTAAGAGTTAGTGGAAGAGGAGGCTATTTTTACTTCATTACTTTCATCGATGGTAATAGTTGGTTTGGACAAATGTATCTTATGAAGTACAAATTTGAGGTCTCTGAAAAGTTCAAAAACTATAGAAATGAAGTAGAAAAGTAAAAAGGACTTTGTATTAAAGCCCTTTGATTGGATTGAGAGAAAAAATATTTAAGTACTATTTCTCAGATTATCAAAGAGAGAATAGGATTCTCTCTCAGTAGACTCTATTTGGCATACCCCAACACAATGGAATAGTCGAGAAGAGACACCGTACCTTGTTAGACATGGTGCATTCCATAGTGAGCTTCTTCGATGTGCGTATATCCTTTTGAGGATATGCCTTTATGACGACAGTGAAGTTACTAAGAGTTGTACCTTCAAAGTTGGTGCCAAAAACACCATATGAGATATGGTATGACAAAGCACCCTTATACCATTATCTAGGGGTTTGGGGATCTCCAACCTACATGGGACGGATTGTAGGAGATATGTTGGATAGTAGATCTATCTTGTTCAAATTTATGGGATACCTAAAAGAGTCTATGGGTTATTACTTTTATGATCCCTCGGAACAAAATGTGTTTATTTTGAGGAATGCCGCCTTTTTGGAAAAAATTTTTCTATAAGATAGAAAAGGTATTGTAATTGAACTTTGTGAAATTAAAGATGATCAATAAGTCCCACAAGCAGTAGAAACAAATAAATATCGAAAGGCCCCACACATAATCTCTGAAAATGTCAGATTGGATCAAGATGTAACCTGAAGAGTTTGAATTTCTTCATGAGATGGGTTAATCAAATAGAAATCCAAAGACCGATGAGGAAGCCATGTTGGACGTAGACTCAGGATAGTGGCTTAAAGCTATGAGATCTGAAATGGACTTAATGTACTCAAACAAAGTATGGACTTTGGTAGATCCACCAAAGGGAGTAGTTCCCATTAGTTGTAAGTGGATCTATAAACAAAAGCTTGGGCTAAATGGAGAAGTGGTGATTTTTAAGCCATGATTAGTGGAAAACAGTTACATTTAATAAACTAGTATCAATTTTGTGAAAAGCTTTTCACCGATTGTTATGCCTAAGTTTATTCAAATTCTACTTGCTATAGCTGCATATTATGACTATAAGATATGACAAATAGATGTGAAAACCACTTTCCTCAATGGTGACATTGAAGAAGAAATTTATATAGACCAACTAAAAGATTTTACATCCAAATGGAGTGGGCAAAAGGTTTACAAACTCCAGAGATCTATTTATGGACTCTAATTGGCATCTCGAACTTGGAACATATATTTTTTATAAGATAGTGAAATTGTTTGGCTTTGTCAAAAAGGTGCATGAACCTTATGTGTATAAATAGGCTAGTAGGAGTGGTATACAGTTTATTATACTTTATATCAATGACATCCTTCTCATTAAGAATGAGAATGAGGTGGGAAATGCATCCTACGTATTAGGAATATGTATCTATAAAGGTAGATTGGAGAGGATACTAAGGCTTTACCAAATCCTATATATTGAACTAAATACTAAAAAAGTTTAATATGGAAGAATCTAAGAAGGTATTCCTTCTTTTTGGATGTGATCTTCATCTTTCCAAGTCTATAGCTCCTTAGATTATCAACAAGAGACATAAAATATCCCACATACCTTATGCATCCACTACATAGAGCATAATTGTACGCCATTCAATTTACAAGATATGATGTGGCACACTTGCCAAGTGTTGCAAAGAGGTTCCAATCCAAACATAGTAAGAGTCACTAGTTAGTCATGAAAACAATCCTAAGGTACTTGAGAAGAACTAAAGACTTATTTTTGGTATACGACAATGGAGAATTGAAACTCATGGAGTTTCTGTATATTAGTTCCAATCCAATATAGATGACCTAATATCCACTTTTTGATACATATTTTTCCCTAATGGCAGCATGGTGTGTTGGAGAAGTTCCAACTAGACACTAAAGCCTAGATAATCACTAAGGTAAAATACTTTGTGGTTTTGGAAACCATAGAGGAAAGTGTTTTGATAAAAATTTTAACTAATGGTTAGATGCAGTGCCTAGCGTGCATGAACCTATGATTGTCTTTGGAAGACAATTTAGGACTTGAGCCAAGATCTCATCAATGATCCAAACACATTAAGGATATATGATATTAATGGATAGAGGTGACAATTAAGTGGATAAAAGTTGCCTTAGAAGAGAATAAAGTAGAGCTACTGTATTAACCCCTAAAAGTTAAAGGTCTTTGGAGGACATCTTATGAAGATGGGTCTCAAGGCCACATGGCATTAACTTTAGGGCAAGTGGGAGATTTTTGGATTAGTGACCTGTAAGCTAATGAGATTGGCCTTATAAACTATTTCAGTCATGGTATAATCCTGATTGAATGATATATATATTTATATGGCCATCTTTATCTTATGTTTTATTTCACTTCACTAGCATTTGGATGAAGCCCTTAGATCTTCTATGACTATGAGACTTGGTTTGGTGACCATGGAATAAGTCTCATATGATTATGATCTTAAATCTTTCAAGTCACAGGATTTTATAAGATAAAACTTCTAAGATCCAAATAGACTTGCACTAATGATGCATAAATCTAAGAGTTGGAGATTACTCCATTCCATGAGCAATTGTATGACATAAGGGTGCATGTTAGTGGGTGCTTGTTAAAGAACAAGGCACTGAAAACACATAAGAAAATACACTAGAAAACCATAGCGGCAAGTCGATAGTGGCTAGTTTTCTTACTTACGCTAGTGCATATTATTAGTCCTTTGACTTGAGGATCCACAGTAGCCTTGTGTTCGATCCTCATGTTTGCCTCATTCTTGACCACCTATCGAGTCATTTGGGATAAGGTTTGGTATGAGTTACTTAGTATGAAGGTTTGTGAGATTCAAGATAGAATCTGACACCTCATTGTTGTGAAGGGTGAGTACATCTCCCATGTGTTCTACGATGATCAGTTCCTAGAAATCCTTATGCAAGGTGGTGTGACAATTTCAAAAAGGAGGTTTGCAAAGATGAGGTCACATAATAGGGATAGAACATTGAGAATAGAGACATAGTATCGAGGCTATTTGGGAGCTGACAAATTATCTTGCCCTAGACCTCTTTTGGGAGATAAGAGATAGAAGGACTGTATTTGCATGGCATGCATAGAGTGATGATGGTTCTCCAGAATATTCATTTTGGCCAATTAGTTGGGCTCCATGGGTTTGAGGTTAGACTTTGATCATGGAGATTGGGTACTTATCAATTAATGAAATTAATTGAATTGAGTCAACTAGTTTAAAAGGAGTTTTAAACTAGAACGAATATAAGATATTCAAAAGTTACAATGAAATGTGAGCTCATGTCTAATGAATGGTAAAACCTATTAGGTCACACAAAATCCAATTAGCTTCCTAATTAATGGAGAGAATTTTTTAAGGTGTTAGAAAATGGTGTCTCCTAGTAGACCAATTTTTGGGGCCAATTTTGAGGGTCAACTTTAAC
Organism: Jacaranda copaia; assembly: GCA_014898725.1. Taxonomy (NCBI): domain Eukaryota; kingdom Viridiplantae; phylum Streptophyta; class Magnoliopsida; order Lamiales; family Bignoniaceae; genus Jacaranda; species Jacaranda copaia. The sequence goes on from JACGDI010002876.1 coordinate 516,192, forward strand.
TTAATTGATTTAAGTGTTAAATTATTGACTAATTTAAGAGTTAAATTATACCAATAATTAAAGAGTTCATTATTCGGTGCCAACATGTCCATCAATTGGTGAAGTTAACTTAAAGACTTAAGTTAATGAATTTAGCTTAAGGAGTTAAGCTAATTTCACTTAAAGAGTTAAGTCAAAGGATAATTAATTAAATTAAAGAGTTTAATTTGATTAATTAAGAAAAAATAAATTTTGGAGGGAAGACTAAAATTAGATTTGAGATGGCATCTAAATTAAATTGAAATGAGAATCCAAATGTAATTAAAATGCAAATGAAATTCAAATGAGATTTGGATTCAAATTTTGCAACCTAAGTAACCCCACTTGGCCACCCCTCTCATGCATTGTGTGATGCCAACTTGGCATCACATATTTTTACCCTCTATATATAAATATATAGAGAGAGAAGGTCATGTATATGACAAATGGTGCGAAGAATTAGATTCTTCATTTGCCTCCAAAAATAGTTGGAAGCTAGCATTTCATATGTTGAAGGCTAAGCTTCTTTCTTCATCTTCCTGCCCCTAAATTCGGCCTTCATCAGTAGAAAATCTGTGGTCTTTCTTCAACTCATAGACTAGATATTTAGGAAGATATCATTGGTGTGTCGACTTTTTTAGTAGAGACAAGGCGTGTGACTTGCTTAATTTCTAGAGATTCATCTGCGTGAGGTTCAACTTTACAATTTTACCTAGGATGTTCCAAGCAGCCAATCAATTTGAAGTTTTTATTGGAGGTTTTCTAAGGTGTTGGCTATCTCCAGTAATTTTTCCAGAATTTTTGGAGGTAATCTTGTAGAGCGATCTTGCAATCCTTTTGTTATGCTACGAGCAGAAAAATTCTAGAATTAATGAAGTGTTCACTTGTTTCTTCTTAGATTTGCTTATCAAGGTAATCCTTTATCTAAATTTGAGTCCAAGGCATGATTTGATCCTTATTTTTCTTGTAGGCACTAGTTACCTTATGTTCTAAAGTTTTAATTATACATCATAGTGCTTTACTAGCCTTCAGAAGCAACTCAAAAGGTTTAAATTTCTCTATGAGATGGGATAATTGCATGATGATCTGAAGACCTATGAGGAAGCTACATAGATTTTGGAAGTTTACTTAAAGCCATGAAATCTAGAATGGACTTTATGCATTGAAACAAAGTATAGACTTTGGTAGATCCACCAAAAGGAATAGTTTCCATCAGTTGTAAGTGGATCTATAAGCAAAAGCTTGGGGTATATGGAGAATTAGTGACTTTTAAGGTACAACTAGTAGCAAAAGGTTATACTCAAAAACCTAGTATCAATTTTGAGAAAACCTTTTCATCAACCGTTATGCCTAAGTCTATTTGGATTCTACTTGCCATAGCTGCATATTATGACTATAAGATATGATAAATGGAAGTGAAAATCGCTTTCCTCAATGGCAACAATGAAGAAAAAATTTAAATAGAGCAACCATAAGGTTTTACATTCAATAGGAGTGAGCAAAAGGTTTGCAAACTCCATATATCCATTTGTGGACTCAAATAAGCATCGTGAAGTTGGAACATATATTTTGATAAAATGGTCAAATAGTTTGGCTTTGTCAAAAATGTGTATAAACTGTGTAAGTACAAAAAGGATAGTAGGAGTTCAGTATAGTTTATTGTACTTTATGTCAATAACATTCTTCTCATTAGGAATAAAGTAGGAATGTTAGAGTATACTAAAGCATGGTTATCCACACAATTCTCCATGAAGGATTTGGGAGAAACATCTTACGTATTAGGAATACATATCTATAGAGATAGATCAAAGAGGATACTAGGGCTTTCCCAAACCCTGTACATTGACATGATACTAAAGAAGTTTAATATAGAAGAATCTAAGAGGGGATTATTTCCCATGGGATGTAGCATTTGTCTCTTAAAGTCTATAGCCCCCAAGACTAAGGAAGAGAAATAAAACATGCTTCACATACCTTATGCCTCCACAATTCGGAGCATAATGCATGAAGTTCAATGCACTAGAGTGGATGTGGTACACTTGCTAAGCATTACGAATAGGTTCTAATTCAATTCTAGCGACAGCTACTAGATGGCTGTTAAAATATTCTTTATGTACTTGAGAAAGACTACAGATAATTTTCTTGTATACAGCAATGAGGTTTTCAAACTCTAGTATCCAATTTGATGTAGATGATCTCAAATCCACTTTTGGATTCATATTTTGCCTCAATAGTGACACAGTGAGTTGGAAGAGTTTCAAATAAGACACCATGGCTGACTTGACTACTAAAGTGGAATATATTGTGGCTTCTAAAGCTATAATGGAAGGTGTTTGGATGGAAAACTTCATTCAAGAGTTGAATGTAGTACCTAGCATTGCTAAGCCAGTTGTTGTCTTCTGTGACAACACCGAGGCAGTAGCGCAAGCTAAAGAACTAAACTTTTATTAGTGATATAAACATATTTTGATGCGATATGATTTGATCCAAGAGATCATTAATAGAGGCAACATTCAAGTGGAGAGAGCCACCTCATAAAAGAACATAGTAGATACACCCCTAACACTATCAGTCTTTGAAAGATATCTTGAACATTTGGAAAAGAAATTTTCTAAAGATGAGGTCATGCAATGGGATTGAACATTGAGAATAGAGGTATGGTATGAGGCTATTAGGAAGTTAACAAATATCTTGCCCTAGGTCGATTTTGGGATATAGTAAATGGAAGGACTGTATTTGCATGGTACATATAGAGCAATGATGGTTTTCCAAAATATTCATCTCGGCTAATTTTTTGGGTTCCATGTGCTTGAGGATGGACATCGACCAAGGGAATTGGGTACTCTTCAATTAATTAGATTAACTAAATTGAGTCAGTTAGTTTAAAAGGAGTTTTAAACTAAAATGAATATATGGTATTCAAAAGTCACAAGGAGTTGTGAGCTCATGTCCAATGAATAGTAGAACCTAACAAGTCACACACAAAAATCAATGAGCTTCCAAGCATGATTGAATAATTTTCTAAGTGTTAGAGATTTTTCCTTGGTGATCAATTTTCAAGGATCAATTTTGGCTTGATTAATTGAAGTGTAAAATTAATCAACTAATTTAAGGAGTTAAATTAGACTAATAATTAAGGACTTAATTATTAGGTGCCAAGATGGCCATTTATTGGTCAAGTTAACTTAAAGAGTTAAGTTAACTAAATTAAGCTTAAGAGTTAAGCTTGACCGATTTAAGAGTTAAATCAAAGGTTAATTAATTAAATTAAAGCGTCTAGTTTAATTAATGGAAAGAATACATTTTGGAAGAAAATTTAAGTGAAGTGTTCATTTAAATCAGCATCTTAATTAATTTTAAATTAGATTGCAAATGTAATTGAAATGCATATGAAATTTGAGTAAGACTTGAATTTGAATTTGCCACCTTGGCATGCTACTTAGGCAATTACCTTGAGGAAGGTATGATGCCAACTTGCACCACACCTTCTATCCTCTATATATAGATATAGAGGAGTGCAAGGTTTGGCCAACTCATAGGAAGTGTGAAGAATTAGATTCCTTACATTCCATCCAAAACTCTCTCTCTCTCTCTCTCTCTCTCTACCCTCTCCATGTAATGCATCATGTGCTGAAGCTTTGCATTTCTTCTTTGTACCTACCTAAAAGTCATCCTTCTATACTTTATTTGCTCCTCTCTAACTCCAGCTTCTAGTGAGGGGGAAATGTAAGATTGATTGGTGTGTGGATCATAACAATTGAGACAAGGCACTTGACTTGCTAGATTTTGGAAATCCATCTATAGTAGCTCCAGATTGGAGAATGTTTATGGCATGATCTTGAAGCCATTTTGTCCTAATTTTTCATGGTTTCTTTCTCAATTTGTGGAAGTGTTCTAGATTTAATTTGGTGATTTTTTGAGCTATTTAATAGGGGAAATTGTTAGTGCCTTTCTACTATGTCGATTTCAGACAGTTTTTGGATCTGAGAGAGATATTTGATTATCTCCCTAATTTTGAGTTACAAGAGATAACTCTTCATCCTAACCCAGATCTATAGCATGTCTAGATCCCTGATAGTAGGAGTAGCTCAGTTAATTTAAGCTTATGAAGATTTTATTATTGGATCCTTGTGCTACTCTTGATTTCAAGTCGTATTGGAGCCTTTTTCATGCTATGTTTTGGATTATTGTTTGGTTGATTCATGTGATGAATTGATTGACATCACTAAATAGTTGATTCAAATAATGGATTGGAGTGTTTGTTTGATAATGAATGTGGCTCAATTGCTTGACAAATTGTTTGCATGCTTTTATGTGATTTCAGTGTTAATTCATGTTTGAGTATGATTCGATACATAATTATTAATGTTGAATGTTGATTTTACATTAATTGATGTTATAAGTTGATATAGCTTGTTGATTATTGATCAAAAGAGTTTTGGTCATTTTTGAATCCAATTGGATTGGAGTTTGATTGGAGATTTTTGGAGAATTTGATTCTCACTTGGACTTGAATTTTTGTAGTATCTTTGAGCACCTTAATTTTCAGTTTTAAAATGAGTTTTAGATCAGAAAATTGATCCATAATGCGTGATTTAATATTTATAAATTCTTCTAAAATTTTTGGTGCACAAAAATTGAGCTAAAAATAGACTTGACTTGCCTTTAACCCCAAAACAAGGGCTGCCAGTAGCAAGGGCGCAAGCTGCCCGAGCAGTAGCTGAGAGCCATAGCCTAGTGACATGCCCAGCTCAGCAAGTAGCACCTTGTTGAGGATTGGTCAAGTTTTGAGCCAATTTTTGGCTCCTTAAGTGGCTAAAAATGATGTTGAATCATGTGTTATGGATGCACAAGTGTTGTGCAAGTCCTCAAAATTGTGTTTGATATTTTTGAATGCTCCAACTTATGACATAAATGTTATGCTTGTTTAATTATTTGTTTATAACATAAGCAATTAATTTTTAAAATTAATTGTTAATTCTAGAATTATTTATTGTTTATTTAATTGTTGAATGGGTGATGAATGTAAAGGTATGTGTGGTGATAGGATCCAAATATTTTCAAAAAACATGAATGTAACTAGCCCACACACATTCAAAAGGATCAATACATGCATAGGAATCAGATTTATAGATGGTAAATACTTGGGAGAAAGCAAAAAATTTGAGGAGCAAGAAAAACTCTTTTCAACCGTTGAAGAAACTTCTAACCGGCATAGCAGATTCACCCGCATTTTTCCTTTAGTTGGACTCCTAATTTTTCAATGAAATATTTACTGTAATGTATCAACTTTAGTTGGATTCTAAAAATAAAAAATCAGCCTAATCAGAACATCAGAGTGTCTCCTAGAACTCACCACAATAGGCTGCCAAAAACTGCTTTTACAAGAACAAGAGCAACCCAAATGGCTTACCTCTAATGAAATAGACCACACACCATAACTATGGCCTATTATCTACAGTATGGTTGGAAATATCTACAGAGAATATGAGAGAAAAGGCTAGGAATATGGAGGTGGAAGATGGAGAGAGTTAGAGAGAACAATGAGAAGCCAACAAATTAGATGCCCACTACTCAAAGTTGTTGGAAGAATAATCACACCTAACATGCACAAGACCAAGTGGCCGGCCATTCTCTCATATATCAATATATAGGAGTGGAATGGTGTGTGGTCACACAACATCCTCAAGGAGGCGGTGCCAAGTGTCCATGCCAAAGAGGCCACTAACCTTCAGTGCTTAGTGAATAGGAATATTAATTGAAGTTTGCATTTCATCTTATGAAATGTTTTCCAATTAAATTCCAATTCCATATTAAATGAACTCTTCAATTAATTGTTCCCTTAAAAACTAACTCTCTAATTTAATTAAATTAAACACTTTAATTTAATTAATAATGCTTTGACTTAACTCTTAAGTCAAATTGCTTAACTCTTCAAGCTAGTCAAAAATAATTTAACTCTTAAATTAACTTGACCAATTTATAGTCATGTGATATCAATTAATTAATTCTTAATAAATTGGTTATAATTTAACACATAAATTAATTTGACCTATTTAACATTTAAATTGATCAAGCCAAAATGAACATGATTTCATCTCCTCCAAAATCGGTCATGAAGTTTTTAATTCTTACAAAACTCTCATTCTTTCAATAGGTCATGTTATTGGCTTTTGTGTGTGACCTATTAGGTTCTACCATTCATTGGACATGGTCTCACAACTCCTTGTTTAAACTTCTTTAAACTAATCAACTCAATTTAATTAATCTCATTAATTGAAGAGTACTCAATCTCCAAAGTCGATGTCCACACTCAAGCCCATGGAGCTCAATTAATTAACTAAAATGAATACTCATGAAGAACCATTCTAGCATTACGCGTACCATGCAAATATGGTCCTTCCGTCTCCTATCTCCTAAAGATGCCCAAGGCAAGATATTAGTAGACTCCCTAATAGCCTCAATACTATATTTTTATTCTTAATGTTCAATTCCATTGTGTGACCTCACTTTTGGAAAACTCCTTTTCCAAATTGTCACACTACTTTGTGTAAGTATTTCTCAAAATTCATCATTATAGAACACATAGGAGATGCATTCACCTTTCACAAAGACGAGGAGTTGGATTCCTTCTTGGATTTCACAAACCTCCACATCCAGTAGCTCATGCCCAATCTCTATCCAAGTGGTCCGCTAAGTGACCAAGGAAGAGTCAAAGTGTAAGGGCCAAACACAAGTTTACCGTGGATCCTCAAGTCAAAGGACTAATAGTATAAACTGGCACAAGCAAAAGAGCTTGCCACTACCAACCTGCTACTGTGGCTATCTAGTGGATTCTCTAAGCGGGCTTTCAATGCCTTGTTCTCTAACAAGCACCCACTAACATGCATCCATATCTCATATGAGATTGCTCATGGAACAAAGCAACATCCAACCTTTAGATTTATACATCATTAGTGCAAATCTATTCGGATCTTAAATGCCTTATCTCATAACATCCTATGACTTGGAAAATTTAATATCATGATTGTGCAAGACTTATCCCATGATCACCACCCCATGCGTGACCAAGTCCCATAGTTTTGTGTGATCTAACGGCTTCATCGAAATTTAAGTGAAGTAAATAAAGAGCATAAGATAAAGATGGCCATATAATGAATATCATTCAATCAAGATTGTCTTACAATAAAATAGTTTACAAGGTCAATTTAATTGGCTTACAGGGTACTACTCCAACATCATCAACTATGGTTTAAAGATGATTGGGCTTGGAGAAGCTTTTTCTACTTGGACGTAGTAATGGACTATGATCTCCATGAGAATTTGATCCTCACATCCTTGCCGATTTTTATTGATCAAAGTGTTGATCTAGAAAGAGACGACCATAACAAGGGCAAACCTTTGACACTTATTACTTCCTCTAAGTTTATGGGCACTAAGGTAACTAGAAAGGGAGGTAAAATGAAGAAAAGTTTTTTTTCTAAGGGAAAACAACCATTAAAGGAATCCAGAGTAGTCAAGAAGATTATAAAGGAAATAATTTATATTATTTGTTTCTATTTAGGCTAGATAGACCATTGGAATCATTTTGGAAGGGATACTTTGCAACTTTTATGAAGGATTTGTACTTTGTTTAATGCATTTAGAATAAATTTTTCCTCATGGATATAAGATATCACACGTGGTTCTTATCTTTGTAAGCTATTGAAAAGAATAAGAAAGAAGAATAGAACTAAGTGACGTGGATATGATCCACCACATTAGTTAAAAAGTGAGAGTTGTGACTGAATTCGAAGGTGTATAATAAGTTAGACTTAGAGAATTCCAGAGTTGTATTGGACCATTATTATAATGTACCATCTATTGCTAAGAATATTATTTCAATTCTTGTTTTGGATAATGAAGCATTTGATCCTTCTATATCAAATAGGATTTGAAGGTATTAAAGAATAGGTTCTTTAATTGATTATGGTATACTTAACGAAGGAATATATATATTAGATTCTCAATCATCATTAATGCACTTTCAAAAAAGCAAGAAAATTAGATAACCAAGAAGGTGCCATTTTATAGCATACATGACTTGGGAATATCTCAAAGAATAAGATAAGCGCGCTAGAGGCTCTCAAAGCACTAATTATTAGCGGCATAGAGGACCTTTCTACTTGTGAATCTTGTTTGAAGGAAAAAATGATCAAGGCTCCTTTTATGGGACAAACGGAGCACTCCACAAGTCTTTTGGATTTGATCTACACAAATGCTTGTGGGCTACTAAGAGTTAGTGGGAAAGGAGGCTTTTCTTACTTCATCACCTTCACTGATGATCATAGTCGGTTTGGACATGTGTATCTTATGAACTATAAGTTTGAAGACTTTGAAAAGTTCGAAGTGTATAGCAATTAAGTGGAAAAGTAATTGGCACTTAGTATTAAATCTCTTTGATTAGATCGAGGGGGAGAATACTTATTTA
>JACGDI010002876.1:524779-595520 GCA_014898725.1 Jacaranda copaia
GAGAGAGAGAGAGAGAGAGAGAGAGAGAGAGAGAGAGTTTTGGAGGAAATGCAAAGAATCTAATTGTAAGTTTGTGTGGCACCAGGGTCTAAATATTTTCACAAAAAGCTGAAAAAAATAGTCTACACAAATACCCCAAGGATCAAAACATGCATTAAATTAAGATTTGGGTAGGGAAAATACCTTGGTGATGGCAAAAATGAAGAGTAAGAGTCAAACTCCTTCCTATAGTCAAATGGGCTCTTCACTGGCACAGCAGGATCAACACCATTTTTCCCTTGGATAGACTTCTCCGTTTGGGCTGAAATTTTAACTAGATTTTAACTAGAACTCCTCAACCCTCTTAATATTCTACAGTCTAAATTTTAGGCTGATCAAAACTCCAAAGGTACTCCTAGCAGAAGCAAAAACCAACTGCCAGAAACAGCACCAATTAAGAGCAAAAGGCAACCAAACTAGATTTTCTATAATGCAAACATCCATACACCAAATAAATGGCCTATTCTATACAAGAAGGTTAGAAAATCTGTAGAGAATGAAGAGAGGAAAGCTGAGAATATTGTGGTGGAAGAAGAAGGGAGAAGGAGAGAGTGATGAGAGACTAACAACTTGATTCCCACTGCACAATATTGTTGGGAGAATATCACATAAAATGTGCTCACCTCATGCATGCTATGGCCGGCCACACACTATATCTATATATAGGAGTGATCACAACCTCCTTCAAGGAGGTGAGGCCAAGTGTCCCTTGTTTAGGTGACCACTAATTTTGTGATTAGTGAATTTAATTGAAGCACCAATTTCATCTAATGAAATGCCTTAAAATTAAATTCTAATTCTTATTATTATTAATTGAACTATTCATTTAATAATTCCCCCAAAAAATTATCTCTCCACCTTAATTAAATTAAACACTTTAATTTAATTAATAATAGTTTGACTTAACTCTTAAGTCAAAACGCTTAAAATTTTAAGCTAGTGAAAATTAACTTAACTTTTGAATTAATTTTGACCAATTGATAGTCATGTGACATCAATTAATTAACCATTAACTAATTAATCTTAAGTTAACCCTTAAATTAATTTTTTCCAATTTAACATTTAAATTGATCAAGTTAAAATGACTAGAATTTCGCCTCTTCAAAAATGATCATGAATTTTCTAACTCTTAGAAAATTCACCTTCCTTCAATAGGCCATTTTATTGGCTTTTGTGTGTAACCCACTAGATTCAACTATTCATTAGATATGGGCTCACAACTCCTTGTGACTTTAGAATATTAAATATTCACTTTAGTTTAAACTCCTTTAAACTAAACGACTCAATTCAATTAATCTCATTAATTGAAGAGTACCCAATCTTCATGGTCAATATCCAACATCAAGCCTATGGAGCCCAACTAATTAGCCAAAATGAATGCGCTTAAAGAATCATTCTAGCATTACACGTACCATGCAAATATGGTCCTTCTGTCTCCTGCCTAGGATAAGATATTAGTCTGCTCCCTAATAGTCTCAATACTATGTTTTTATTCTCAATGTTCAATTCCATTGTGCAACCTCACCTTTGAAAAACTCCTTTTCCAAATTGCCACACCACTTTGTGCAAGGATTTTTGAGAATTGATCATTATAGAACATATAGGAGATGCACTCGCTCTTCACAAAGGTGAGGAGTTAGATTCCTTCTTGGATCTCATAAACGTCCATGTTCAGCAGCTCATGCCCAATCCCTACTTAAGTGGCTAGCTAATTGACCAGGGAAGAGTCAAAGTATAAGGGCTAAACATATGGCTACCATAGATTCTCAAGTTAAAGGACTAATAATATGCACTAGCGTAAGCGAGAGAACTTGCCACTACTAACATGCCACTTTAGCTATCTAGTGGATTCTCCAGGCAGGTCTTCAATGTCTTGTTCTCTAATAAGCACCCATTAACATACATCCATATCTCATATGGGATTGCTCATGGAATGGAGCAACATCTAACACTTAGATTTATGCATCGTTAGTGCAAGTTTATTCAAATCTTTGATGCCCCATATCATAAGATCCTAAAACTTGGAAGATTTAAGATTATGACCGTGTAAGACTTATTCCATGATCACCACCCAATGTATGACCAAGTTCTATAGTTTTTTGTAATATATGGGCTTCATCCGAATGCAAGTGAAGAAATTAAAGGGCATAAGATGAAGATGACCATTAAATGAATATCATGTAATCAAGATTGTCTTACAATGAAATATTTTACAAGGCTAATCTAATTGGCTTGTAGGGTACTATTCCAACATTAATTCTTCACACTTTTAACAATGTGATGATCGATCCTTGCACCCTTTTATATCTATATATAAAGAGTGGGAGGTGTGATACAAGTTGGCATCACACATTTCTCAAGGTGATTGCCTAAGTGGCTTGCAAAGGTGGCAAATTCAAATTCGAGTCATACTTCAATTTCATGTACATTTCAATTACATTTGGAATCTAATTCCAAATTATATAAGATATTAATTTCTCTCCAAAAGGTATTCTTCCCATTAATTAAATTAAACACTTTAATTTAATTAATTAACCTTTGATTTAACTCTTAAATCAAACTAGCTTAACTCTTAAGCTTAACACTACCAAAAAATAGGGTTTTATAGATGGATTTTTTTGTCTTTATAGCCCTATTTTCCATCTATGAAATAATATAAAGATGTATTTTTCCATGTATAAATCTATGACTGAAAGTTCCCTCTCAAATTTAGAAGATAGACTTAATTTATGTCTCTAAATTTAGAGACAGTCAAAATCTGTCTCAAATATCCAATGTATTTTAAACAATTTTGTCTGTATTCTTGTAAACTTTTCATTTTTAATTCCATCTCTATTTTTTTTTAAGCATTAGAACAAAACTGTCAGTAATTTTGTCTCTTATTTATGAAAATTCATTGCAAATCCATCTCCAATCTTGTCCATTATTTATCATATTCCATCTCTAATTACTTATCTAATTTCACATATATTTTTCCATCTTTATTTCTATCTCTAATTTGCCAATATTTTTGCCTACAATCCATCTCGATATCCATTTTTAACATGTCAAATATTTTTTAATAATTACCTCTATTTTTTTGTAGATTCAAATTAATAACATGCTAATAGCAAATTGACTATACAACTATATACGATCAACTTCTAAATTAATTACCTAGTCATCCATAAATAATGACTTACTAAAAACATTGAAAACTAATTATAATTCATCAAAACAAGTTACTTTGGCCATCCACCATAATTTAAAGGAATTCATTAATATAAAAATTAAAGCAATTAGCCATCTAATTAATAAAGATAAAAGTATCATAGCTTCCCACCAAAATCCTATTGCTCTCAAGGTGTAGATTCACCAGTGTATTGATAGTTTGCGTACCTTACTTCTTGAAGCAATTTATGAACCATCTCTTGTAGTCCCACCTCTCTCTTCCTAGCTTCTTTTTCCTTTCTCCTAGCCTCCTCTTCTCTCTTTATAGCCTCCTTTTCATGATTTTGAGCCTAATCCATGGCATGTTTAAGTATTTTCTTACTCTCTTCTTCTTTTCTTAAAAAAGCTTATTGCATTTTGGTAGTAGCAACACACATATCTTCCATTGCTTTTAATAATTTATTAAATTTCTCGTTAGACTCTGTAAATCAAGAAGTGCCTGAACTTCCACTAGCTCTTTCTGAACATTGGCTACACCCATATCCATACAAACCTCCCTTTAAAAGACTCTTAGCTACTTCACACCATGATGAGAGATCAAATGAGCGTTGGATAGCAGAATCATCGTAACCTATTTTTGCCATATATTCCTCATATACAAAAACATGGCAAATAAAAATATGTCTAAGTAAGAATCCAAGTAATCATCTATTTTATCAAATAATATTGTAAAAAAAGATTGCATAAAAGGTACTTACACTAACTATTTTTGATTTATTGTCAACAAAATCTACAATTCCTTGATTTTTTCTATGTGTTCTATGAAATATCTCAAAACCATCCACTTTCCGACCAAGCTCTTTTTCCTAAAATTGAGTAAAAAAAAATATTAATCAATCTTTAGAAGAATTACACAAAAATATTTAAAAATTTCTCAAAGTACCATCCTTAGCTTATGTGCTCCTTGAGGAATAGAACTACTAGTATGCTTTGTAATAAAACCATCTTTTTCCATCACACAATTCTTTTGAGCAGTTTCACATTTTCTCTTGTAATCTTTTTCTATCCAATGCTTCTCAACTAGTTCATTCCATATATGTCCACTCATCTAATCAGGGCCTCTACCAATCAAATCTAGTGTATCCAGTTCCTTACCTAATTAGTTGTACGCACTTTCCAATGCCTTTTGTTTTGCTTTATAAATCATCTCTCTAAATCTTGCACTTGTATTTTCATTCCACTCTTTTTCCATTAGCCAATTTGTTAAGTCATCCCACTATTACCTCAATTAGGATAATAATATTTTTCAAAAGTCAATTATGCTAAATAATAGGATGACAATATAATTATTCTACATAACTGCTAAGATAATAAATTGATATATTTAAATAGTTCATATTACCTTGAAATTCTCCCATCTTAAATCCTTTGTTTCTTTTGACACTTTTTGCTGTCTTGGCCATGCTTCTCAAAAACTGCCCTTAATATCATTTATAAGATTTCAAATAACATCACTTTAATAAATCTAGTTGACAAAATAAAACCAAACCATAATTTTTGTTAATTCAAAATGAATATCACAAATAAGAAGAAACAACTATTAAAGATTGAATATTATATGTCCTATGCACTCATTAATCTTGGTTGGCAATACAATTGGGGCCACAACTATGAAAATACTAGCTAAAAATCAAGAACAAGTGTAGAATCACTTCAAATTAGATATAGAAGTGAATATTATAAATATAAGTATAGAAGATTCAAAATCAAACCAAAAGAAATAGATATACCACAACATTAAAAGATTCATCAATCTAAAACATATAGCAGTGGCTATTCATCAAAATCCATAGATTCTCTAGGAAGCCATTTAAGTAAATAAATTAACATACTATACAGAACTATTTTCCATTTAAAAAACATTACCAAACTTTGACTTAACTAAAGAAAAATTACCTATTGTTAATCATAGCCACTTTTGTCCATTGGTTAGGATGATTTGGAATCTGTGGCCCTTGGTTACGACCCCTTCTTTGACTTTGTGAAGTAGTATCTTAACTTGGCGTTCCAACAATTGTATCATTCTTTGACCTTAAAGGTATTATCTCATCAACCTATAACAATAAGCAAATAATAAATATATATTTTTACCAAGAAATAATTATATATTTTCTTTCTACATCACTACATAAGCATACTGAAACCAATGGTTTCATTAAAACCACAATATTAGAGACTTCAAAATAAGTTTTTACAGCAGACACTTCAAAAACTTACCATATGTAATAAAAAGCAGCTCAAGCAAGTTAAAGTCCCATTATTTTTCTTCAATAAAACCATCTCTCTTATAATTTTCAACATCTATTTATTTAGTAAAATTTCTACCATTATTTTTATCACCATTAAAACTCCCACTATACTTCCAAACATCAAAACCCCTAATAGAGAACTCCTTACTTTCTTCATGCTCCGAAATAAACCTTGATTTTCTAAAAAAATATAATACATACACATCATGGTTGAATCCCCTTGTGAAATTATGTGATGAAGTACTTTGTCCATGGATCACATCAATAGGATTAACCTCTAAGTTTAGTGTCTCCTTAGTCTGTGAAGAATGAACATTCAGTAACTCTTTACTCTCATCTTGAAGGTGAAAATATGATCCTTGATCACATCCTCTCTCTCGTCCATGTTCTCCCCCTCGGCCCACACCCTCTAGTAGCCATCCTATATTAAAGAAATAGAATCATCAATTAAACTAATTATAATGATAGAACTATTATTACAAATAAAAACTTAGTGGTAGAACAAATTTTCATATAATGAGGCAAAACATTTTACATGAAATTAATTTATGTGAAATGCAATTTTAGTAAATAGAAGTACAAAGCTTGTCCAAATCATATTTTTACGATTACAAATCATTAAAATTCTTAATCTTTTACATAGTAACTAGTTAATCATCAATATCTATGTCATCATTGGTATCATTAGACTTATAGTCCACTTCTTCATGCTTATCTTATTTTTATTCAAAATTTGCAGATTCTTTTTCCTCATGCACTTCATTCCCTACCACAACTTGATTGAAGTCCATAGCATGTTGAAGCTCCTCAAACTCATCTAGATCTATTTCTTCTACCATATCATCCTGAATAATGTTAACCTCATCTATATCAGTTGCCATAAAGGCAAGTTGCGAAGCAAATGCTGTTTCTTGAAAAGCAACCTTAGGTGTTGATTGAATATTCTCATCTTGTCCTTTACCTAATGGAATATCAAATTTCCTAATAGCTTTTACTTTGCATACTACCCACCAATCACGCCTTTCCTTTTTCAAGCTCGGGAAAGTTGAAAATATACTTGTTGAGCTTGTGAAGCTAATATAAATGGGTTATCTGTGTTCAACTTTGATTTATGATTAATTTCCACAAAGTCATATGTGTCCACTCTAAGTCCCTTATCAGAATTATCATACCAATGGCACTTAAACAGTACAATTTAACCCCTTAATCCATAATACTCCAACTTTATAATTTCTTCTAGAATACACCCATAGTACTTCATTTCATACTCATTGTAGGTACTCTCTAACATGCATACACCGTAGTTTGTTGTTTCTTTAGAAAACCTACATTCCAATGTGTGCAACTTGAATCCATTTACAAAATATCCCTTATAGTAGGAAATTTGTTGACTTGGCTTGTGAGCTAACTTCCTCACAATATCTTCAACTTCATTATGAGTATCTCAAATCTATTGAGAAAAACGTATTGTATGTTAAACCTCATAGCATTCAATGGATTATGTTTAAGTAATTATTAATACTTATTACTTACATGAGCAAGTAGCCACTGAGAAACGTTTCTATCACGCAATATATCAAGTTTCATTTCAGTTATCCCTTGAAGTTGCTTCTTTCTTTCTTGATAAAATTTCTTGCAAGACTTGAGATTATCACACATAATTCCTACAAATCTATTTGAATATATAAGTTGATAACATATAAGTTAAAAAACTCACTACAAAAATGGATCGATCTCGTCGTAATTCATTAAGACATATCTATGTGTAGCTTTCATCTCATCATCATCAAGATACCTAACTTCAACTTGAGAACCAAGTGGACATCCAAGATGTATAGAAATAGATAAAGTCCTACAGGAATCTACCATTCCTCCATCATCATTTTGTGGGACCATATTTAATTGAGATGGTGCATGTGGCTCAAAATATGAGGAGCAAAATATTGAAACCTCTTCAATCATATAAGCCTCAACAATTGAAGTCTCTACTCGAACTTGATTTCCAACTTTTTTTTTTCAAGTGATACAAAAATCCATATTTTGTTAAAATTTTAATTAATAATTAGAGATAATTAAAAGTTTCATAGTATAAAAGAAATGAGTTAAATGGGAGAATACTTCTTGAATGGATACATCTATCGATGTTGTATAGAGCCATCAACTTTTGCTTCATATGCAAGGTGAATTGGCAAATGCTCTATAAAATCAAAAACTCCCAAAGGAAAGATCTTCTCAAGTTTGCACAATATCTCAATAAAATTTTCTCAAAGTGTTGCATGTGTTTTACATGCAGCACGGTAGCACATATGTCCCTAAAAAAATTGCTCAACTTTATTAGTACTTCCCAAATTGATTTTAGATGTAGATCACAAAATGCAATTGGGAGTAACCTTTGCATGAATGCATGACAATCATGAGTTTTCATCCCATAAAACTTGCACTCATCCTTATGTACACAATGAGCTATGTTTGAGGAGCATCCATCATGTAACTTCAATGATTTTGCCTAAGATCACAGTTCTTTTTTCTATGCCATACTCAAAGTGTAAAATGCTTTAGGCTTGTAGATTTTCCCATTTGCAGCCTCAAATAATTGTATCTCAATAGGACTACAGTACAACTTTAAATCTTTTCGAGCTTTGGCATTATCTATTGTTTTATCCTTAACATCAATGAGAAAATATATTATCAAATACATTTTTTTTCAATATGCATCACATCTAAATTATGCCAAATAAGATTTGTATGCTAATAAGGTAATGCCCAAATATTTCTCTTTTTTATGCAATTATGTGTTTTGCCAAATCCATGAATTAGATGTGTGCTACCCTATGGTTTTCTAAAAATTATATTAAGGAGCCTGTCCACTCTATGCGCATGTCTTCACAATTCAAGCAAATAGGTGGTGGGTCATTTTCAATTCTTTCTTTGCAAAACTTGTTGGCCTATCTTCTATGTGGATGATTAGGAGGTAGAAACTGAAAATGACAATCAAACCAAGGAGCTTTTCTTCTACAATGAGGTTTGAAAGATTTTGTATTCTCTATACAATAGAGATAGGCTAACCAACCAAGAGTGATTTGTCCAAATAACATCCCATTTGCAGAGAAATCACTAATCTTCTAGAAAAGCATGGCTCTCATATTGAAATTTTGTTTCCTGCACATATCATAAGTTTCAACACTTGTTGTCCATAGTATTTTCAACTCATCTATTAGTGGACGTAAAAACACATCAAGATTATTTCCTAGACCTTTTGGGCCTAGAATAACCATATTAAGAAATATAAAGGACTTTTGCATGCACATTCATGGAGAAAGATTATACAATGTAATAATTACAAGCCAGCAAGAATAACGAGTACCAAAATAGCTAAATGGACTAAAACTACCCATGCATAAACTAAGTCTCACATTCTATGTTTCTAATACAAATAATGGTTAAGTGCGACCAAAATGCTTCCATGCCTCTCCATGAGATAGTTATGCCATACTTCAATCTTCTATGTGAATTTTTGCATGCCAAGTCATGTGCTGACAAGTATAACTAGATATATATAGCCTTTTGAATCTTGGTATCAATGGCAAATAACATAGCATCTTGAATGGAATTTTTTTTCTAGCTCTCGATTTCCTCAACTTGTACTGAGGATGACAACATACAAGATATTCTTGGTGATCTTTGTTCTCCTTGTAATATCATACACAATTAATCACACAAGCATCAATCTTGTCATAACTAAGATCAAGCGTAGTCAATTGCATTTTAGTCTTGTACAAGTTTTCTAGCAACTTTTCACCTTCAAGTAACATACCTTTGATGATTGACACATGTCGATCGTAGCAAGCTTAAGATATATTGTACTCTAACTTGAGTATAACAATTAAGCTACTACAGAAAGTTTTGTGTAATTCTTGCAACCATCCCATAGTGGCTTATCTGTATCTTTTAATAACTCAAAAAACTTTTGTGCTTCTGGATTAGGCGATTGTTCATCACATATTGGATTTGAAATAAACTCATGACTCATAATATCCATCACCATTATTCTATAACGAGATCCTTTTTCATTAGAAACTATTGAAGAACCCCTTATATTAAAACTCATGTTCGAAGATTCACCATGTGCAAACCATATAGTATAACCACAGATGAACCTATTTTTATGATGTGCAAATGCACATTTTTTCGGCTTAAAAATTTTCTATTACCACACTAAGAGCATGGCCATTTTATTTATCCTTGATAAACATTTTTTAGATCACTAAAGGTAAAGTCTAGGAACTCCTCAACCCTTTACACAAATTCATCTAAAAGAAAACTATTGTTGTCTAAGCACCTCCACATCCAACTACGGTGGATATTCATTGTTTCTATGTTAAATACATCTGTAATAGATAACACCATGAAAATTAAAGAATTACTGCAAATTAAAGTAAAAAATTCTTAAAGTGAAATAACTAAGTCCTATTGCAAATAAATAGCATATAGAAGAAAACCCACCACAAAATTTAACTAAAAATTACTTTAAAGGAAAGCATAAAATAAATAACTAGAGCAAGAAAACTCAGAGCAAATAGAAGAAAGATATATATATCTAATTTTAAAATCCTATTTAGTAAAATATTCTACACTATTTTACTTTCTTAATTCTTTAATTTATTTTTCTAAATTTTATCATTTTATAAATTTTTGTATAATTTATAAACTTAAAGTGAACAATTCTTGATATTCTTAATTTATCTACCTTTTGTTTTTGCTTAATTTCTACACTTTATTCACGTAGTACTATATAAGTTATCAAAAGAAGGCCCTTTAAAGTTCCAAGAAACATGTACCTACATACATATATATGTGTATACATATAGCATCTAGAAAAGAAGGGATGTGAGATGATAGTCAAATGAGATTTTCTTCAAAGTGGGTTCAGTGATTATTAACTTAAAATTTTTTTATAGTAAGCAGGCATAAAATTTTGGATCAAGATATATCAAGTGGAAAAACCATCACTGAAAAGGACCTCATAATAAAATATCAATATATAAAGCTTGATACAACTTTTACACACTTGATATTTTCATTTCTCAATTCCTAATAACACTTTTCCTCAAGTAAACTTGTAATTTGGTCAATAAATCATGAATAGTCATAAATAGTTTTCTAAGATAGTTTGTGCCAATAAAAACATAAAGTATTGCAACTGTAAAATGGAAAAGGCGATATGCTTGAATGGTAATAAATAGGAAACTCAAAAGTTAATTAAGTATTTCAATACCGTAATGATTAACGTAGCTAACTCATAGTAGCAAACAACCAATGTAGATATGTCAATCCTTAAATCTCTGATGTAATTCTTCTTATAAGCTATAATGGGGCCTAAACACAAGTTCTATCGAATAAGAAATTGATGTTAGCCTTTCATCCTTCTATTGATAAATTTATGTAGCATATTTTTCCTTATGTTCAAAAAACTGTCATAGTCAACCACAGAGGGAATTACTCATGCAAATTATTCCTTATGTTCAAAGAACGGACATTTGTCTCAAGAATAACATGACTGCATGAAAAGTGAGGATGATTAATTCATAGGTACAGCGTTTTATTAATTGCCTGATCTATATATTGAGTGAACAAAAAACTCTTTATCATCGAAGGTCTAAATAGATTATCCAAAATGATTATCAAAACTCCTATATCAAACTAGATTTAAAAAGAATAGGTTAGTCTTAATAACATATTTGAAGTGATTATCAAAACTCTTGTATCAAACTGGATCAGAAAAGAAATATGAATATTAGCTTAGATTGAAAACTAATCCACATTATTTTTAGACACATGCACAAAATGGTTTGATAGGCTTGTATACCTACTAGTGAGATTGAAGATTGAACAAATGAATTCATGGGTACTACATAAGAGTAGGCGCTCATGGTTAAGTGGTGACCACTAAACAAAAGGAATAGTATTAAACTGTTGATGAGGATAGATTAAAGTAGCCCCCATCTTGCTACTGGAGGAAGAAGGAAAAGGGGATGCCTTGGGAATGGATTACCATTAAAAAAGGCAGAATGATATACAACAGCCATTGTAAAACAAAACCATGAAGGAAGGCAAAATGATATACAGGAAAATAAGGACATTTCCAACTTTAAACCAAGTTATGAGGAAAAGACAGAGTAAGTGCAAAAGAATCAGAAACTTGAGATAGCTCAATTAATGCAATCATACAACCAACACAAACTAAGAAAATAAAATCTAAAGACGTATGATATTAATGAACATCCAAATGCAACCTACATCTAGTGATACGATGTAAGAGTCAAAATAATGGACAACAACTCCCTAGTGCATATTAGCATCATAACAATTAAACATTTTTACATATGAATTTGAACATATATTACTTTGTCCAATAGGAAGTAAAGGCGTAACAAATTCTGCATTCAGTCTGAAGAGATAGTGGTAGAAGTGCAAATATAGGAAAACTCCTAATCATAATCTACTGAAATTGTGAAAACTGTCTGAAATTTCAGATTCTTGTAGTAAAACAAAATAGCAAAACCTAAGCAAATATGAAAATCTTTAATTTAAGAATGAATTATTATCAAATAGTAGAGCAATTGGATATAACTTGGCAGCTTTTTCCTTATCAACTGTCAATTCAGTTGGGGTAGACAAAGACACTCTATAAGTGATATAACTATCCTCTTAAGATTCAACGAATCCACAAAATTTTACTGTTTGGAAACACTTATATGCCAAAATTTCAGCAACCTACAGTGGACTATCGTACTTCAAACTTCACAAATAAAAGCCAAAAAAAGAATGAAAAAGTAAAAAATAAATCTCAATTTGGATAAAAGAGGCAACCACAGCAGAACTTCCTCTGTCTCAATCGGTTTGGATCTCAATATCTACAAAGCAATAAATCAAAAACAAATCAAAAGGTTAGTATAATCATATATGTGTGTGTGATTAAGACCACAAGTGAATAGCTAAAGGATTTTTAAAAGATCCCAGAGCAGTAGTTTGGTGTCGTCATTGGCGGGTCTAAATAATGGCTTATGAGTTTCTTCTCTCTTTACGAAGATGGCGGAGGCAAACATTAAACAGTGGCAATTGACGCTGATGGCCAACAATAGGCAATGGGTGACTGGCGATTGGCGATTGGTGGTTTATGATGGGTGATTTCTATGGCAATTTTTAAGGTAGAAAGAAATCTTTCATTTTTTTCATTTTTTATTTTTAAATCAATATATCAACACATTATGTTCAATTATATCATCATAATTTTTATTTTTATTTTTATTAAAATCATGTTATAAAGTCACATTTAAAAATTCATCTTAAATTTGCCTTTACTATTTTCATATTTTTAAAAAGTAATAAAATTAGAGAAAGAAAGAAAGACAAATTTCATAATATATTTTTAAATTATAATTGCCTTTGATTTTTTATTTTGAGACGGATTATTTCTATCTCAAGTGGTATAAAATTTTTATTTAATAATATCGATAGATTAGAGATGGAAAATATTTTCGTCTTAAAATCCGTCTTTGAATCCCATTGCGTTACCTCACCTTTGGAAAAATTCTTTTCCAAATTGTCACACCATCTTACGTAAGGATTTCTTGGAATCGGTTATTAAAATATACATAGGAGATGCACTTGCCTTTCACAAAAATAAGGAGTCAAATTCCATCTTAGATCTCACAAACCTCCATGCCAAGTAGCTCATGCCCAACCTCAACCTAAAAAACCCGCTGAGAGATTAAAGAAAAGCCAAAGCTTGAGGACCAGACACAAGGTTACCATAGATCCTCAGGTCAAAGGACAATTAATATGTATTAGCATAAGTGGGATAATTAGCCACTATTGACTTGCCACTATAGCTATCTAATGGATTCTTTAATAGGTCTTCAGTGTCTTGGTCTTTAATAAGTACCCACAAACATGCACATGTATCTCATAAAGCTGCTTATAGAATGGAGCAATGTCCAATTCTTGGATTTATGCATCTTTAGTGCAAGTCTATCCAGATCTTAGAAGCCCTATCTCAAAAGATCCTATAACTTAAAAGATTTAAGATCATGGCTGTGTAAGTTTTATTTCATGATCACCACCTAATGAACTAGCCAAGTTTCATAGTCTAGTGTGATCTAAGGGTTTTATCTAAATGCGAGTAACGTAATGAAAAATACAAAATAAAGATGGCCATATAAGAAATATCATTCAATCAAAACTATATATATAAGAAAATAGATTTTACAAGGCCAATCTTATTGGCTTGTCGGGCACTATTCTAACAAACTCCCGCTTTCCCTAATGCCAATGCCCCATGGCATTAAGACCTTTCTTCTCAAGACATTTTTCGAAGACTGGTAGCCTCATAAGTTTCATTAATAGATCTGTTGTATTCTCTTTTGAGGTAACTTTCTCTAGTTGAATGTCGCCTTTATTAATGATCTCCTAGATTAAATGATATCGCCTCAAAATGTGCTTGGATCGCTGATGAGATCTTGGCTCTTTAGCTTGCGCTATTGCCCTAGTGTTGTCATAGAATACAACAACTAGCTTAGCAATGCTAGGTACTACATTCAACTCTTGAATGAAGTTTTTCATCGAAATACTTTCCTTTGTAGCTTCCAAAATCACAATATATTCTACTTCAGTGGTCAAGTTGGTCATGGTGTCTTGTTTAGAATTTTTCCAATTCACCGTGTTACCATTGAAGCAAAATATGAATCCAAAAGGAGATTTGAGGTCATCCATATTGGATTGAAAACTAGAATCCAAAGAACCTTCAAATTTCAATTCTCTATTATCGTATACTAGTAACAAGTCCTTAGTCCTTCTCAAGTGCTTAAGAATTATTTTCATAGCTAAATAGTAATTCTCACTAGGATTAGATTGAACCCTACTCATAACACTTAGCAAGTGTGCCACATCTAATCTAGTACATTGAACTACATACATTGTACTCCTAATAGCGAAGGCATAAAATATGTGAGATATCTTTCATTTCTTTTCCTCAGTCTTGGGGGCCATAGCTTCTTTAGTGTGTTGTCAATATACAGGGTTTGGAAAAGCCCCAACATCCTCTATGATCTATCTCTATAGATATGTATTCCCAATACGTAGAATGCTTTTCCTAAATCCTTCATAGAGAATTGTATAGATAACCATGCTTTAGTATACTCTAATATTCTTTCCTCATTCCTAATGAGAAGCATGTCATCAACATAAAGCATAATAAATTATGTTGAACTCCCACTAGCTTTCTTATACACACATAGTTTATGCACATTTTTGACAAAGCTAAACGATTTGATGATTTAGTCAAAATGTATGTTCTAACTTCAAAATGCTTGTTTAAGTACATAAACGGATCTTTGGAGTTTGCAAACCTTTTGCTTACTCCCTTTATATGTAAAATCTTGTGGTTGCTCTATATAAATTTCTTCTTCAATGTTAACATTAAAGAAAATGATTTTCATATCCATTTGCCAGATCCCATAGTCAAAATATGTGGCTATGGCAAGTAGAATCCAAATGGATTTAGGCATAGCAACCGGCAAAAACATTTCTTTGAAATTAATACTAGGTCTTTGAGTATAACCTTTAGCTCTTAGTCGTACCTTAAAAATTACTACTTCTTCATCTATCCCAAACGTTCGATTATAGATCTATTTCCAACCAACGGGAACTATTCCTTTTGCTGGATCTACCAAAGTCTATACTTTATTTGAGTACATGGAGTCCATTTCAGATGTCATATCTTGAAGCTAATGTCCCAAATATCTATCTGACGTAGCTTCCTTACAAGTCTTCTGATCATTATTTGATTGTCCCATCTTAGGAAGAAATCCGGACCTTTTGGGTTACTTCTTGATCTAGTCTGACCTTCTCAGAGGTTGTGTACAAAGTTCTAGTTGATCATTTATTTGCATCGCTTGTGGGATTTCTTGTTCATCTTGAACTTCATCAAGTTCAACAACAATGCCATTTCTATCTAATAGAAATTCATTTCCAAAAAAATGGCATTCCTCGAAACAAACACCTTTTATTTTAAGGGATCATAAAAGTAATAACCCATAGACTTTCTAGGGTTTCTCACCAACTTGTACAAGGTAGATCTACTATCCAACTTATCTCCTATTGTCTATCTCACATAAGTAGGAGATCCCTAAACCCTTGGATAGTGATAAAGGGTTTTTGCCGTGCCATATCTCATATGGTGTCTTTGGCACCAACTTTGATGGTATTACATTTAGTAACTTAGTCACCATCAATAGGGCATATCCCTAAAAGAATATGCATACATCGAAAAAACTCATTGTGGAATGTACCATGTCCAATATGGTATGATTTCTCCTCTTGGCTACTTCATTGGGTTGGGATGTGCAGGATAGAGTTTATTATAAGAGAATCCTATTCTCCTTAAAATAATCTAAGAATTCAATACTTAAGTATTCTCCTCCTTGATTTGATCAAAGGGCTTTAATACTAAGTCCTCTTTGTTTATCTCCTTCACTCTTATACTCTTTGAACTTTTCAAAAGCCTCAAACTTGTACTTCATAAGATATACATGTTCGTAGCAACAATAGTCTTTGGTGAAGGTGATGAAGTAAGAATATCATCCTTTCCTACTAACTTTTAGTAGTCTACAAATATTAGTATGAATCAAATTCAAAGGACTTATGGAGCACTGTGTTTATCCTGCAAAAGGAGCTTTGGTCATTTTTTCCTTTAAACAAGATTCATAAATAGGAAGGTCTTGATGTCACTAACATTTAGTGCTTTGAGAGCTTCTAACTTGCTTATCCTATATTTAGACATATGGTTAAGTCTAGCATGCTAAAGAATGGCATCTTCTTAGATGTCTAGCTTTCTTTTTTTTGTTTGAATGTGCATTAGTGAAAGTTCATAATCAAGTATGTATAATCTATTAACCAATGTACCTTGTCCAATTAAAGAACCATTCTTTAATGCTTTAAATATTCCATTTGATATTGAAAAATTAAATCCTTCATTATCCAAAATGGAAGTTGAAATAATGTTTTTAATGAGATGGTGTACATAGTAAACCACATCAAGAACAATACAAGAATTCCCCAAGTCTAACTTGATTACACCTTGGACCTTGGTCGCAACTCTTACTCTATTTCCAAGGCAGAGGATCATATCCTCTTCATGAAGACTTTTTTTTCTTTCTATCCCCTATAACGAGTTACAAAGGTGAGAACCACATATGGTATCAAATACCAATGAGGAAGAATTAATCGTTAAGTGCATCTCAAAGAAATGCATACCCTTCTCAAAGGTGGCAAGGTAAGCTTTACAGTTTCTATTCTAATGACCTTTTTCACTACAGTGGAAACAATTAGCATCAGTTTTAGCCTTCTTCTTTTCCCGCCCAGAACTTTTCTTGAGTAGCTTCTCTTTTGAGGAAAAATGTTTCTTTCTCTTACCTCCTTTTCTAAGGACCTTTCAACTTAGAGAAGAACACCAACATAAGAGGTTTTTCTATTCTAATTGTCACCTCAGCAATCACAAGCATGTTCACCAATTCATTAATCTTCATATTTTACTTGAACATATTAAAGTTCACAATGAATTGGTTGAACGAGAGTGGTAATGACTGGAGCATCAAATCTATGCAAAGGTTATTATCCATGATCACATCGAGTTGTCTAAGATTTTTGATGATTCCAATCATCTTAAGACTAAGATCATGGACATTAGCCCCTTCACTTATCCTTGATCTAAAAAGCTCTTTAAACAACATGAACCTTTCGTGTTTAGTTTGAACACCATGCAATTCTTATAGGTACAGGTAGATCTAGAAGCATGTTTCATGTGCTCATGAGTTTTTTAGAGCTCATCAGTTATAGATGCCAACATGAGACATTGAACTCGTAGATCATTATCTACTAATTTTGTGAACACTTCACAAACCTCATCGGTGATGTTGTCACCCAATATGTCAGACGGACTTTGATCAAGTACGTTTGTCTCCTTAATTGAGTCAAGAATTATTTTAAGGTTTCTTAACCAACCTTAGAAGTTAAACCCAGTAAGTTATTGGTTTCCAATATGCTTGTGAGTGGATTTTTAGCCATCTGTTTGTTGAAGATTTTGAAAATCTACAAAAGGCAAAAAAAGAGAATAAGCATGTGATTGATTTGATATTAAAACATGCTCATGGTCATTCAAGCATGCTTTTCTCCCACTATTTTATCACATCCTTCACCACCAAGAAGAATTCGGAAAATCATATTTCGTTGTGAACATCAAGATCCCAAGGACTTACGAGTAGACCTACGACTTGTAAGACATCCACAAATAATCAAAAGGTAAGCAACTTTTGTAACTAACCAAATGATACACTTGAGCTATAGGTGCATCACTCGATTGATTTTAAGTGGTTTGATTAAACGAAGCTATTTTATGAGTGTATCTCATATATTCATAGGTCTTTAAAAGCTTCCATGTGTTAAATGGACTCCTTACCTCCATCCAACATTTTCATGAATAGAAAATCCTCAGTCCTAGTGATTCTACTCTCATAACGTTTACAAGATATAATAAGAGGCATGCAAACCCCATTTAATACAACCCATTTTAACAACTTGAAATAAATAAAATCAATGTCAAAAGCTCATGATCATCCCTATTCATTCATCATCCAATCAAAACTTAAATGAACAATAAATATATCTAGAATTAACAATTAATTCTAACAATTAAATGCTTATCTTATAAACAAATAATTGAACAAGCATAAAATTTATTCCATAATTAGAAGATTAACTTTAATCAATTTTTAAAAACTTCAAAAATGCTAAACATAATTCTTGAGAACTTGCATAACACTTGTGCATTTTATGTGTGCAATGCAAAAGAAAATTAAGCATTAAAGGAGTTGGAAAAACAACTTAAAACTTACCTAAACTCCACAAACCAGGCTACTAGCTAGCCTGGGGGCATGGCTGGGCAAGCCGTGCACATAGTATGCGCACAGTGCCCGACTAGTTGCCCTGTAGCCTTTATTTTTGGGGTTCAAGGTGTGTCAAGTGTTTTTTCCTCTCAACTTTCATGCACCAATAATTTTAGCACATGTTCCGAACATTATAACACACATCTTAGATGAATTTTTAGATTCAAAACACCTTTTAAAAATGGAAATTCAAGTGCCCAAACATATCTTCAAAAATTAGACTAAAGTTAGAATCATAGTTTTCAAAAACTCCAATCAACTTAGATCAAAAAATGACCAAAACTATTTTGATCAGTCATCAACATGCTATATCAACATATAAAAATATTAATGCCAAATCAATATTTAACATTATTCACTATGAATTGAACAATTCATCAAGTAATTGAGCCATATGCATCATCAACCAAACACTCAAATCCATTATTTAGATCAAGTATTTGGTGATATTGATCAATTCATCACTTGAATCAACCAAACAATAATCCAAAACATAGCATGAAAAAGGCTTCGATACCACTTCAAAGTAAGAGTAGCACTAGGATCTAATAATAAAAACTTCATAAGCTTAAATTAACTAGACTAGTCCCAGTACTAGGGATCTATACATGCTAAAGATCTGGATTATGATGAATAATTACCTCTTGTAGCTCAAAATTAGGGAAAAAATTGAAGATCACTCTTGAATCCAGAAACTAACTAAAATCGGCACAGTGGAAAGAAAGCACAAATTGCCCCTATTAAACTACTCCAAAAATTACCAAATTAAATATGTAACATTGCCACATACTGAGGACAAAACCATGAAAATTTTGGAGTAAAAAGACTTCTAGATCACTCCACAAAAATTCATCAATCTAGAGCTACTTTAGGTAGATCTCCAAAATCTAGCAAGTCAAGTGCCTTGCCTCTATTGATAAGTTCTACACATCAATCAATCTTTCAATTTCACCTCACTAGGAGTTGGAGTTAGATAGGATAAAATGAGGTAGTGGAAACTGGTTTTTAGGTTGGAAAGAAGAAGAAATGCAAAGCTTCAACACATGATGTAATGTATGAAGAGAGAGAGAGAGAGAGAGAGAGAGAGAGAGTTTTGGAAGGAATTCAAATAATCTAATTCTTCACACTTTCAGCGATGTGATGATCGATCCTTGCACCCCATCTATATTTATATATAGAGGGTGGAAGGTGTGATGCAAGTTGGCATCATACCTTCCTCAAGGTGACTGCCTAAGTGGCTTGCCAAGGTGGCAAATTCAAATTCGAGTCGTACTTGAATTTCATATATATTTCAATTACATTTGGAATCTAATTCCAAATTAATTAAGATGCTAATTTAAATGAATACTTCACTTAAATTTTCCCTCCAAAAAGTATTCTTCCTATTAATTAAATTAACAACTTTAGTTTAATTAATTAACCTTTGATTTAACTCTTAAATCAAACAAGCTTAACTGTTAAGCTTAATTTAGTTAATTCAACTTGACCAATTGATGGTTACCTTGGCACCAAATAATTAACTCTTTAATTGTTGGTCTAATTTAAATCCTTTAATTAGTTGATTAATTCAACACTTAAATTAATCATGCTAAGATTGACCATCAAATTGTATCCTTGAAAATCAATCACCAAGAAAAAATCTCTAGCACTTAGAAAATTATTCCATCATCCTTGGAAGCTAATTGGCTTTTTGTGGGACCTAATAAACTCTACCAATCATTGGACATGAGCTCACATCTCATTGTGACTTTTTAATATCATATATTCATTTTAGTTTAAAACTTCTTTTAAAGTAGTCAACTTAATTCAATTAATCTCATCAATTAAAAAGTACCCAATGTCCATGGTCGATGTCTAACCTCAAGCCCTTGGAGTCCAACTAATTGGCCGATATGAATATTCTGGAGAACCATCACAGCTCTATATGTACTATGCAAATACGATCCTTCTGTTTCTTATCTACCAAAAGAAGCCTAGAGCAAGATATTTGTTGGCTCTCTAATTACTTCAATATTATGTCTTTATTCTCAATGTTCAGTCCCATTATGTGACCTTACCTTTGAAAAACTCCTTTTTCAAATTGTCTCATCACCTTGCATAAGGATTTCTTGGAATTGATCATTATAGAATACATAAGAGATGTACTCGCCCTTCACAAAAGCGAGGATTCGGATTCTATCTTGTATCTTACAAACCTCCATGCCAAGTAGCTCATACCCAACCTCAACCTAAAAGACTCACTGAGTGATCAAGGAAAAGCTAAAGCATGCGGATCGAACATAAGATTACCATAGATCCTTAGGTTAGAGGACTAATAATCTGCACTAGCATAAATAAGAGAATTAGCCACTACCTACTTGCCACTATAGTTATTTAGTAGATTTTCTAATGGGTCATCAATGTTTTTCTCTCTAATAAGCACCTACTGACATGCATCCGTGTTTTATACAGTTGCTCATGGAATGAGGCAATCTCCAACTCTTAGATTTATGCATCATTAGTGCAAGTCCATCCAAATCTTAAATGCTTTATCTCATAAGATTCTATGACTTGAAAGATTTAAGATCATGACCATGTGAAACTTTTTCCATAATCACCATCCATTGAACTGACAAAGTCCCATAGTCCAGTGTGATCTAAGGGCTTCATCCAAATGTGAGTAATGTAATGAAAATCATAAGATGGCCATATAAGAAATATCATTCAATGAAGATTGTGTATATAATGAAAGAGTTTTTACAAAGCCAATTCTATTAGCTTGTTGGGCACTATTCCAACAAATGTACTCCACTCGACAAACCCTAACTTAATGGAGTAGCCTATAGGAGAAATCATACCTTGTTAGACATGGTGTGCTCCATGATAAAATTTTTTGATGTGCTTATATCATTTTTGAGGATATGCTATAAAATTGGCAGCGAAGTTACTAAGTGTAGTAACTTCAAAGTCGATCCCAAGGATGCTGTATGAGATATGATTTAGCAAAGCACTCTCTTACCATTATCTAAAAGTTTGCGGATCTCTTGCCTATGTGAGATGAACAAAGGGAGATAAGTTGGATAGTAGATCCACTTTGTGCAAGTTTGTGGGACACCCAAGAGAGTCTATGGGTTATTAGTTTTATAATCCCTCTATTGGAATAGTGACCCCCAGGCCAATTAGATTAGCCTTGTAAACTATTTCATTGTAAGGCAATCTTGATTGAATGATATTCATCATAGAGCCATTTTCATCTTATGCTCTTTATTTACTTAGCTTATATTTGGATGAAAACCTTAGATCACATAAGACTATAGGACTTGGTCACACACTAAATGGTGATCATGGAATAAGTTTTACATAGTCGTGATCTTAAATCTTCCAAGTTATAGGATCTTATGAGATAGGGCATCTAAGATTTGGATAGACTTTCACTAATGATACATAAATTTAAGGGTTAAATGTTGCTCCGTTCCATGAGCAATCCCATATAAGATATATATACATATTGATGGGTGTTTATTAGAGAACAAGGCACTGCAAACCCACCCAAATAATCCACTAGATAGCTGTAGTGGTAAGTCGATAGTGGCATGCTCTCTCACTTATGCTGGTGCACATTATTAGTCCTTTAACTTGAGGATCCATGGTAATCTTATGTTTGGTTGTTATGCTTTAACTCTTCCTTGGTCACTTAGAGGGTCACTCAAGTAGAGATTGGGCATGAGTTACTAGAATAGGGATTTGTAAGATCCAAGATGAAATCTGACTCATTATCTTTGTAACGGATGAGTGCATCTTCTATGTATTCTATAATAATTGATTCCTAGAAGTTATTGTGCAAGGTGATGTTACAATTTGGGAAGGTGTTTCCAAAGATGAGATCACAAAGAGAATCAAACATTATGAATAGAAGTATAGTATTGAGGCTATTAAAGAGCTGACTAATTTCTTGCCCTATGCCTCTTTCAAGAGATAGGAGATGAAATAATTGTATTTACATGGTACGCATAATGCTAGAATGGTTTTTCAAGAGCATTCATTTTAGCCAATTAGTTAGGCTCCATGGGCTTTAGGTTGGATATCAACCATGGAGATTGGATATTCTTCAATTAATGAGATTAGTAGAATTATGCTGTTTAGTTTAAAGGAGTTTAAACTAATGTGAATATTTGATATTCCAAAAGTTGCAAGGAGTTGTGAGCCCATGTCAAAGAAATAGTAGAACCTAATAGGCCACATACAGAAGTCAATAACTTGAACTATTAAAGAAAGGAGAATTTCCTAAGAGTTAGAAAATCCATGATTGATTTTGGAGGAGGTATAGTTGTAGTCATTTTGGCATCATCAATTTAAATGTTAAATTGGCCAAATTAATTTTAGAGTTAAGTCAAATTATTTTTAATTAAATTAAAGTGTTTACTTTTATTAAATTGGAGAGTTAGTTTTTGGAGAGAATAATTAATTGAAGAGTTCATTTAATATGGATTTGGAATTCAATTGGAAGAAATTTCATAAGATGAAATATAAGCTTCAATTAATATTGTTATTCACTAAGCACTAAACGTTAGTAGCCACCTTGGCATTAACACTTGGCACATTCTCCTTGAGGGTCATGTGTGACGACACCCCACCACACTTTTATATATAGATATAAGGGAAAGGATGGGTGGCCACTTGGATATTGCAAGCAAGGTGTGATTACTCTCCTAACATGCTAGTATAGTAGGCATTTAATTTGTTAGCATCCCTATTATTCTCTCCAACTACCTAGCCTTCTCTTCCATATTCTCTACAGTTATGGTGTGTGGACTAATTTATTAGAGGCAAAATGTTTGGGTTGCTTTTGCTCTTGTTGAAGCAGTTTCAGCTAGCCTCTTTCAACTAGTTCTGGGAGACCTTTTAGTGTTCTAATTGAGCTGATTATTAAATTATAGAATCCTCAAGGGGTTGAGTTGTTTAAGTAATTTTTTTAGCTTAAAAGGAAGAGTCTAGCTTAGGGAATACTAGTGGTGATCTTGCTGCCCTAGTGAAGAGCCTTTTCAGCGGTTGAAGAGAGTTCTACTCTTGCTCTTCAATTTTTTATTTTCACTAAGGTATTTTCCTTCTCTATATTTGAATCCTATGTATGTCTAGATCCTTTTGGTTGTGTGTGGGCTAGTTTATTCTATTTTGTTTTAAATATTTAGATCCTAGTGCCATACAAACCTTTACCCGTGAAACAAAATGTGTTTGTTTTGAGAAATACCACCTTTTTGGAAAAGAAGTTTCTATAAGATAGAAAAGGTATTGTAGTTGAACTTGGTGAAGTTCAAGATGATCATCAAATCCCACAAGCAGTAGAAAAAAATAAATATCAAAGAACCTTACACACAACCTCTAAGAAAGTTGACTAAATCAAGAAGCAACTCAAAAAGTTTAGATTTCTTCATAAAACTGGCCAATCAGATAACGATCCAAAGATCTAAGCTATATTGGATATAGACTCGGGACACTAACTTGAAGCCATAAGACCCAAAGTGGAATCCATGTCCTCAAATAAAGTATAGACTTTGGTAGATTCACTAAAGGAAATAGTTCCCAATGGTTGCAAGTAGATTTACAAGCGAAAGCCTGGAGTAGATAGAGAAGTAGTGACTTTTAAGGTACAACTAGTGTCAAAGGTTATACTCAAAACCTTAGTATCAATTTTGAGAAAACATTTTCTCCAGTTGCAATGCCTTAGTCCATTTAAATTCTATTTGCCATAATCGTATATTATGATCATGAGATTTGGCAAATGGATGTGAAAACTGCTTTCCTTAACGGTGACATTGAAAATGAAATCTATATGATGCAACCACAAGGTTTTACATCTAAAGGGAGTGAGCAAAAGGTTTACAAACTCTAGAGATCCATTTATGGACTCAAATAAGTGTCCCAGACTTAGAACATATATTTTTAATAAGTTAGTCAAATCATTTAGCTTTATCGAAAAGGTGTACAAACTTTATGTGTACAAAGGGCAAGTGGAAGTAATATATAGTTTATTGTGCTTTTGTCGATAACATCCTTCTCATTAGCAATAAGATAAAAATGTTAGACTGTATTAAAGCATGGTTATCAATACAATTCTGCATGAAGAATTTAGGAGAAAAATCCTACATATTGGGAATACGTATCTATAGAGATAGATTTTTAAAGATGTTGGGGCTAAGCAAACCCCCATACATTGACAAAATACTAAAGAAGTTTAGTATGGAAGAGTCTAAAAGAGGACTTCTTCCCATAGGACATAGCATTCATCTCTCCAAGTATATGGCCCCTAAAACTAAAGATGAGAGACAAAGAAGGTTCCACATATCATATGCCTCAGCTATAAGGAGCATTATATATGTAGTTCAAGGTATAAGACTAGATATGGCACACTTGCTAGTGTTATAAATATGTTCCAATCCAATCCTAGTGAGAGTCACAAGTAGGTCATGAAAGCAATACTTAAGTACTTGAGAAGAACTAAGGACTTATTTTTGGTATACAATAATAGAGAATTGAAACTTGAGGGGTTTTTGGATTCAAGTTTTCAATTCAATATAGATAGCCTCAAATCCACTTTTGGATTTATATTTTGCCAATAGTGACATGGTGAGTCAAAAAAGTTCCAACAAGACACCATGGCTAAGATAGCTATCAAGGTAAGATAATTTGTGGTTTTGAAAACCATAAAGAAAGGTATTTGTATAAAAACTCCATCCAAGAATTGGATATAGTGCCTAACATGCATAAGCCCATATTATCTTTTGAGGATTACTTAGGACTTAAGCTAAGATCTCATCAGTGATTGAGCATAGTAAATGTGTTATTATTTGATATATGATATCAATTGATGAGGCAATAACTAAGTGGATAAAGTTGCCTCAAAAGAGAATTTAGTAAAACTACTATCTAAACCTCTAAAAGCAAATGGTCTTTAAAGAGCATCTTGAGAAGATAAGTTTTAAGGCCATGGGGCATTAGCTTTACGACAAGAGGGAGATTATTGGAATAGTACTCGGTAAGCCAATTAGATTAGCCTTGTAAAATTATTTTCTTATAAAACAATCTTGGTTGAATGATATTCTCAATATGGCCATCTCATCTAATGCTCATTATTTATTCACAAGTATTTGGATGAAGCCCCTAGATCATACTAGACTATGAGACTTGGTCAACTCACTGGGTAGTGATCATGGTGTTGGAATAGTGCCCTGCAAGCCAATGAGATTAGCCTTGTAAAATCTATTTCCACGTAAAATAATCTTAATTAAATAATAATCTTTATATGACCATATTCAATTTATACTTTATTTCACTTCACTAGCATTTAGATGATACCTTTAGATCATCTATGACTACAAACCTTGGTTTGGTGACCATAGAATAAGTCTCACACGGTCGTGAACTTAAATGCTATGAGACTTGGTTAGTTTATTGGGTAGTGATCATGGTGTTGGAATAGTATCTTACAAGCTAATAAGATTAGCCTTGTAAAAGTTATTTCCTTGTAAAATAGTCTTGATTGAATGATAATCTTTATATGGCCATTTTCATCTTATGCTTTATTTCACTATACTAGCATTAGATGAGGCCCTTAATTCACTTATAACTGCACAACTTAGTTTGGTGATCATGGAATAAGTCTCAGACGATCATGATCTTAAATCTTCCAAGTCATAGGATCTTATGAGACAAGGCATCTAGGATCCAGATAAACTTGCACTAACGATGCATAAATCTAAGAGTTGGAGATTGCTCTATTCCATGAGCAACTGTATGAGATATGATCACATTTTAGTGGGTGCTTATTAGTAAACAAGGCACAAAAGATGTACTATAGAATTCACTGGATAGCTATAGTGGTAAGTTGGTAGTTGCTAGTTCTCTTGCTTACACTAATGCATTCTTTTAGTCCTCATGCTTTGACACTTTTTTGACCACCTAATAGGTCTTTCCGTTTGAGATTAGGTATGAACTACTTAGTATGGAGATTTATGAGATTCAATATGGAATCAACTTCTCTCTATTATGAAAGGCGAGTGCATCTCGTATGTATTCTATAATAATTGATTCCAAAAATTCTTGCACAATGTGGTGTGATAATTTGAAAAAGGAGTTTTCCAAAGCTAAGGTCACAAAATGGGATCAAACATTAAGAATAGAGATATAGTATCAAAGCTATTAGAAAGCCAACAAATGTCTTGCTCTAGGCCTCTTTCGAAAGATAGGAGACAAAAAGACCATATTTGCATGGTACGCATAGAGTGATGATAGTTCTTTGAAATATTCATTTCGGCCAATTAGTTGGGCTCCATGGGCTTGTGGTTGGACATCGACCATGAATATTAGGTACTCTTCTATTAATGAGATTAATTGAATTAAGTGGATTAGTTTAAAAGGAGTTTTATACTAAAATGAGTATAAGATATTCGAAAGTCACAAGGAGTTGTGAGCCTATGTCCAATGAATGGTAAAACCTATTGAGTCATACACAAAATTCAAATAGCTTTCTAATTGAGGGAGAAAATTTTCTGAGTGTTAGAAAACTAACTTCTCATAAACCAATATTATGGTGCCAATTAATTTAAATTAATCAATTATTTTAAAGAGTTAAATTAATCAATTAATTGAATGAGTTAAAACAGATCAATAATTATGGAGTTAATTTTTGGCTTGATTAATTTAAACGTTAAATTAATCAATTAGTTTAAGGAGTTAAATTAATCAATTAATTTAAGGAGTTAAATTAGATCAATAATTGTGGAATTAATTTTTTGGTGTCAACATGACCATCAATTCATCATGTAAACTTAAAGAGTTAAGTTAACAAATTGAGCTTAAAGAGTTAAGCTAATTTGACTTAAGAAGTTAAGTCAAAGGATAATTAATTAAATTAAAGTGTTTAATTTAATTAATGGGAAGAATGAATTTTGGAGGGCAAATTCGAATGAAAATTTCATTTGAATTAGCATCTTAATTAATTTGAAAATAGATTTCAAATGTAATTGAAATGTGAAATTCGAATGAGATTTGAATTTTATTTGCCAACTTGGCACCCCACTTGGCCGCCCCCTTTCATAGAATGTGTGATGCCACCTTGGCATCACACCATTCAATATCTATATATAGATATAGAGAGAGGATCAGACATAAGCATCACACCATTTGTTAAGATTTAGATTCTTTGCAATTTCCCTCCAAAAATCCCTTACAAGCATTGCATACATGTGTTGAAAGCATTGCTCTCTTCTTTTTCCTTCAAACCTGAAATTGGCTTATATAATTATTGAATCTCTATTCTTACTTGAACTTATGCACTAGAGATTTTGGAAGATCTAATTAATGTGTGGATTATAACAATAGAGGTAAGGCATCTGACTTGCTAGATTTTGGAGATCCACCAACATAGAGTCCAATTTGGCAATTTTGTCTAGGCATTTCCAGAAATCTTTTCTATCTAAAATTTTTATAGAGAGTTCTTCAAATGTTGAGACACTCCAATAATGTTTTTAGAATTTTTGTAGGAGTTTTGGTTGGTCAATTTTCGCACTTTTCCAATTGTGCCAGTAACAGCCAGTTTCTGGAATTGTGAAGAGTTCACAAGTTTCTCCTTAGATTTTGCTTTCCAAGATAATGCTATTACCAACCTAAATCCGTAGCATGATTTGATCCTTGTGGTGCTTGTAAGCACTAGTTAATTTTATGTCTTCTAAGTTTTGATAATTGGATCTTAGTGCTTTATTTTCTTTCACATGAAATAAGTCTTACATGATTATGATCTTAAACCTTCCAAGTCGTAGGATCTTATGAGACAAAGCATCTAAGATTCGAATGGACTTGCGCTAATTATGCATCAATCCAAAGGTTGGATGTTGCCCCATTCTATAGGCAATACCATATGAGATATGAGTGCATTAGTGGGTGCTTGTTAGTGAACAAAGCATTGAAGACACATTGGAGAATTCACTAGACAGCTGAAGTGGCAAGTCGGTAGTGGCAAGTTCATCAACTTATGTTAATGCATATTATTAGTCCTTTGACTTGAGAATCTATATTAACCTTGTATCCGGTCCTCATGCTTTAACTCATCCTTGGTCTTTGTGAGTTCCAAAATGAAATCTAACTCCTTGGTTTTATGAAGGACGAGTGCATCTCGATTCCAAGAAATCCTTACTCAAAGTAGTATGATAATTTGGGAAAGGAGTTTTTCAAAGATGAGGTCACATAATGGGATTGAACATTGAGAATAGAAACATAGTATCCAAACTATTAGGGAGTCGACAAATATATTGCCCTAGGCTTCTTTTCTGATATAAGAGATGGAATGACCATATTTGCATAGTACGCGTAAAACAATAATAGTTCTCCAAGAGCATTTATTTTGGCTAATTAGCTGGGCTCCATAAGCTTGAGGTTGGACATAGACCATGGAAATTGTGTACTCTTCAATTAATGATATTAATTAAATTGTGATGATTAGTTTAAACGTATTTTAAACTAAAATGAACATAAGATATTCAAAAGTCACAAGGAGTTGTGAGCCTATGTCCAATAAATGGTAGAACCTATTAGGTCACCCACAAAATCTAATTAGCTTTCTAATTGTTAGAGGAATTTTCTAAATGTTAGAATATTAACTCTTAATGGACCTATTTTGATGTGATTGATTTGAAGATCACCTAATTCTTGCTTTAATTCGAATTTTGTTGGATTGATTCATGTGATGAATTGATCCTTATCACCAAAAACTTGATTCATTTCATAAATTTGAGTGTTTGGTTGATTTTGTATGTGGCCCCATTATTGACGAATTAAGATATGCTAATACGTGTTTTAATTGGTGATTCATGTGTTGGCATGATTTTAATTCCTAGATGATTATGTTAAATGTTCATTTAGCATTAGTTTATGTTATATGTTGATATAGCATGTTTTATTTGCTCTTAAGGTGTTTTGGTCATTTTTTGAACCAATTGGATTGAAGTTAATTGGATATTTTTGGAGGATATTGATTCTCACTTTTCCTTGATTTTTGAAAAATGTTTGAGCACTTTAACTTTCAGTTTATAAATTGTTGCATGGTTTTAAAATCTTGTTCAAGCTAGTCTTCAATTTAGTGAAAAAATGAGAAACATAATTGTTATGCTTATTTTTGCTAGTTAATTAATTATTTATTAGATAAGCATTTAATTGTTGAATCGATGATGAATGTATGGGGATGGTCATGAGCCTTTAATATGGTTTTATTTGTTTGAAGTTGTTGAAAAGGGTTGTATTAGATAGGGGCTTGCATGTCTCTTAATTTTCTACCTCATGAATGTTATGAGAGTAGAATCACTAGAAGTAAGGATTTATTTTCTTTTGTAATTATTGCATGGAGACAAAGAAGACTAATGGAATCAAGGAAGCATGAAAACCCATGAATGTATGGGAAGAATTTATATAATAGTTAAATTTAATCAATCCACTTAAAATCAACTAAGTAGTGCCCCTACAGCTCTAAGTGCACTACTTACTTAAGGCTCATGGTTATCACACCCCTAGAGCATGCTAGGCTTATTTACTTATTTGTGCTTTTTTTATCCTATTGATGTATGAGATGCATGGTTAGGATATAGAAAACCTAAACAAGAGAAGATAGAATTGATGAGATCTTTCCAAATAAGAAATCCCTCCATTTAGAGAAGTTTAAGTGGTTTGAAAATAAAGTCAAAATGGATACAAATTAGAAAGAGTTTTAATTAATCAATGCCTTCCACCAATAGTATGGGACATGAGAGCTACCACATTTTCATGATGTCTCATGAGTCGTAGGTCATGTTTATGGAGAAAAGCTATGCTTACATACTTAGCATACAATGCACCTTTGATTTGATGTTTCCAATGCATTATCTCAGGAGTCGTGGAATGACGTAGTGCAGTTTCTAATTAAAGATTGATTGGCAAGTCTAACTTAAGCACATAGTAGAGTAGATGTTGCACGCGTTGTGGGTCTACATGGAATGTGAGCAAAATATATCAAGAGTTACATAGAGATGCAATTAGCAATAGTTGCTTACCTTATGATTGTTTATGGATATCTCACAAGTCATGAGTCCACTACAAGTCTTTTGGGCCTTGATTTTCACTAGAAAATAAGATTTCCCAAATTCCTTAAAGGGATGAGAAATTTGATAAAATAGCGGGAGAAAAACACGCTTGAAAGTCCATGAATATATTTTCAATAGCTATATTCAATCACATACTTATATCTTCTTTTTCGCCTTTGTAGATTTTTTAAATCTCAAATTAAATTGCTAAGAATCCACTCAATGTGATTTTGTAAACTAATAAGCTAACTGGGCCAAACTTCTGTGATTAACTTAGAAACCTTAAGATAATTCTTGATTTGAAAAAGAGGACTTATGTGCTTAGCCAAAGTTTTCTAGACACCATTGGTGATGATGTTGATGAAAAGGCATGTGACACATTCACAAAGTAGGTATATAATAATCTATAAACATGATGCCTTATGTGGCTTTTCTATTCAACAAGCTCCAAAAATCTCACGAGCATATAAAAATCACTCACGAGATACATATGTACCTACAAGAGTTGTATGACATGCAAACAAGACATGAGCACTTCTCATTATCTAAAGAACTCTTTTGGACTAGAATGAATGAAAGCTCAAGGGTCTATGATAATGGCCTTAAGATGATCAGTCTCATTAAAAAACTCACTTAATTGGATGTGGTTGTGGACAACACGATTTATGTGGATTTGATTCCACAATCATTGCCGAACTATTTTGATCAATTTATTATGAACTTCAACTTGTCAAAATAAGAGGTAATTATTAATGAATTGTTCAATATATTGGTGATCATCGTGGTAATTATGAAGAAAGACAAACCTTTAATGCTTGTTTCTTTCTCTGAGTTTAAAGGGTGCTAGAAAAAGAGGTAAGAAGAAAAAAAGCTCTTCATCAAGGGAAAAGCAACCATCAAAACCATTAGGCAAAGTTAAGAAGAAAAAAAGCAAAAGCTGATGCAACTTGTTTCTATTGTGGTGAGAAAGTCCATTGGAAGAGAAATTGCAAGGAATACTTTACAACCCTTGAAAAGGTTATGTACTTTATTAAAGTGTATTTATTCATAAATGTTTCCTCATGGGTATTTGATACCATGTGTGGTTGTCACCTTTGTAGTTCATTATAGGGGATAGAAAGAAAAAAAGTCTAAATGATGGGGATATAATCCTACGCCTAAGTAATAGACCAAAAGTTGCGGCCAAAGTCAAAGGCATGATAAAGTTAGACTAAGAGAACTCCATTCTTGTACTTGATCTATGCTATTTTGTACTAAATCTTTTTAAGAATATCATTTCAATTCTCATTTTGGATAACAAAGGATTTGATTTTTCTACATCAAATAGGAATTTAAAGGTAATAAAAAATAGTTCTTCAGTTGCTTAGGGTATATTAAACAATGGATTATGCATTTGGGATTCTCGACTTTCATTAATACAAATTCAACAAAGTAAAGAATATTAGATAACCAAGAAGATGCCATGTTATAGCATCCTAGATTTAGACATATTTCCAAGAATATGATGAACAAGTTAGAAGCCCTCAAGATACTAAACATTAGTGGTATAGAGAATCTTTCTATTTGTGAATCTTGTTAAAAGAAAAAATGACCAAGGCTCTTTTTGTAAGACAATCAGAGCAAACCACAAGTTCTTTAGATTTGATCCATATATACATTTGTAGACCACTAAGAGTTAGTGCGAGTGGTGATTTTTCATACTTCATTACCTTTCACTTATGATTATACTCAATTTGGACATGTGTATCTTTTGTAGTACAAGTCCAGATTCTTTGAAAAGTTAAAAGAGTATAGGAATGAAGTAGAAAAGCAATTAAGACTAAGTATCAAAGCTCTTCGATTGGATCGAGGAGGAGAATACTTGAGTACCGAATTCTTGAATTATCTAAAGGAGAATGAAATTCTCTCTTAGTGGACTCCATCTGGTATACCCTAACACAATGGAATAGCTAAAGTGTAGAAACCATACCTTGTTGGACATGATATGTTTCATGATGAGCTTTACCAATGTGCCTATATCCCTACGGGAATATGCCTTAGAAATAGGGGCGAGGTTACTAAATGTAGTACCCTTAAAGTTAGTGCTAAAAATACCACATGAGATATAGTATGGCAAAGCACCTTTTTACTTTTTTCTGAGAGTTTGGGGGTCTCCCATTTTTGTCAAGCAGTTAGTGGAAAACATGTTGGATGTAAGATCTACCTTGTGCAAGTTTATGGGATATCCAAGAAAGTCTTTGGGTTATTATTTTTATGATCCATCGGAATAAAAGGTGTTTGTTTCAAGGAACACAACCTTTTCAAAAAATGAATTTCTATTAGATGGAGATGACATTGTTGTTGAACTTGATGAAATTTAAGATGATCATAACATCCCACAAGCGGCAGAAATAAGTGAACATCAAGGGCCACACAACCTCTGAAGAATGTCAGACCAAATTAAGAAGCAACCTAAAAGATTCAGATTCTATCATGATATGGGCCAAGCAGATAGTAATCTCAAGACCTACGAGGAAGCTATACTAGACATAGATTTGGGACATTAGCTAGAGGCCATGAAATTTGAAATGGGCTTCATATATTTCATCAAAGTATGGACTTTAGTAGATCCACCAGAGAGTATAGTACCTATTAGTTGCAATTGAAACTATAAGGAAAAGTTAGGAGTCAATGGATAGGTTACCACCTTTAAGGCTTGACTAGTAACAAAAGGTTATACTCAAAGAGTTAGTATTAATTTTGTGGAAACCTTTTCATCAATCGCTATGTCTAATTCCATTCGGATTATTCTTGTCATAGCTGCATATTATGATAGTAAGATATGGTAAATAGATGTGAAAACCACTTTCCTCAATGGAAACATTGAAGAAAAAATCTATATAGAGCAACCACAAGGTTTTACATCTAAAGGGAGTGAGTAAAAGGTTTAGAGAACTTTCAAAGATTTGATTGGAGAAAATATTGTACAAAAAATGGCCTTGGTGGGATGAAAAGAAGAAAGATGCTCTATGATGGGTATATGATCCTTCACTTAGGTAATGGCACAAAGGTTGTGGCCAAGGTTAAAGGCGTTATTAAGTTGGACTTAAGGAATTCCTACATTCTATTAGATCCTTGCTTTTATGTACCTAATCTTGAGAAGAATATCATTTCAATTGCTATCCCAAATTCTAAACGATATGATTTTTCAATTAGTGATGGAAAACTAAAAGCAATAAAGAAAGGTTTTTTAATTACATGTGGTACTTTAAACAATAAACTACACATATTAGATTCCCAACCATTACTTATGCATATTTAAAGCAATAAAAGAAACTTAGAAAATCAAGAGAATACCTATCTTTGGCATGCAAAACTTAGAGATGTTTCCTAAAATACGATGAACAAGATAAAAGCCCATAATATACTAAATGTTAGTGGCATAGAGGACCTTCTTACTTGTGAATCCTATTTAAAAAAGAAATAACTAAAACTTCTTTTATAGGACAAATGGAGTGATATACAAGTTCTTTGGATTTGATCCGTACGAATGTATATGGGCCACTAAGAGTTAGTGCAAGAGAAAGCTATTCTTATTTCATCATGTTCACCGATGATCAA
Source organism: Jacaranda copaia (assembly GCA_014898725.1). Classification (NCBI taxonomy): domain Eukaryota; kingdom Viridiplantae; phylum Streptophyta; class Magnoliopsida; order Lamiales; family Bignoniaceae; genus Jacaranda; species Jacaranda copaia. Next base: position 558,962 of record JACGDI010002876.1, read on the forward strand.
ACTCAATTCAGATATTGGAATCTTATGAAGTGCAAGTCTAAAGCTTTTGAAAGGTTCAAAGAGTATAAGAATGAAGTAGAAAAATAATAAGGACTTAGTATTAAAACATTTTTGATTGGATCGAGGAGAAGAATACTTAAGTACCAAGTTCTTGAATTTTCTAAAAGAGAATGGAATTCTCTCACAATAGATTCCACCCGACATATCCCCAATATAATGAATTTGCCAAAAGAAGAAATTGCACCTTGTTAGACATAGTGGATTCGATAATAAGCTTCACTGATGTGCCTATCTCCCTTGAGGAATTTTCTTTAGAATCAATACTGAAGATACTAAACCTAATACCTTCAAAGTCAGTGCCAAAGACACCACATAAGATATGGTATGGCAAAATACCCTCTTATTTTTATTTAGGAGTTTATGGTCTCCTACATACATCAAGAGATTAGTGTAAGACAAGTTGGATGCAAGATCCATTTTGTGTAAGTTTGTGGGATATCCAAAAGAGTCTTTGAGTTATTATTTCTATGATCCATCAAAACAAAAGATTTTTATTTCAAAATAATGCCACCTTTTAGGAAAAGGAGTTTTTATTAGATAGAAAAGGCATTATCATTGAACTTGATGAACTTTAAGATAATCATATTATCCTACAATCATAGAAACAAAAAAGCATCATGAGCCCAATACAAAACCTCTTAGAAAGTCAGACCAAATCAAAAAGCAACTCAAAAAGTTTGAATTCCTTCATAAGTTGCGATAAATGGATAGTGATCTAAAGACCTATGAGAAAGCTATGTCGAACATAGATTCGAGTCATTGGCTTGAGGCCACGAAATCCAAAATGGACTCTATGTACTCCAACAAAGTATAGACTTTAATAGATCTATTAGAGGGTAAAGTAGCCATTAGTTGCAAGGGGATCTACAACTGTAAGCTTGGAATCAAGAGAGAGGTGACAACCTTTAAGGCAAGGCTAGGAGCAAAATGGTATACTTAAAAACTCGATATTGAATTTAAGGAAACCTTTTTGTCGGTCACTATACCTAAGTCTATAAGGATTATGCTTGCCATAGCCTCTTACTATGACTATGAAATTTGGCAAATGGATGTAAATACTACTTTTTTCAATGGAAATATAGATCAAGAAATATATACAGAGCAACCATAAGATTTTACATCTTAAAGGAGTGAGCAAAAAATTTGCAAACTCTAAAGATCTATTTAAGGAATAAAGCAAGTATCCTAAAGTTAGAACATACATTTTGATAAGACAGTTATGAAATTGTTTAGCTTTCTCAAAAATGTGTATGAGCTTGTGTGTATAAAAAGACAAGTGGGAGTTTGATTTAGTTTATTGTGCTTTATTTAGATGATATTTTTCTCATTGGGGTTGAGAAAGAAATGTTACAATGTACTTAAGCATGGTTATTCTATCAATTCTCTATAAAGGATTATGAAAAAACATCCTGTATATTGGAATATGAATATATAGAGATAGATCGAGGAGGATATTAAGGCTCTCCTAAACAGCGTACATTGATAAGATACTACATAGGTTTAATTTAGAAAAATCAATAAGGGATTCCTTCCCATGGGACATGATCTTCGACTATCTATATCGATGGCCCCTACAACTATGAGAGAGAAAGAATGTCCCACATACCTTATATATCTGTTATAGGGTGGATAATGCATGTCGTTCAATGTATTAGACTAGATATAGCACACGTTCTAACCGCTTTCAATCTAATCTTGGTGAAAATCACTGGATAGCAGTTAAAACAATCTTGAAGTACTTAAGAATAACTAAAGATTTATTTTTGATATATGGTAATGGAGAATTAAAACTTAAAGAGTATTCAGATTCTAGGTTCCAATCCAATGAAGATGGCTTTAAATCTACCTTAGGATTTATATTTTACCTCAATGGTGGCATGGCGAGTTGGATGATTTTCAAATAAGATACCACGACTAATTCTACCACTGAGAAGGAATATATTACAGCTTCAGAAATCACAAAAAAAATGTATCTGGATGAAAAACTACATCCAAGAGTTGTATGTAGTACCTAGGATTGTAAAGCAAATAGTTGTCTTCTATGCAACAATGGATTTACTGCACAAGCAAAGAAACTATGATCTCATAAACCATCCAAGCACATTTTGAGATGCTATCATTTGATCCACTAGATCACAAATAGAGATGGCGTCTGATTGGAGAGGATAGCCTTTGAAGATAATATAGCAAATCCACTATCTAAACCCTTAAAAGCAAAAAGGTCATTAAGATATCTTGAGAAGATGGGTTTGAAGGCTATGAAGAATTAGCTTTAGGGCAAGAGTGAGATTATTGGAATAGTTCCCCTCAAGCCAATTAGATTAGCATATAAAACTACTCCATTTGTGATACAATCTTGATTGAATAATATATCATAAAATGGTCATCTTCATCTTATGCGTTTATGATTACTTCACATACATTTGGTTGAAGCCTTTAAATCTTACAAGATTATGAGACTTGGTCACGCATATAATGGTGATCATGAAACAAGTCTCGGTGGTCATAATTTTAAATGTTTCAAGTTATAGAATCTTATGAGATGAGGTATCTAAGATTTGGATAGACTTTCACTAACAATGCATTTTCCAAGGAGTTAGATGTCGCCCTATTCATTGGCAATCTATGTTAGATATGAATGCATGTTAGTGGGTACTTGTTAAAGAACAAGTTCATAGAAGGCTTGATCAGAGAATCTACTATGTAGCTATAGTGGTAAGTCAGTAGTAAAGCATTCTCAAAGCTTACGATAGTGTATATAATTAGTTCTTTAACTTGAGGATCTATAGTAATGTTATGTTTAAGTTCTTATGCTTTGACCTTACCCTAACCACACAATAGGTCAGCTGAGGTTTAGATTAGGCATGAGTTACTTAAACATAGATGTTTATGAGATTTAAGATGGGATACATTTCCTTGTTGTTATGAAAAATGAGTGTAACTCCTATATATTCTATAATGATCAATTCTAAGAAATCTTTACACAAAGTAACATAACAATTAGAAAAATGTGTTTTCCAAACTTAAGTCATAAAGTGGAATCGAACAGTAGATATAGAGATATCACAAATGGCCATCTTTATCGTAATGCCCATTATACTTCACTAGCAATTGGTTGAATCCCTTAGATCATGTAAGACTATGGGACATAGTCATGCATTGGGTGGGGATTATTAAATAAGTTTTACACGATTGTAATCTCAAAAATATTCCAAGTCGTAGAATCTTATGTGGCAAGGCATCTAAGATTTAGATAGACTTGCATTAACGATACATAAATTCAAGGAGTTGATTATTACTCTATTTCATCAGCAATCCATGTTAACGAGTACCTGTTAGAGAATAAGTTTACTGAAGGCTTGCCTAGAGAATCCACTAGATAGCTATAGTGGCAAGTTCCCTAACCTATGCTTGTGCATATATTTAGTCCTTAGACCTAAGGATCCATGGTAACCTTGCGTTTAGGTTCTCATACTTTGACTCTTTCTGGATCGGTTTATGAGTCATCCAAGTTGAGCTTGGGTATAAGATACTTAGATATAGAGGTTTGTAAGATCCAAGATAGGATCTATCTCTTCGTCATTGTGAAAGGCAAGTACATCTTCTATGTATTTTATAATGATTAATTCTAGTAAGTCCTTGTGTAAGGCAGTATGACAATTTGAAAATTTGTTTTTCCAAAGATGAGGTCATAAACCAAAATCGAACATTGGGAATAAAAAATATAATTGTCTAGGTTATTAGGAAGTTGGCAAATCTCTTGTTCTAGAGACCTCTTTCGGGAGATAAAAAATGAAAGGACCATATTTGCATGACAAGCATAGATCTAGATTCAACCAATTATTTAGGCTCCATGGGCTTGAGCTGGACATTGACCATGAAGATTAAGTACTCTTAAATTAACAGAGATTAAGTGGGTTGAGTTATTAGTTTAAATGAATTTAAACTAATGTGAATATTTTGATATTCAAAATATCAAAAGAGTTGTGAGCCCATGTCCAATGAATGGGAGAACCTAATGGGTCACACACAAAAGCCAATAAGAAGTTCTAATTGATAAAAGGAATTTTCTAAGAGTTAGAAAATTCCTAGTGATCGATTTTGTGAAGAAAATGGTTGGTTAGTTTTTTGGTCATTTTGTGTTGATTAATTTAATTGCTAAATTAATCAAAAAAATTTAAAAATTCAAATTCGACAAATTAAATTAAGAAGTTAATTTAATTGGTGTCATATGACATTAAATTAGTCACGTTAACTTAAGGGGTTAGGTTAACACCTCCTAGCTTAAGGCGTTAAGTCAAGAATAATTAATTAAATGAAAGGGTTAATTTTGGAGGGAAATTAAAATGAAGTAGTTCATTTGAGATGCATTGAGAATTAATTTGGATGGCGTTTCATGTGGTGAAATGAAGATTCCAAATAAAATTCAAATGCAAGTGAAATTCATATTTAACATACAACTTGCCTTGCTTAGGTGGTGCCTCACCTCATGGGAGGTGTGATGCCAACTTGCATCACACCTTCCCTCCTCTATGAATAGTGATAGGCGGCCACAATGCAAGACATTCATGCTAGATTCTCTTTTTCCCTACAAAAGTGTGATCTAGTCATATGTTGAAGTTTCACACACTTTCTTCACGTTTCTCTCCACTTTTTAGCCTTCATCACTTCTTCATCCTTTGGTGTTCCAAATCACTATTGGTTGATTTGCCTATGGTGTGTGGATCATTTCATTAGAGGCTAGACATTTGGATAGCTTTGCTCTTTGGAGATCCACTGCAAGGTAGTCCAATTGGAGGCATTTTCGACCAGTTTCTGATTTCTGATTTTCCTAAATTTTTTATGGGAGCTTAAAAAAGGTATTTAGGAGGTTTTATAAAAATTTCAGCCAAATCGGAGGTTGTTGGCTTGGGAAAAAAATTTTCGGAATTTTGCTGTACCAGGAGCAGACAGCTTGAAGAGTTCAACCTTGTCTTCAACTCTACCTTGGATTTTGGGGAATCAAGGTATTTATCCTCATCAAAATCAATCTTAACAGAATTATGTGATCCTTGAATGAAGTGTATTCAAGTTTTTATTTGGCTTTTATTACTTTATTACAAGAATCCTTCTGCTACACTCTTTCAAGTGGTATCAGAGCCTATTTCATGCTTTAATTTGGATTTTGTTTGATTGATATATGTGATGAATTGATCTAGATCTCCAAATACTTGATCCAAGACATGGATTAAATTGTTTGGTAGATGTTGCTTGTGGCTCCTTTGATGATGAATTGAATTATGCTAAATTTTTTCATAAGGTGTTTTCGTCATTTTGGGATCCAAATGGATTGGAGTTAATTGGAGATTTGGAGAATGTTGATTCTCACTTAAACTTGATTTTCAAAGCATGTTTGAGCACTTTATTTTTAGTTTTTAAAGGTGTTTATAATCTAAATATTTATCAAAAATTGTATGAAACGATGCTATGGAGGTTTCCATATGGTTTGGAGTAGCAGAAACACAAAATGGTGCTTAAATGATTGATCAGTGTGAGTTGTGCCAAGGCTGCCACCCTACATGGTAGCAGCTAGGCATGGTCTCAGATGGCTGGTTGGGTAGTAGTTTGCCCAAGGTCATGTTGGAATAGTGCTGTGTAAGTCAATGAGATTGGCCTTGTAAACTATTTCACTCGTGGTATAATCTTGATTGAATGAGATTCATTATAAGCCATCTTCATCTTATGCTTTGTTTCACTTCAATGGCATTTGGATGAAACCCTTAGATTACCTATAACTGCAGGACTTAGTTTGGTGACCATGGAATAAATTTCTCACAGTTATGATCTTAAATCTTCCAAGTCATGGGATCTTATGAGACGGGGCATTTAAGATCTAGATAGACTTGCACTATTGATGCCTAAATCTAAAGGTTGGAAATTGCTTCATTCCATGGGAAGCTATATGAGATACGGATGCATGTTAGTGGGTACTTATTAGAGAATAAGGCATTGAAGACCCATCGAAGAATCTACTAGATAGCCGTAGTGGCAAGTCGATAGTGACTAGTTCTCCTACTTATGCTAGTGCATATTATTAGTCCTTTGATTTGAGGATCCATGGTAACCTTGTGTCCAATTCTCATGCTTTGACTCATCCTTCACCACCTATAGGGTCTTTCGTGTTGAGATTGGGTATGAGCTACTTGGTATGGAGGTTTGTGAGATTTAAGATGGAATCTAACTCCTCGCCATTGTGAAAGGCGAGTATATCTTCTATGTGTTCTTTGATGACCGATTCCCAGAAATCCTTGCGCAAGGCACTATGACAATTTGGAAGAGGAATTTTCCAAAGTTGAGGTCACACAATAGAATTGAACATTGAGAATAGAGACATAGTATCAAGGCTATTTGGGAGTTGACAAATATCTTGCACTAAACCTCTTTCGGGAGATATGAGATGAAAAGACTGTATTTGCATGGTACGCATAGAGCAATGATGGTTCTCCAAAATATTCATTTCAACCAATTAGTTGGGCTTCATTGGCTTGAGGTTAGACATCGACCATGAAGATTGAGTACTCTTCAATTAATGAGATTAATTAAATTGAGTCGATTAGTTTAGAAGGAGTTTTAAAACTAAAATGAATATAAGATATTTAAAAGTCACAAGTAGTTGTGAGCCCATGTGCAATGAATGGATTCTTTTGCTACACTCTCTTTCAAGTTATCGAGGCTATTAGGGAGTACGCAAATATCATGCCCTAAGCCTCTTTCGAAAGATTGAAAGAAGGTGCAAACCAAGGATCCAATTTAAAACATTTAAAAATTAAAATATAACTTGATTATACCTCCCCAAGGATCTAATTCATGATAATAAAATGGATTTAGGTCAGAAAATTACCTAGATAGTAAATTCCAACCAAAGAGATGAAGACTAGCTTGAGCTCCTTCAAAACTGTCTCCCCCAGTGCAGTAGCTTGTGGACAACTTTTTCCCAAACAAATCTCCACATAATAGACTGGAATTTGGACAAGAGATCACCAATACCCAGATGAACCTTCAGTAAAAAATTCAGCCAAATCAGAAAATCAGAAGTGCCTCCAGAAATGACTCCAATTTTCTGCCCGAATAGAGGATCACCAAAAGGCTAGCAATCCAATCGTTTTACCTCTAATGATAAGATCCATACACCACTGGACAATCCAAATATCCTCTATGTTAGATGGAAAACAAAGAAGAGATGAGCAAGGATGAAGTCCAATTTTGGAGGTAGGAGATGAAGAAAAATGTGAAGCTTCAACACATGAGGCAACACATGCAAAATTGGAAGGAAAGGGAGAATCTAACAATTAGACCTAAAATGCTTGTGTATCACATGTGATGGCCTGCCACCCTCTACATCTATATATAGATGGAGGAAATGTGTGATGCTTAGGTGGCATCATACCATGCTCAAGGTTGGCGCCACTTGCTTGCCAGCTCGAAAGCAAGTTGCATGTGAATTTAAAATGCATTTGAATTTTATTTGGAATCTTCATTTCATCTAATAAAATGTCTTCCAAATAAATTCTAATGCACTTCAAATGAACTCTCCATTTGAATTTTCCCTCCAATATTAATTCTTTATTTTAATTAAATTAAATACTTTGTTTAATTAATTAATCTTTGATTTAACTCTTAAGTCAATTAGCTTAACTGCTAATTGTAGTTAACTTAACTCTTTAAGTTAACTTGACCAATTGATAGTTATGTGACATCAATTAAATTAAATCCTTAATTTAAGTGATCTAATTTAACTCCTTAAATTATTTAGATCAATTTAACAATTAAATTGATCAAGCCAAAATGACCAAAAACTAGTCAACCAAATACCTCCTCAAAATTGATCATGATGGAATTTCTAACTCTTAGAAAATTCCCTTCATCAAGTAGGATTTTCAATTGACATTTGTTTATGACCCATTAGGTTCTACCACTCATTGGACATGGGCTCACAACTCTTGTGACTCTAAGAATATCAAATATTCACATTAATTTAAATTTCTTTAAACTAATGACATTCATTCAATTAATCTCTATTAATTGAAGAGTACTTAATCTCGATGGTCAATGTCCAACCTCAAGCTCATAGAGCTCAACTAATTAGTTGAATTGAATGCTCTTGGAGAACCATTATAGCTCTACGCTTTCCACGCCAATACAATCCTTATATTTCCTATCTCCCAAAAGAGGCCTAGAGTAAGATATTTGCAGGTTGTCCAATAGCCTCACACTATATTTCTATTCCAAATGTCCAATTCTTATTTATGACCTCATCTTTGGAAAACTCCTTTTCCAAATTATCTTACTGCTTTGTGCAAAAACTCCTTAGAATTGATCATTATAGAATACATAAGAGATGCACTCGCCTTTCACAACGACAAGAAGTTAGATCCCATCTTAAATCCCACAAACCTTTATGTCTAAGTAGCTCACACCTAAGCTCTACCTGTAAGACATGCTAAGTGGTCAAGTAAGAGTCCAAATATGTGGACCTAAACATAAGGTTACCATAGATCCTCAGGCTAAAAAACTAATTATATGCACTAGCATAAGCAGAAGAACTTGCCACTACTGACTTGCCCTATCTAGTGGATTCTCAAGGCTGGCCTTTAATGAACTTGTTCTCTAACAAGCACCTACTAACATGCACCCACGTCTCACATGGATTGCTTATGAAATGGAGCAATATCCAACTCTTGGATTTATGCATCGTTAGTGCAAGTTTATCTGGATCTTAGATACCCTATCTCATAAGATCCTATAACTTGAAAAATTTAAGATCATAATTATGTAAGACTTATTTCATGATCACCACTTAGTGAAGTGACCAAGTCTAGTAGTCTAATGTGATATAAGGTTTTCAACCAAATGCTAGTGAAGTAATGTCAGCATAAGATGAAGATGACCCTTAATAATGAATATCATTCAATCAAGATTATATCACAAGTGAAATAGTTTATGTACCACTCTAATTGGCTTGCGGAACACTAATCCAACAAAGATAGGAGATGGAAAAATCATATTAGCATGGTAGGCATAAGCTATAATGTTTCATTTAGATATAATATATTCATCCAATTAATTGAGCTCCATGGGCTTGTTGCAAGGCATTGACCATGGAAATTGGGTACTCTTCAATTAATAGAAATTAATTGAAAGAGTTATTAAATTAAATGAGTTTAAACTAATTTGAATATTTTAATGTTCATAATATCACAAACAGTGGTGAGGCCATGTCCAATGAACGAATGAACCTAATAAATTACACACAAAAGCCTAAGGAAACTCTCAATTGATAAGAGAAATTTTCTATAAAGTTACAAAATAGCTTAGTGGGCGATTTTGCCTAAAGGAGAAATCAAGTTGGCTAATTATCAACTGGTCATTTTGAGTTGATTAATTTAAGTGTGAAATAATCAAAATAATATAAAGATTTAAATTAGGCTAATTAAATTAAGGAGTTTATTTAATTGATGCCATATGACATTTTAATTGGTCAAGTCAACTTAAAGAGTTAATTTGATATATTTAACTTAAAGTGTTATGTTAATTAACTTAAAGAGTTAATTTAATTATATTGTGAATTCAAGTTTTGGAGAGAAATCAAATGGAAGAGTCCATTTGAATCAACCAAGTTGGCATTTTTAATTTGCGAAATTAAAATATCCAAATTCAAGCTAGATGATAATCTAGCCAGTTGGCACTTGTGTGGTTGGTGTGAAAGGCTTCCATCCTCTCCTATAAATAGACCATGTGGCTAGCTATACCATGCTTAATGAGAGCTTTCATCTTTCCCTCCGAAAGGTAGCATAATTCATGTGTTGAGTAAGTACCTCCTAGATTCTCTCGTCTCTCTTTCTCCTCCTCTGAAAAATGCCACCTCAATTAATCTTCTTCCTCCTCTCTTCTCCAGCATAGAGCGTGTGGATTTGAGAGACCTTCCTAGGTGTGTGGACTTACATTAGAGGCCTCATGCTTTGGAAGCTTAGAATTGGAAGATTGAACCTCCTATTGTGGTCAATTTTGATGCTTGCTTGGGTGACTTTTTGGAGCTGTTTTCCTCCTCTTTTTTGACCATCAGGAGGCTATATTATTGTATGAAAAAATTGCGTGGTTTGGAGAAATCGGATCTATGAAGAAAAGGTAGTTGACCTTGATTTGGAAGTGTCCATTAGAAGATCTTCTTCACTCCTTTGATTCCTTCTTCAAAGTTTTCTTTTTCTAGCCATTAAATATTAATTTAATTCATATTGTTAGATCATTAGGTTGGAGATAATAATTTAGATATTTCCTTATTTTGGTTTTAATTTACAAATCATTGTCTATCTCCTATTTTCATGAACTATCTTAGATAATTCATCTGAACCCTCGAATTGTTTTTTAACATCCTTGCCAATGCTGTTAATAAGTGCTTCCCAATAGAAAACTTTAGGAACTTCCTTTGAATTCTAACTTCCTTCAATAATGGCCTTTAGTTGCCCATGCTCCTTTAGCAGTTTCATGAACTTTTCCTCTATTTATGAATGTTACTACACGAATCCATGATATTATCGTCCTTACTTCTATTTAGCAAAACATCTTTACGACCAAGTTCTAAACCTGTATCCTAAAGAGTGTAAAACATGTGAACAAAGAACTACACAACTATGAAAAAAGTGTACATGTAGAACAAACTAAGTTGATAAACAAATATTTACTTGAGCGAAGTGTGCTACCGCAAGCTCAGTTAACTGGGAAAAAGACTATATCTCTAACTTTCCTTGAGCATACTCACTTGCTTCTCCTTGTAAGTTGTCAAAGCTAAAATTAGTCTAGTTCACATCCTTGTTGGCCTGTTAGTGGATAGGGCTTCACACTACCCAGGCCTGTACCCTAAATGCCAAATAAAAACACCTTATATATACCCTATCCTAAAATACCTAAAAGATTAAGACCCAAACCCTACCCTACCCTATCTAATCCAAGACCCATTGGGTCTAGTTTATTAGACTTATGTTTTTAATGTATAGACTAACTTTCTCGATATATACTAATGATATTATTTGGCATATGATACCAAAAAGAACTTTTTCAATATTTAATTTAATTTAGTCATTAAATTAAATTTAGTTAATCTTTATTGTTAATTTTTTATCATTAATAAAGTTTTTATGACTTAATTTATTGATTAATAAAATTAATTTGGTTAAGAGTTTTTGTCAACAATATTTATACCATTGTTAATTTTATGAAAGAGAACCATTTAGTTGTCATTGTTGCTATTCCAATTATCAAAAAGAACAAAAACAACTATTTCACTATATTAACTTTGTTAATTTATTAATTTAGTTTAATTTCTTAATGCAAAAAACTATTTAATTGCTATTGCTCATTCACATATTTGTAATTTTTATATATAAAAAGTTTTTCAATAGTGTAGATTTAATTTCAGTATAGATAATTTTTAAATTAATAGATTAAATTTAAGTATGAGGCAATGAAATTTTTGGGTATAAGTACATGGATAATTTATCGATATAGACCTTACACATACTCATTATATTATATTTAATACAATGGTTATGGATATAGGCATATGACCTTTTGAGCCTAGGTAGGGTAATACCCTACCTATTGACCTACATCTTGGTGAGAGTCAACGTTGTTACTTTGATATAATGAAACAGTCCATTGCCTTCACTGACATGAAAGGGACAAGAAATTGCAAACAACTACCTCAAGTAGTTGAACCTTGCATGCATTTCCCAGCAAGCCCAGAATCACCACATCTGACTCCTTGCCTATGCTGACATAACATGTAGCAAATGGAAACTAAACATGTGTGTTGCTTAATTGCTAATGAGGGGAGCTCAGACACAACCTACCTAGCGACACCTTACAAGAAAGGCAAACCACTCAAGAACCTAGGATAAGGTTTGAAGAAAATATGAAAGAATGGTTCATTAGGCACCTTATACACTCCAAATAAAGAATTAAACTATCCAGAGAGGCTAAAAGATATGAATCAACCAAGTATTATTGGAACCCCACAAAATATGCAAAGGATGGAATAACCCAAACACACCCCATAACTTTGTATTACATATGTGTAACAATAAAGAATCTTGAGGTAGGGAAAACTAACTATTGAAATAACTATTAAACATGGTGAACTACTCTTTTGAAGATAGTACCATATTGTCATTTGATAAAAATAGATGAAGCTCAAACTCAACAAAAACTCAAATCCTACATCTTAAAATTTCTAACTCCTCAAACAAAAGTGAGCAAGAAATTTCTGTGACCTTAATGTTTTCTATCTATATTACATCGCAACTTGAATCATGACATTGGAATGCATCATTCTGATTCCCTCATTTAGCATTACTTATCTCAATGATATCTTTATGTTCTTATTCTATAATATCCCAAAGATACCTATGGTGTACATGCTGCACAATTCACCAATTGTTGCCATACTTAGTAACATTGACGTAAAAAAATTGTTGCACTTGATTTGGCAACATAAAAGTATCATCTTTGTACCAACAAAAATTTATATGAATACTGACAAAATGCTTATCTTTCCTTATTGTGCTCTAGCTACTAGTAATGAACCATTCACACATAAAGACCACAATCTACATCCACAAAGATTAATGAGCTCTACTACTTTTGTTAAGAATCTACAAAGTTCTACCATTTGGTTTTGGTGATCTCTCTCCACCATAAATCCACTATTTTGTATGGTTTGGCGATTATCTCGATCTTAGAATGAAAATGAACTTCATTAACACAACATCCAAAATTTGACCTCGTTAAGTAGATTGAGGACCATTTGCCAATGTCCAAAATTCTTGAAAAACTTCATTATGTTGTTGGTGATACAAAGTAATGATCTATAAATACAAATATGAGATGACATATTAAAACTATAATTTTTTAATTTTATACATTCTTTGACAATATATCTTCATCAATTAAACCTTCAGGTTAAGCTTTGTTATGAACATGACCTTTAAGTGACTTAAGAAATCTAAAAGAAAAAAAGATACGTTATATAATTATTTTATAATTTCAATGCTTAAAAAGAGGTGGTCTAAGAATTGAAAGAACATCATTCTTTTAGTTTTCAATTGGATATATCCAACGAGAATGAACAAAACTGGCAACTTTTGTCTCTTGTGGTAAGTGAATAGCTAGATGAACTATGACATCAAAGAATGTAGGTAGAAATATTTTCTCTAGCTTGCATAAGATGAGATGAATATTTCTTTCTATCTTTTCATATCAGCATTCCTTAGTATCTTTGAGCATAAGATGCTAAAGAATTTAACTAACTCAAATAGTACTTCTGTCACATCTTTGTGAAGATAACCACGTATACCTATTGAAATCAAATGCTGCAAGAGAATATGGCAATCATGTGTTTTTAACTTAATTAATTTTGCATCCTTTACACATATGGAAATGTTAGCTGCAAATCCATTAAGAAATTTGATTGATTTGAAGAAATCATAGAAGGCCTTTTTTCTATGAAAGATAGATTGTAACAAGCTTTAGGCTTTACGGTAACATTCTCTCATTTTCTTAAGTGTAACTTATTTCTTATATTAAGATCATGGAGGTCATTATGTGTTTTTTATATAGCTTTGGTTTTTCCATCAATGTTCAACAATGTTCCCAACATACTATCACATATATTTTTCTCTATATGCATACATCAAGATTATGTCGGATTTTAAGTTTGTGCCAATAAGGCAACTCAAAAAAGATACTTTTTTCCATCTAATTCACCTCTTCAACACTGTGTTTCCTCTTTTAACTACTTGAGAGTTTCCCAAGTGTGCCAAACATATGTTCCAGGCTATTCAAATGTTCAAGAATTTCTTGTCCTATCCATTCTCTTGCTTTGGAATGAGTTTCAACCTTGTCATCAAACAATTTACTTCTATAAAAAGGATAGGCCATATCTAAGTATCGACAATGCCCTATGTAGCATATCTTACTTCTAATTTTCTTAGAATTTGTGTTGTAAAGATAACATGGGCATGCTGCACATCCTTTTGTGATCTATCTTGCCAAATTACTCAGTATAGGAAAATCATTAATTGTCCAGATAACTATTACATGAATTTGGAAAGTTCGTTTACTACCAACATCAAAAATCTCGACCCTCTTTCAAAATTCATTCAATTCATCAATTAAAGGTCTAAGATATATGTTAATATCCTTTCCAGGAGCACGACGACCAAATATGAGCAAAGGCATCATAAAGAACTCATCTTCCATGCATTTGTATAGTGGCATGTTATATGGAATGAGTATAATAGACCACAGACTACATGAAGAACTCATGTTTCCAAAAAAGTTGAACTTGTTAGTAGCTAGACCAAATCTGACATTACGTGGACTAAGGTAAAATCTGGATACTGAATATTAAAGTCCTTCCAAGCAGGTGAATTTGCAAGATGACTCATAGTCCTTTCTATATCCAAATGTTTCTTGGCATGCCACTTCATATCACAAGACGTTTTTGAGAACATGAAAAGTCTTTGCAACCTTAGAGTTGAAAGAAAATACCATATGTTCTTTTTAGGAATCCATTTTCCTTTCCCATGACCAACTTTACAATGAGGCTCTTTGCATATAGGATAAGAGGATTCATTCTCGTTTTCTTTCCAAAACAAAACACAATCATGTTTACATGCATCTATTTTTGTATATCCCAGCCCTATTCCTAAAAGAATTTTTCTAGCTAAGTAAAGTAATTCTTGAACTAAATTCCCTTCTGGTAGCACCTCTTTGAACAATGAAAATATGATGTTAACTACTTTATTAGACATTTTGTTCATTAATTTGATAAGAAGAAATTTCACAATGAAGTTTAATAAAGAAGAGTTCTTGCAACTAAGGTATAGTTCACAAGTGGCATCTTGTGATAGTCTTTCAAAATTTTCAAAGTTAGATGTTGAATAAGGTTTAGATAGGTCTGCATCTCTTATTTCCCCTATAATTTCTACTAGCTCATTAAATAACTCATTATCATCGTCATCTTCATGAAAAATCCCCATATTCTCATTTTGTGTAGGAACACAATTGCAACTATTTTGACTAGTAAAAACTAATTGAGCTAACTCATGTTCTCCATGATGTACCCAAGACTTATGGTATGAATAGAAACTTCTTTTATGCAAGTTTCTTTTAACCTCAAGTAAAGTTTTGCATGGGCAAAGAACTTTAAATTTTAAGTCAATACCATGTCTTGAAAAGTGAATAAATGATTCCACTCTAGCAATGTATTTAGAGCTAAACCTATCATTTTCATTTATCCAAGACTTATCCATATTTGCAAGTAAGATGTATGTACAATTTAGTAATTATGAAATAGAAATTGAATTTTTTATTTATATAAACAAATACATAAGATTTGTAAAGTTTACAAGATATGTGCTGGCGCACATGATTTTCTATCAAATTATGCATTTTCTAACATATAGTAGTTCATGGCCTTATGTACTAATTATAAATAGAAGAATCATGAATATATCACAATTTTTCATTATTGTGCCTTGTGTGCTAATTATAAATGGAAGAATCATGAATATACCATAATTTTTTATCATTCATAATATTATCTGTACTTACAAGATATTTGACTAAATAAGTATTTTGTGCCTCATTTTGGTAGTTCAGACTTAGCAAGATTTTGAACTCAATATCATGCACTATTGGCATCACTTATGCAAGCACAAATTAATGAATTTTGCATGCTAAACAATATTAATGTCATAATCATTCTATCTACACAGGAAAGAAAGATTGCCCTTCACATAATTATTATCGCAAAGCACATTATACTAGCATAAGACAAATCTAAAATACCTTAGAGGCAAATTTGCCAAATTATGTCTACTTTCCTGGGCAACAAAATCAACAATGGCAACTTTTCCTTGCTAAATAAGGTAGTAACATATAATTGTGTAAGTAAATAATTTGAAGTCAAACATAAACTTGAAGGCATCAATAACGTAGATAATTTGGAGGTGTATATAGGTAAATTTGAAGGAATGAACTTATTTTAAAGCTTGGTAAGGCCACTTAGCTAGTTGAAACAATCGACTGGTAAGCTTTCTAATGACCTCTTTTTGTATTTCTCTTTCTACTTTTGTTTGTATTTATTGACTTTTTTAGGGTAAATTATGAAAACTACACTTAAGGTTTGCCTAAATTATCAAAAAAAACTCTCATTGTTTATAAAATTACCAAGACCTCCCTAGCTTTTGAAACTTACATGTAATGCAAATGGAAAGTGGAGAGAGAGAGAGAGAGAGAGAGAGAGAGAGAGAGAGAGAGAGAGAGAGAGAGAGAGAGAGAGAGAAATTAGGCTAAATAAAACTTGCCTACTCCTTATCCAAGGATCCAATCATACATTTAATGATGATTTAATGGCAGAAATTTATCTTGAATGGTTAATCCAAAAGTTAAATGAGGATGACACCAATGAACACTTCAAAGTGCCAATCTGCTCACAGTAGAATCAAGCCAACAATTGACCAAACAAATCAACACCAAATTGGCTGAAAATTCGCAGAGAGCTCCTCAACACATTTGAGAACTTCCACTACAAATGTCAGCCAAATCCAAGTACATTAAGGCCTCCTAATCTATCTCCAAATATGCTGGATAACAGTGAATCTTCAAGAGCAACAACTCCACAAATGTGAAGCCTCTAATGTTATGATGCACACACCCAAGGAGTGTTCAAATCTGCCTCTAATCAGCTAGAGAATTGGGGGGAGACGGAGAGGGAGGGATAAAATATAGAGAGAATTTGGTGAGGAAGGTGTGAAACTTCAACACATTAGTGAATCACACTTTTGGGAGGGAAAAATGGAATCTAGCATCATATACTCTCCATGGCTGGCCACCTCTCTACTTATAGAGTGGATGGTGTGATGCAAGTTGGCATCACACCCTTCATGAGGTGGTTTGCTAACTTGGCAATTCACTTGCATGTGACATATAAATTTCACTTGTATTTGAATTTAATTTGAATCTATATTTCATCTCATGAATTGTGTTTCAAATTAATTCCAAATTAACCACTAATGAACGCGTTCATTTGAATTTCCATCCAAAGCTAATTCCTCATATTAATTAAATTAACTCTTTAATTTAATAAATTGGTTTGAATTAACCCCTTAAGCCAACTAACTTAACTATTTAAGTTAAGACGTGTCAACTTAGCTCTTTAAATTAGCTAGACTAATTAATTACTATATAGCACCAATTAAATTAACTCCTTAATTTACTTGGTTTAATTTAACTCCTTATATTATTTTGATTAATTTAACAATTAAATTAATCAAGTCAAAATGACCAAAAATTTAATCAACTGTTATCTCCATTAAAAATGGCAATGATAAACATATTTACTCCTTAGAAAATTCTTCCCATCAAATAGAACTTTCTTTAAGCTATTTTATGTGACCCATTAAGTTCTCTCATTTATTGGACATGGGCTCACAACTTTTGTGATATATTGAATATTGAAATATTTGCATTAGTTTAAACTCCTTTAAACTAATAACACTTTCAACTAATCTCTATTAATTGAAGAATACTCAATCTTCATGGTCAATGTTAAGCCTCAATCCCATGAAGCCCAACTAATTGATTGAATTTAGCTCTATGCTTGCCATGCAAATATGGTCCTTTTGTTTTCTATCTCCCGAAAGAGGCCTAGGGCAAATATTTGTTGCCTCTCCAATAGCCTCAATAATAACTATGTTTCTATCCCCAATGCTTGATTTCCCTTTATGACCTTATCTTTGGAAAACTCCTTTTCCAAATTGCCATATTACCTTATGCAAGGATTTCTTGGTATTTATCATTATAGAATATATAAGAGATATACTTGCCCTTTACAATGACAAGGAGATGAATCTCATCTTGGATCTTACAACCTCTATGTCTAAGTAGCTCATATCCAATCTCAACCCGGATGACCCACTATATGATCAAGAAAGAGTTAAAGCATGAGGACCTAATTACAAGATTATCATGGATCCTTAGGTCAAAAGACTAATTATATGCACTAGTGTAAGTCAAAGAACTTTCCACTTTAGCTATCTAGTGAATTCTCCATGCGGGTCTTCAGTAAACTTGTTTTCTAATAAGCACTCACTAACATGCACCCATGTTTAACATAAATTGCTCATGAAATGAAGTAATATCCAACTCCTTGGATTTATGCATCATTAGTGGAAGTCTATCCGAATCTTAAATACTATGTCTCATAAAATTTTATGCTTTGGAATATTTAAAATCACGACCGTGTAAGACTTATTTCATGATCACCACCTAGTGTGCAACCAAATTCCATAGTCATGTGTGATTTAGGGGCTTTAACCTAATGCTAGTGAAGTAAAATAAACAAAAGATAAAGTTGGCCATCTTATTTGAATATCATTCCATGAAGATTGTATTACAAGTAAAATAGTTTACATGCCAATCTAATTGGCTCCAGGGCACTATTCCAACACTTGTAATATTTTTGAACTTGTGAGGATTTTCTTGATATATTTTTATCAACTTAATTTTTTTAAAAATCTACATTTATAAGCTTAGTTAATATTTAATTAGTTTTGAATTACATATTTAACAATAATAAAATAGTAAACATATCTAAAATAGTTTAATTAAGGATTTAGTAATAAATAAATAAAATATGTAAAAATTAGAAAAATAAAGATTTAATACATTGTCTTATATAATATAACTTTAATAACGTTAAGTGTGAATTACTTTAATGAATTATTAAATTTAAATTTAATTAAAATTATTTATTAATTAAGAAACAAAATAAATAAAATTACAAATGAAGATCTATATCTATTATTTTACATATTATAATTTTAATAATTTTAAATTATATACTCAATAATTTTAAATTATATCTCAATTCTTAAAATAATAAGTATATTTAAAATAATTTATTAAATTTGGTTAAATTTATTAATTAATGAAAAATAAAATAAATAAAAAAGTTGACAAATAAAAATTAAAAATCTTTAATATTACATACTAACAAATAATATTTCAATATGATTAAGCCTTCATCGTAATTACGGAACTATTTGTCCTCATTGCTTTTATTAAGTTTGTCTATTTGCTATTTCAATACACTAGTTTGCCTATAAACAATTCATACAAACAAGGCCCAATCTTATGGCTGCTACATGAACTTCAAAGTTACATCTTAAGACCTCTTTTTAAGGCATTTTTGGATGTAAAAAAACTATTATTGTCTCGAACATATGTTTCTTAAATTATTGGCAATGAATGTCTATAGTAAAACCAACGAACTGCCCCAACTATCACTATTATCTTCAAACCAACAATAAAGTATAGACATATTCAAGTCAATGCAACAAAGAAAAAGAACCACTTTATTGCAGGCCATTAAAGATTCTAGGCATTTCTTGAATCCATTTCACCGATCAACAGTAACTCTATAAACAAATATGTAACCTATTAAGAATGTCTTATGTATATATTAAAGGAATTGTCAATTTAGTTTATTTTATTTTTTTATTCAATATAAACTCTAAAAATTAAAAAATCTTAAAAATAACAAGGAATGGGTGGAAAAAAAGCATGCCTAAGTAGGGGTGTAAATAAGACAAGACGATTCGCGAATGGTCAAGCTCAACTCAATGAAAGCTCGTATTTGACTCGATCTTTTTGAGCTCGAGCTCATTAGTCAAACGAGCCGAACCGAGTTCAATAATATTCAGCTCGAAAAGCTCACGAGTCTAAATGGGCTTTATTATTATATATATATATACGCATAGATAATTATAATGTGAACCTATATAATAAAATGTACAAAGATAACTAAATAATGATAATTCAGTTTTTTATTTTTAGGAAAATATATGACAAAATTATTTAGAAAATTTATAATTATAGATTTTGTTTTGAGTCTAAAAGAGTTCGGCTTAATCCAAACCTATACAAACTCGATTTCGAGCTCATTCAAGCTTAATAAATCGAACTTTTCTACTTCTCTATGACGAGCGTAATCAAGTCAAGCTCAATAAGACTCATTAAGCTTTTGTCTATTGCAATAAGTCGAGCTTGAGCTTGCCTCCTTAGGCTAGACTAAGCTCGAGTTCGAGCTCATGCTCTTAAATTAATAGACAAATCGAGTTTGAGCATATTAGATTCGGGCTCAGCTCGACTCGTTAACACCCATATGCCTAAATATCATACTCAAAAAATGGAAATGTTACCCTCTCTTAATTATTATCCTCCAATTCACTTATTAATTTTTGAGTAAATTTCACACTACCCATTTAAATATTATTTAAGTCATTTTATAAAACTATTTAAAATCCTTTCAAAACTATTTAAAATCATATTTAAATTAGGATCTTAATTAGTTTCTTTTCTTGACTTGAATTCTTGTAACAGTTAGACAATTATATTGTTAATTAGAGGAGCGAATATAATTTTTCTGCAACTTTTGTTGCAAAAAAAGAACCAAGCACTAGTAAAGTTTGAAAACAAAAGAGTTAATTCCAAACATAGCATCTCAACTAATCCAAGAGTAACCAAAACCATCCACCAAAAGACAAAATCTTGATTGTGCTTTTTGTTGGAATAGTGCCCCACAAGCTAATTGAATTGCCCTTATAAACTATTTTCTTGTAAGACAATCTTAATTGGATGATATTCATTATATGGCCATAGTCATCTTATACTCTTTATTTACTTCATTTGCATTTAGATGAAGCCCATAGATCACATAAGACTACGGGACTTGGTTATGCAATGGGTGGTGATTATGAAATAAATCTTACACTGTCATGACCTTAAATCTAAGATCCTGATAGACTTGCATTAACGATGCATAAATCCAAGGGTTGGAGATTGCTCCATTCCATGAGCAATTGTATGATATAAAGATACATATTAATGGATGCTTGTTAGAGAACAAGGCACAGAATAACCATTGGAGAATCCACTAGATAGCTATAGTGGCAACTCGGTAGTAGCTAGTTCTCCTACTTATGCTAGTGCATATTATTAGACCTTTGACATGTGGATCCATGGTAATCTTGTGGTCCTCATTTTTTACTCTTTCTTGACCAGCTAGCGGATCTTTTGGGTTGAGATTGGGTATGAGGTACTTGGCATGAAGGTTTGTGAATTCCAAGATGGAATCTAACTTCTCATCTTTGTGAAGGACGAGTGCATCTCCTATGTGTTCTATAATGATCGACTCCAAGAAATCATTACACAAGGTAATGTGCCAATTTGGAAAGGCATTTCCAAAGGTAAGGTCACAAAGGAAATCAAACATTAAGAATAGAAACATAGTATCGAGACAATTAGAGAGCCGACAAATATCTTGCCATAGGCTTCTTTCAGGAGATAAGGGATGGCAGAACCATATTTGCATGGTACGCGCAATGTTAGAATGGTTATTCAAGAGCATTCATTTTAGCTAATTAGTTGGGCTCCATGGGATTGAAGTTGAATATCGACCATGGAGATTGGGAACTCTTCAATTAATGAGATTAATTGAATTGAGTTGCTTAATTTAAAGGAGTTTAAATTAAAGTAAATATTTGATATTCCAAAAGTCACAAGGAGTTGTGAGCCCATATTCAATGAATGGTAGAACCTAATGGGTTACACACAAAAGCCAATGACATGGTCTATTGAAGGAATGAGAATTTTCTCTGAGTTAGAAAATTCATGAACGATTTTTGGAGAAGACAAAATTGTAGTGATTTTGGCTTGATCAATTTAAATGTTAAATTGGACAAATTAATTTAAGGGTTAAATTAAGATCAAATAATTAATGGATGTCACATGACTATCAATTGATTAAAATTAATTTAAGGGTTGAGTTAATTTTGACTAGCTTAAATTGTTAAATGCTTTGACTTAAAAGTTAAGTCAAATGATTATTAATTAAATTAAAGTATGTAATTTACTTAAGTTGGAGAGATAAATTTTGGGAGAATTATTAAATGAAGAGTTAATTTAATAAGAATTAGAATATAATTGCAAGACATTTCATTAGATGAAATTTGTGTTTCAATAAATTCACTAATCACAAATTAGTGGGCACCTAAGTAGGGGACACTTGGCTTTACCTCCTTGTGGGAGGTGTGTGACCATTCCTATATATGGATATGGTAGAGTGGTCGGCTAGATGGATGTGAGGTGTGCACAATTTGTGTGATTTTCTCCTAACAATATTGTGTAGTGGGAATCTAAGTTGTTCGCCTCCCATCACTCTCTCCTTCTCCCTCCTCCTTTCACCTCAATATTCCGTACCTTCTTCCCCTCATTCTCTACAGTTATTCCAGCGATTTTATAGAGAATAGGGCAAAGATTTGGTGTGTGAACTTTTACATTAGAGGCAATCTATTTTGGTTGTTTTTGCACTTGACTAGGGCAATTTTGGGCAACCAATTTTGCTTATTTTGGTGTTCTGATCAGCCTAAAATTTGGACTAAAGAATTTTCAAAAGGTTGAGAAGTTTCAATAAAAATTTTAGCAAAAATGGAGGAGTCAATCTAGGGGATAATTGGTGGTGATTCTGCTACACTAGTGAAGAGCTGTTGATGGTAGAAAAGAGTTTTCTTGCTCTTCAAAATTTTTATTTTCACCCATGTATTTTCCTCTTCTAAATTTTAATCCTATGCATGTATCGATCCTAGTGCCACACAAACCTACACCTCTATCTGATAGAAAAGGCCCACAGCAAAATAGACAAGAAAATTGTGCACCATGTAACACAAGCATCAATCAATGAGACTTGTTGTTCTTCATACCCGAAACATCAAACCAAAAGCGTAGGACCTATTTGCAGACCAATTTTGAGCATCTATACCCCAACCCACACGTGACAAAAATATGGATGTTTACAACTCAAAACTCTCAAATAGAAAAACAAGACATGCATCACTAACACTTGCTGTAAAAATATAAATGAATACAACAATCTCGACCAAATTGAAAATATTCTTCCCAAATTTTTTTTTAAAATTATCATATTCAAATAAAATACAAATGACCACAATAATCCCAAACCAAAAATTGTAAAAATAGAACAATTTACAAGGTGGGAATTTTAAAATGTACCTCTCCAAAGTTGTCCAAAGTTGAACTTTAATCTACACCCCACAAAAACATAGCTTTCTTCTATTTTTCCCCACAAGTATCTCAAGTGGCCCAAGTTTCACACAATCCCTAACAAAGGCATAAACATCAAAAGTCATTTATAAATAAATCCTTAAATCCAACTGACAAAAAGAACAAAATAAGGAACAAACCTCAATATATATCCTAAAACCCATAGGAAGACGGGTTTCTACATCTTCTATGGTAAGGCAAAATAAAATTTCACAAGGCTCCTTCAAACTTGGTGGGTTGGCTTTCACTGCAATGATGGACTTCTCTTTGAGAAATTAAACTTCACTTCCTTCAATATTTACGTAAGTTTTACCATGTTTGAGGAAGGGATGAGTTTTTTAGAACTTTATTTCTCTTTTTTTTTTTTAATCCAAAAATAGAGATAATATGGAGAAGAAAAACCATTACCAGAAACACAGAAGATAAGGTGGATGAGAGTAAGAAGGAAATTTAGGGAGAAAGTGTTTTTTTAGCCTTGATATTTTTCTTCAATTATGAAAATGCATAATTATTTTGTTTTCTAAATAACTTATCATAAAAATTATTTTTTGTGCAATTAATTATGATATTAATTTTTTAATTTTAGATAAGTTAGATGGTGTTTTTATTTAATTCTGAGATTGTAATTAAGAATAATATAATTATTGAATGGAGATTAATTAAAGTATGATTTTATTATTATAAAAATAAAATTCAAGGTAAAAATCTGATGAAAATGAAGCAAAACGTATTTTATCATTCAGTTATAAATATGGGTATGAAACTAAGTTTTATCAAATGTAAAACCATATGATTGAGTTTATATTGTAAAATTAATTGTCAGTGTTTCAAAAAATTTTAAAATTGTTGACTATGCATATTCATGTTATTTGAGTTGATCAATTTCACATCAATTATAATCAATTGAGTATAGAAAATTTTAAATAAGTGCTCGATCAATATCTACCCTTAACCATAACAGCTTATGTTAGATACTTTTTGTAATTTATTTCATGTTTGGCGTATTCATGATTCTCAATTGATTATATTTTAATCCAAATCCATTTGTATTTGATTTGAATTTTTCAAATTTTAACTAATTAAATTATCCAATAGACATTGTCCGATCTTTTATATTTGTCGGGCCAAATATAATATTATAACACATACATTTATGACCAAATTCAAATTTTAATGGTTTTAACTTGATTTGAATTCAACGTTTAAAGTTCTAGGCTTCTCATCCAGCTTGGGCCATTAATAAATAATTGGCATATGGGTTGTGATTCTCATTTATACATCAGTTGAGTTTTATTAGTAACTTATTGTTCTAATTATAAACTCCAAATAAATATTTTTTTCTATACTATGCTGCACCAAAATGACTATCTTCATATTATCATTTCATATAATAAATGAATATATATATATATATATATATAATTTTAATGTGTAAACTTCAGTTAACTGAATGGTTACAACAATAGAAAGAATTAAGCAACATTAATGATTATATAGATTTTTTAATATAAATATTTAACAAATTTTTATTTTAACTTTAATAAATTATAATTTTAGAGAAATATATCTATTGAACTTTTGCATATAAGAAAAATAATAAAAAAGAAATTTTAATTTTTAAAATTGAATTAATTAGAAAGAAAATTTTAAACTTTTTAAAATCCATAAATATTTTTCTAAATTTTTTCAGTTTTACAAAAATATTATAATAAATTATAATGAGGAAACAACCAAATTTTAAATGTAATAATAGCAACAAATTTCATCTTATAATATAAGATAAAGAAAATAAATTTTCTATGCATTATTTATACACAGGGAGGGGCCAAAATTTGAAGGGAATTACAAAATTGGGGGAGTTAATTTTTGGAGGGAATCAAGCTTTTGAAGGGAAATATATTAATTTGTTATGTAAATTGGTAACAAATAAAATTTTACCATTTCAATGGAGCCAAATTTTGGCCAGAGAAAAACATAGCAGCTAGGGTAATAGTTCAATAACATTGTCATTTAATACTAGCAAAAAATAAAATGGTTATCATGTATATAAAGTCAAATTTTGAACTATACAAAACTACGGTGGGGACAAAAATTCATTGCTATAAAAGTTTACATTATTTGTTAAATTAATCTGAAGCCTAATTTTTAAAGAAAGCCACTTGATCAATTTAATAAGAAATTGATAAAGCCCAATTCTTAAAAAGATATTGGGTAAACCCAGTTAGATTATTCTATAAAATAATGTCAAGTTCAATATATAAAAAAAAGCCCACTTGATCAATTTACTGCAAAAAATAAAATAAAATAGAGATGTCCAATTTTTAAAAAGATGTTGGTGAAATCCAATTAAATTATTTTATAAATTAATGTTAAGCTCAATTTTTAAACAAAACCCATTTGATCAATATACTAAAGGTTTAGTGAAACATAATTCTTAAAAGTAACTTGATAAATCCCAATTAAATTCTTCTATAAATTAATGTGAAGCCCAATTTTTAAAAATCCTTACTTCGTCCATTAATGGTAAAATCCAATTATTAAAAATAAGTTGATGAAACACAATTAAATTATTTTACAATTAATGTAAAGCAAAGTTTTTAAACAAAGACCAAGTCATCAAATTACAAAATATTGATGAAGTCCAACTCTTAAAACTCATATAGTGAGGCCCAATTACATTATTTATTAAATTGGTGAATTATAACTACCAGCCTTAAGATTTGGCATAATTACGAAATGGCCACCCCTATATTGACAAACATAATTGTAAGGTGGATGGAAAATGCGAAAAGTCTATAATGCCCTTGAAGGAAAAAATTAAAAAAAATAAAAAAATATTAAAAATTAGTTTCATGGATAAAGTCCAAAATGTCCCTCTACAATATTAAATATTTGAAATAATTTACGTATATGATTAAATTTATCTAATTAAAATAAATAATAAAATATTTATTACTTTAGTTACATATTAAACAATATTACATTAATAACCATATCTACAATAATTTAGCTAAATTTAATTAAATTTTTTATTAAAATAGAAATCATATTTAAAGTAAAGATATTTACCATTTGCTCAAATAAAATATATATGAAAAATGATTAATAAAATTTAGTTAAATTTATTAATTCATAAAAACAATATATCAAAAATTTAAAACTATTAATCAACAAAAACAATAAATAAAAAATTAAAAACTATATTAATAAAGAATAAATAAGTAAAAACTTTAAGATATATGTATGTTTAACCTATATTATTATTAATGAAAAATGAATATTTTAAATTTAATTAATTTTTTTATTAAAATAATCATCATAATTAAAGACATTTATTCAAATAATAAATCACTCTAAAATAATTAATAAAATTTACTTAAATTTATTAATTAATTCAAAACACAATACATAGAAAATTAAGCATATATCTTAATTAAACTATCTATAATATTTTTTTTAAATCAAACCTTACCCACTTTTCCCTTACCCCACCCTTAACCCCCCGCCCCCTGCCGCCCCCTCCCTTGTTCTTCCGCACTACTATGGGCAACAAGCAACAACTTGCTGCTGCCTGGCTCCACGGCCAAGCTGTTGCTACCATGGTAGCAATAGGCAACAAGCCACTTGGACATGGCCAGATTTGGCTGGTGGCAGTAGGTGGCAGGGGGAGGGTGTAAATCTTACATATTATGTATATATATCCCTTTTTTTAAATTCAGCATATCTATGATATGTATCATATATATAATATTATGTAACATTATTTTATACATTTATGTATATGTATATAAATATTTTACATATTTTTTCATATATTGTTTATTAAGATTTAGGTATTTTTGTAATTTTATTAAGATGTTAGGACATTTTTGTACTTTTACACAATTAGTTCATCAGCCAAATCACCAAAGGGCATTTATGGAATTTTACCTACTAGTTTTAATGAAAATTTGAAAAAATCCTAACGGTAATTAACGATTGAACTAAATTGTTGGACAGTGACAAACGTTAGGAGTTTTGTTATAATTTTTGAAAATACAAGAATCGTTTTGTAATTACGCCAATCCTCAGGGATGGTAGTCGTAATTTACTCTATTAAATTAATTTAAAGACACAGTCTAAATAAGCAAAAGTCACAATTCACTAAAAAATTCATGAAGTCCAACTCATAGAAATAAGTTGATTGAGAAGAATTAAAGTATTCTATAAATTAATGTAAAGACTAATTTTTAACGATTAGAGAAGTTTGCTTCACCAATTCACTAAAAAAATTGAGACCTCCAATTCTTACAAATCAATTAGAGAAGCCCACTTAATAACTACTTTAAATTTATATGAAGCCTCATTTAAAGTGTAACAACTCAAGAATTTTCTTGATTATATTTATAATATTTCCATTAATTGAAATTTTCATGAATTTTATTTATTAATTATTTTAAAAGTTTTGTGGTCAAATTTTTTATTTTTATAGACTTGATTTTATTTTATTTGAAATTGTTGGAGCCAAATTGTAATTTTTTAGGACTTAATTTCACACTTTTGGAAATGCTTGGAGTTTGCATGGAGTGGCCTAAGTCAACTATGAGGTTCAACATTATTTTCCAAGATTCCTGGACCTAATTGCATGACTTATTAAACCTTGGGGACTAAATTGCAAATCTAGAAAACTTAATTTTTAAAAACTTGGCAGAATCTCATTTTTCTTCACTATTCCTCTCTTTCTTCTCCTTTCTTCTCATTTCAACCCACGACCACCCCATTTCTTCCTTGGCGACCATCTCACCGGCAACATTCCTCACCCAACCACGCCATTTAAACACCTTTCCTCACCCTCCAACCACACCTACACCATTGATCAGGCATTCACCCACTAGTAGTGAAAAGACAAAAGGAAACCCACCTTACTGTTTCATGGTAGCCAATGGTGGGGTGAACTGATCAAAATTTTGTGTGGACAATTGGAAAGATCTTAGCTCGGAGAACTCATTGGTGGTCTTGCATGGGAGTTTTGTGCTACAATAGTAATAGAAGAGGTGACTGAAGTTTGGTGGAAGAAGTGATTCTCTTAGCTGTTGAGCTCAATTTCTATAGCTTCTAATCGCAGAACTTAGAATAGAGGATGGTGTTGGATAGCTCTTGTTAAGAGGAGAAACTCTGTGGTGGTGCCCAATTTTTTTGCTAGCGACGGCAGAGAGATAGTCTTATTGTCTCGATGCGATGATCGCTCTTATGTTATTACTTTGAGTTTTAGACTTTTGGTGGCAAATTTGGAATTTTGATGATTGTATCATGTTGTATATACATGTGTTATATATGTTGCACCTTTCTTTTTATAGCATTATACCATGCTAAGAATAGGGTGTGGAATGATATATATATATATATATAGGTTTGTTGATCCCTATGCCAGGAACTCGAAATGGGAATTGTGGACCCAAACTTGGTATTAGACTTTAATCATGGTATTAAGGGCTATATTATAAGTTAAAGGTAATTAATTTGGAAATTGATTAGGAATTAACATATGTGTGTTGCTTAGGATTATGATGACCTTGATTTGTATATGAGGTTAATCTTGGAATTATGCAATTAGTGAGGTATTATATTAAAATGATAAAATGGTATAAAAATAGGCCGGTATTTTCTAATATATGAAACAAATGAGGAAATTGAAACATACTTGGGAAACATTAATGTTATTAGCTATTTTTTCGAGATGATAAAGTCGTTATACTTTAAATTATCGTGTTAATAGGTTAATTGGTAATCTTGAATTATATAATGACGATAATGATGTATTAAAAAGTCAAATATGGGTTTTGACTATAATTATGCTATCTTGGTTAGGTGGCGAATAGGTGAAACCTAAGGATTAGTGATTCTGACTTTTGACTGTGTTTTCTATGCTAACAGAGGTGAAGGTCTCCCGCTCTCGATTATTACTTTGTATAAGATTACTCATCACTTGTTGGAAACCCCTGTGAGGATATGCCATTTAACCTTATTACATCTATTGTTCTTGTAGCAAAACCTTTGTGTGGGTTAATGTGCTTGACTATACTTGCTTGTAACTTGCTAGATTGTTTCCACTCATTTACTTGACATTCGTAATTGAATTGTGCACTTGATCATACTTGATTGTTTGATTGTGTACCCTTATTTGGGTTAGTACTTGTTTCACTCTGTTAAGTCGTTCTTGATTGTTCTGGTACCCAGAACCGCTATCTGTCTTGATTAGTCCTTGTTATGTTTGGTTCTTGGTATTGTTATATTATTAGATGCCTTGTCGGCATGTTCAATTGCTTGATTTGTAATTAATGTACTTTATGTATTTATCGTACTTGCTTGGAGATAGTACTTAGGCTGAGAGCTGATCTTATGCGAAATGTTGGGATATATGGGACGCACCTTGCAGTCTACTTGGGTGTCTATGATAAGCTAGGGATTTGCCTCTAAGCATTTTCAGTGCACTAGGGATTTCCCCCTAGGCATTGTAATGCACCATACGGTCCGTATAGGCACACCAATTGTATGCTGAGCTGTCATGCTTGGAAGTACTTGTTTGAATGGTTTAAGGTGAATATATACATGTTTTACTTATTTTGTTGGATTGCATATACTGTAAAGGATTGCTTGTTGTATTTGTTCTGACTTGTTTGTAACTACTCTTAGAGTAATAAAGCGGGTGAGCTTCCTAGTGTTAATGTTGTACTTACTTGAATTGTAACTGCACTAGTACTGTTTGTTTTTTAAATCTCTTAAGATGTTTTCTTTCCTTAACAGACTCCTATTACTGCATAACTGTATATCCCTTACTGAGTACATTAGACTTACCCCCATTTCCCTTAAAATTTGTAGACAGTTTGATTAGAAATGAAAATTAATATAAAGCATGAAGAGATATTCCCTTTTGTAATAGTTAGATGTAGTTATGTGCTTATGGGCCTTAAGAATGTTACATATGATCCTTAGAGATATTTTGATGTGTCAAAGACGCCAAGGATACTTTGGGATTGTATATATATGCTTTGCTGATCTTTTTAGAATGAACTTTTGACTTGATCAATATCATTTGTAAGTAATGATTGAGATGATTATTCTGCTGCTTTGGTATGTTTTCAGTGCAAGAAATTTTATGGCCTGTTGCTGGTAATTCAGGTTCAAACTTAAGATTGAATTATTTTGATATCTCAGCTTGAGGTTATCTTGAGTAGGTGTCATAGGTGGTATTAGTGCCTAGGTTTAGATGACCTAAGCATGAATAAGCGATAGAACTTATAGTGACCTCTATTTAGGTTAGCTTGAATGCACACCGAGGGTATGATAGGATTCTTAAGGTAACTCAAGATTGTTAGAACATAGTAGGATCCTAAGGCATGAGTATAGACTATATTACTTGATAACAATTTTTGTGATTTTGTTGTAGGATGGCTAGTAGCTCTGGAAAAGGAAAGAAACTTGCTAACAAGAATGACATTAGAGAGTTAAAAGAGAAGCTTGCAGTGCTTAAGAAGAGTAAGGAGTGCCTTTCCTAAATGTGCCAAAGATTAGGAGCAAGGCTCTATAATATGCACCAGACCCTACAAAATGAGTGAATGGAGATGCGTTGATGGAAGTGATCATTGGAGCAAGAGACTGAATGCTTGATAGGATGATGAAGAGTATCAAGAGAGAAAAGATTCAGGTTGGAATAGCTGCTAACTAGATTGAAGAGCTTTGAGAGATATGTAACTAAATTGAAAAACTATTTCAGATGCTATAGACTGAGAATAGGAGAATGATAGACGAGCCGCACCATGTAATAGGAGAGATTAGTAGGATGATGGCACCCTACTACTATGCTATAGACAAGTAATTGGAGTAGGCATTGGCATCGACACTAAGGCAGGGCCCTCAAGAGTTTGCCCATTTTTTCATTAGAGACCCAACTAGGTATGCATATCAAGGAAAGACCAGCTAGGGATATAGCAGAGGTACTTACAGCAAACCTTATAAAGGAGGACCCTGATAAGGATTTAGACAATGTTGCTGAAGTTCTTAAGAAACCTAAGGAGATTAGGGACAATGATGATGAGGGACAAATGAGGATAGATGACGTCAAGGACTCTGAGTCAGGTGTTATAGATGTCGAGGAGTCTAACTAGGCAATTTGGTAGCCATATGTTTATCAAATTTTGTGTACATAAACTAGTAGTATCAGCGGCTTGTAGTTTGTAACCTATAGCACGGCTATTTTTTCTTTATTTTTTCTATTTATATATGTATGTATATTTTCACTACCCTATCGATTTTACTTCGACATTGGCTAGTTTAGTCTTTGAACTTGAATATAACCTTTATCTATGTTGATATTAACTTAATGTTAACAACTTTTTTCTATAATAACTATATGTAAATTTTCTTATTGGTTTGAAGCTATTTAAGTTTTGGTGTTTGATTTATTTTGTTCTTATTTTCCTTACTTGAATAATGATTGGGTCATGTTAGCTGAAGCTTGGTTTGTGGTTTGTGTTTGAATAGTTGAAATCTTGAGAAATAATGGCATCTAGGGGTAGTAGTGATGCTCCTGCACCTATAAGGACAAGTCTGAGAAAAAGACCTTTGGGCCAACAAGCTTATGCACCTCATGCTGTTGGTCAAGGAACACCTACTTATCTACATCACCTACTCGATATAGAAGTTTCTCAAACTCCCTCAATGAACTAACTCAATGAGAATCCTCCAGCAGAGTCGGTATATCACGAAAGATAAAGATGTGCACAATTAGCTCACCAACTAGCTAATATAGCTGGAATAGCATAAGTAGTTCTGGATGATCGAGCTTTAGAGTGGTTTTTGCGATTTTAGCCCCTAAAATTCCATAGAGAACCAGATGATCGCAAAGCAAAAGAATAGCTGGAAAACTTAGACAATATATTCAGAACTTTGAAATATCTAGGTGAACAGAGGGTATAGTTTGCCATGTTTCTTTTGATGAGGCCTACAAGAAGTTGGTGGCAAATGGTTGAGTGTAGATAGACAGAGGTAGAAACTCCTAAAATTTGGGAGAATTTTGCTCAAGAATTCAAGGACAAGTATATGCCTTTGGTGACCAAGCAAGCACGAGAGAGGGAATTTGTAGACCTAATTCAATAGAATCAATCTGTTAGCCAGTATGAAGCCATATTTAGCAGGCTAGTGCAATAGACCCTATACATCTAAGGCGATGAGAGTCTATAAACCAGTCGATTTATACAAGGCCTGTGATCGTAGTTAGGAAAAGGCTTGGCTACTTGGGAAATACAGAATTTTAATTTAGTTGTGAGTAAAGCTTTACAATTGAAGGCAGAATTGTAAAAGATTTGTAAGATTGAGGATCAAAATTGAAAAAGGAGATCGTACCCGGAGGGCACAATGCCACAAGTAGGGAGCAGCCCAAATTTCAAGTTGGAGGTATTTCCCAGCAAAAACCTCAAGTTAATAAGATGACAGAATCAAATTAGGATAAGCTACTAATAAAATATGGGTATTGTGGAGCATCGAGCCACGATAAGATAGAATGCTAGAAGAAATAAAGCAAATGTTTGCAATAAGGAAGTGATAAGCTTTTCATGAAAAATTATCCTAAAATGAGAGGTCCACCACCTGCGGGGAAAAAGAAACAAGTAATGGGAACTAATAGGAAACAGAAGATCTGGGCACAAGCCTATGCTCTTATAAGCGAAAATGCCCCTAATCCTAATGATGTGGTCAAAGATAGAGTTTCTATCTCCAATATTTTGGTAAAGTGTTGTATGACCCCTAGTGCTTCATATTCATTTACATCTATTGCATTAGCTCATAAATTGAATATGTCACTCGAGACTATGACCTATCAAATAGTAGTTAGAACACCTTTGGGTAATGAGATAGTGACGAATATTATGTGTCATGACTACCTGATTATGATTAGAGGTCAAGTATATTCCGCCAATCCCATACAAATGCCCACACAGGGTTATGATGTGATACTTGGAATAGATTGGCTATAATATCACCAGGCCTAGGTGAATTATTTCACCAAGTGCACACCCTTGATGGGGAGACATTAATATTAACATGCCACACAACTAATAATGCATCCTTAATACCAATCATCTCAATGATAGATGCTAGATAAATTCTGAAAGTCGGTGGGTAAGGATTTTTAGCGTATCTCATTAATAAGCTGTAGGACACTAAAGCTGGAGAATGTGGAAATAGTAGCTGAGTACCCAAAAGTATTCCCTGAGGAACTAAATTTGTTGCCCCCAAATACAGAAATCGAATTTGTCATTCATACCTTATTAGGAGCTATACCATTTTTGAAAAGCCCTTATTGAATGGCCATAGCTGAGCTTATAGAATTGAAAAATTAGCTTCATGAACTATTGGCAAAGGGATTCATTAGACCAAGCATATCTCCATGGGGAGCTCTAATACTGTTTATCAAAAAGAAGGATGTGCATCAATTATCGGGAATTGAACAAGGTTACTATATAGAATAAGTACCCTTTACCTCATGTAGAAGAATTGTTCAATCTACTACAAGGGGTGAGGATCTTTTTAAAATTGGATATGAGATAAGGGTACTATGAATTGAAGATCAAGGAAGAAAATATTCTTAAAACCACTTTCAATTTTCAGTATGGTCATTTTAAATTTATGGTGATACCTTTTGGGTTGACCAACGTATCGATAGGCTTCATAAAGTTTATACACTGGGTTTTCAAATCGTGTTTAGATTAGTTCATAGTTATCTTCATTGACGACATTCTAGTGTTCTCTAGGACCAAAGACGAACACACAAAGTACCTCAAAACTTTGAAGGAACATTAGCTATATGCTAAATTTAGCAAGTGCGAATTTTCAATGAAGGAAATAACCATTTTAGGGCATGTCATCACTTAAAATAGGACTGAAGTTGACCTCTTTAAGGTGGACATAATAGTCAACTGAAAGCGCCCTAAGAATGTTACAAAAGTCAGAAGTTTCTTGGGATTAGCCAACTATTACTAAAGCTTTGTATAGGATTTCTATAGGATAACCGGCCCATTAACCAAGTTGACATAAAAAGATCAGCCCTTCAACTAAAATGATGATTGTGAAAAGAGCTTTCAGGAGTTAAAACAACGATTAACAATAACCCCAGTCCTAGCTCTGCTGGATGGCTTAAAAGGCTTTGTGCTGTATAAGGATGCTTCTAATAAAGGGTTGGGATATGTGTTGATACAGAACGAGTGTGTTATCACCTATGCTTCTAGAAAATTAAAACCCCAAAAGGAAAAGTACCAAACACATGGTCTTGAGCTAGCTGCAGTTATATTTGCATTATCAAAATAAAGGCATTACCTCAATGGTGCTTCCCTTAAATTGTATACTGACCACAAGAGCCTTAAGTACTTGCAATCACAAAAAGACCTAAACATGAGGTAGCACTGATGGATGGAGTTCCTAGGAGAATAAGATTTTTCCATCGCCTTCCACCCCGGCAAAGCTAATTTAGTGGCTAATGCATTAAGCTGAAAAGTTATGTTCACTCATTTACAAGGAACAGAAACATCTGAAGGTAAAAAGTTGAGTTTTGTAGTAAAATTTAAATAGCATGCTTGGGTTCTCAGGATAAAAGTATAGCTAAAATTGTATGACAAAATTCAATGAGCTAGGTTTGAGATGAAGAGATACTAAAATGAAAAGAGAGTGTTAAGAGTATTGAAGGGTCTGAGCTTAATGTCGATGATCAAGGCATCCTTTTATTTCGAAAGAGGATTTACATACCAAAAGAAATCTAAGAAAGACTATTAAAGAAGGCCCATAAAATGAGGTATACAATATATCCTAAAGGAGCCAAAATGCATCGATATTTAAAGAAATAATTCTAGTGGGAAGGTATGAAAAGCGATAGAGCGAATTTTGATAGAAGTGTTTGACTTGTCAATTGGTGAAGGTAAAGCACCAACAACCTTTAGGGTTGCTGCAACCATTCCCAATTCCTGACTAAAAATGGGTACAAGTCACTATAGACTTTGTCACTAGACTGCTAATTGCTCAAGAAAGATACGACAGTATTTGAGTCGTAGAGGATCGCTTGACTAACTTAGCGTACTTCTTGCTAATAGGAACACACTATTAGATAAAAAAACTAGTAAAGTTGTATATTAAGGAAATTATTTGACTACACAGAGTCCCAACCAGCATTATATCATATTAAGATCCAAAATTTACATTGAAGCTGTAGAAGAGTCTATAGGAGCATTTAGGAACAAAACTTAAGTTCAATTTTGCTGCACATCCTTAAATAGACAGGCAATCGGAGTGACTTATTCAAATTTTGGAGGACTTGCTAAAAGCCTATGTGCTGGACTTTGGATAACAATAGCTATCAGTCAATAATTCAAATGGCACCGTGTGAAGCTCTATATGGTAGAGAATGTCGATCTCTAGTACATTGGGATCTAGAGAAACATAGGGGTAGTACTGATTAATCTCTAAATACCATAAGACCTGAGCTGATACAATAGACAATTGAGAAGGTGCAGGTGATCAATAAGAAAATGAGAGCGGCCTAGGATAGACAGAAGAGTTATGCAAACACTCAAAGAAAAGACTCAAAATTTGAAGTTGGAGATCAAGTATTCCTTAAAGTTTTTCCAAGAAAAGGAGTCGGGAGAATTGGCAAAGGTGGAAAACTAAACCCAAGGTATGTTGATCCCTATGAGATCTGTGAATAGATAAGACCAATTGTGTATCGTCTCAAGTTACCCCAAGATATGAAAGGAATACATGACATCTTCCATGTGTCGTAGTTTCGAAAGTATTATCCCGACCCTTCTCACATTATATCACCTGATTGCATATAATTGAAGGGTGGCCTAACATATGAAGAGCAGCCTGTACATATCTTGGATTAGCAAGCTCAAGAACTCCAAAATCAAAAGATTCCCTAGGTGAAAGTGTTGTCGTCCAACCATAATGTTGAGGAAGCAACATGGGAGAGAGAAGATCTCATGCACCAACGATATCTTAAACTCTTCTAAGTTTTAGGTGAGAATTTGAGGACCGGATTCTTTTAAGAGGAGAGAGTCTGTAACATACCTAGAATTTTCTTGATTATATTTACAATACTGCCATTAATTGAAATTTTCATGGATTTTAGTTATTAATTATTTTAAAAGTTTTGTGATCAAAATTTTTATTTCTATGGACTTTATTTTATTTATTTCAAATTTTTGGGGCCGAATTGCAATTTTTGAGGACTTGATTTCACACTTTTGGAAATGCT
>JACGDI010002876.1:604687-670518 GCA_014898725.1 Jacaranda copaia
GATTATACTTAGAAGTATCCCTAGCATATCACTAACTTACGATCTATACCTAGGACTATCTCTAGCATATCACTAATAGACGGACGATACCTAAGAGTATCTCTAGCATATCACTGACATACAGTTAATACCTAGGAGTATCCTTAGCATATCACCGATACCAAATAAATTAATATGCTGGCAAGGCAAATGATAAAAGTACAGAACAATATAGCTAACATAGTGGACAGATAATAGAACAGTTAGATAAAATATAATAGAGGAAAGTTCTAGGCACCAGAACAATTAGGAAATAGAATCATAATTAGGAAATAACCCTCACAAGGGTGTCCAAATTCAATTAATAGATAACTAAATGAGATCTCAAACAGTTCATAGATTTTAATAACATAATATAGTCAGTACAAAAACAGAAACCTTTACAGGGGTTTTTCACAATAACAGGTAAGTGTAAAAAAGTGCATGATTGTTATACCCTCGCCTCTGGATTCTCAGAAATGCTATCGCCGCTTACTGACATATGAGACCCACTTTGTCATCACCTAACCAAATAGTATATTTACAATCAAAATCCACATTCAATCCTAATAATCACAATTAAACCATTAATAGCTCAAAGTCACTAATTAACTGATTAAGATGGCAATTTTAGGGCTTAAATGATACTTTCACCATTAAACAACAATTAATGTCATTATTACTAGAATAGCCTCGATTTTCATATCAAGCTTACTAATGCAACATAAACTAGTCCTCAATTACATAATTTTTCTCATAATATCATCCAAAAACCACAATAATAGCTTAATTCCCTCATAATTTATCCCAACCAATACCACTTAGGTCTTAAATTCATGAAATTAGGGTTTTCACTTATTCAACTTAATTATCCTGAAGTTAACTCATATTGATACAAATTTAAATCCATGAATTCATACAACATCTATCCATGGTCTTATTCTCATCACTAGATATAGATTCAAAAATCATTCCTCTACAATATAAGAGTTCATACAGATTTAGAATGGTATAAGAACCTTAAACTCGATATCAATATTTACCCCAAAATTTACTCAATCAAAACCTAAAACCTATGAACCAAAGACACTATTGCGATCACCGCGATGAGAGAAAGAAACTATCGTAAGATTGCCGCCACTAGAAAAGCTTAAAACCACCACTAACTGTGGCATTTCAACTCCCTGAACTAAAAGCCCATGCCAATTTTGTCAATTATCGATGGGAAAGCTACTAATTGTAGTCTTGAAAGTCCCGCATTGCCATTTGTTGCCACCTCAATTTAGCTCAATTTCATCGTTACTATCACCTAAAACTTCAATCGAAAACCACCAACTTCATCCTTGAGCTTAGGCTTTCAAAACTCATTGCCCAAATTTTTGCTTTTGCCATTGAGAATGCCGCGCCACCAAGTTCTGTCGTGGTAGTAACGTTCAGCCCATTTTTTGGCCATTTCATCGGGTGGTTCAAATAAAAGCGTATACCATTGCGTTCTACTCAAAGAGAGTAAGGGAATGTCACATAATTTCAAAGCTTTACGTGGCCAAAAGAAAAGGTAAAGATCAGTGCATGGGGGAAAAATGGAAGAAAAAGAGTTAACTAGCTTATATAAATGTTATTTTTGGAAATTGTAGTTTTATCCCCAAAATTTTCCTCCAACCTTCAGTTAGGTCTACCAAGATTTCAAGACCTCTCACATTGGCCCCAAACTTAGTTAGCACCTTATATTATCCCTTTTGAACCAAAAATATTCCATGCAAACCCCTAAGATTTTTAAAGATTGCTTAATCAAGTTTCTGTAAATTGCAAATTAGTTCCAAAACTTTTAATTTCCTTGCAATTAAGTCCTTTCCATTAATTTTCAAGCCCTAAAATCTGAGCAACCAATTTCTTAATTTATAATTCCTAATTTTTCAAAATATCAAATTTTAGGGGTGTTACACTTCTCCCCCTTAGAAAAACTATTCCCTAGATTCTCATCTGAGTATTGCTTCGACTGGCAAAAAATAAGTTGATTCAATCAATCAATCTACATTCTTCCTTCATTACATTTTGTCGAAATTGCTCCTTCAAGTTGCAATGCATTTTCATGCCTTTCAAATGGATTGTATCTCTTGACTTATGTGCCATCCTAGCGAACTTTCTTTCATTTCTTTTGACGTACATAGTTTCTTATGGAATAGAATAATACCTTCAT
Organism: Jacaranda copaia; assembly: GCA_014898725.1. Taxonomy (NCBI): domain Eukaryota; kingdom Viridiplantae; phylum Streptophyta; class Magnoliopsida; order Lamiales; family Bignoniaceae; genus Jacaranda; species Jacaranda copaia. The sequence continues at coordinate 606,903 of JACGDI010002876.1, forward strand.
TGTTAGTATTGAACTCAAACTCTTCAAAATTTTTGACTTTTTTTTCTGTTTCATCATCCATATATCACTGGCTTGGGGATCGTTGCATTTCATCCTGTAATTTGAACTACACCTATCTCTGAGATCCTATAAACTGTATTAATTTCTGCACAGTGCCCATTATTTAGGCTTTCTCATGCTTCTGCTTCTAGTAAGTGAGCCATTTTAGCCCTTTGCCTCAAGGCATTGACTACTATATTATCTTTTAAAATATCCATCCATCACACTATCTCATATCCAGATCCTTATTTCAATCAAATGGTTGACGTTTCTAAATTAATTTAGTCATTATGTCAGTCATTTTAGAAAAGTTCTACACAATCTTTGTTAATGATCAATGAGACAAAAAACTATAAATTCTATCATATTTTCTAGTCTCTTTCTGTTGACTATCACATCTATCTTAGAGGAATCAATCTCTACCCCATCTTGGGATATGATATACCCAAGAAGCCACTTTCTTTATTCAAGGTCTACTACACTCATTAAATTTTCCATACAACCGATTCTCTCTCAAGGTTCTGAGAACCATGCATAAGTATTTTGCATGGTCTTTTCTAATTTTCAGTTGGTAGTACTCTTGCTTCAACTCCAACCTTAAGATGATTTTGGTCCCCATAGAAAGTCAAATAATTCTTCTACATGGGGTGAAAGGTATTGATCTCATGTCTTTTATGAATACCTCCAGGTATTCAACTACCATTTCAATTTTCCCCACTTTAAATTGGATATACTTTGTCCCCAGACATCATCTTGGCAATCCCAATCCATAGTGTTTAAACTTCAAGTAGCATTGATACTTATAATATTCTTGTTTGTTGTCACGTCAATCGTATGTCATCTCAATAATTAAAGGTTTTTCAAGAGCACATGATTATCCTCGTATATCCAAATTTTCTCAATTCATCTCCTCTTTGAATTTCAATGCATGGTATCACATTCTCAGCTTCCATCTTAACAAACCTTGAAATGCCATCAACTTTACCAACTTTTCCAACCTTCTAAGAATAAAAGAAAGAGAAGGATTAAATGAAATTAAATCAAACCCAAAGATACATAAGTCTTAATCATTCTACAATATATGACAAAATCCCACAAACATCTTACAAAATGCAACTTATCTTCCTAATACTGACTGGTCAATTCATTTTAATTCCTCAAATCATGTAGGAGCTTTTCAGTACACAATGCACTTAAAATTTATACTCAAACTAACTTAATCAAAAGGTAGGTCACGTATCCTAATACTACCCAAATGCCTAGGTCATTAACAACCTAGGCTCTGAGACAACCTTTGTAGTGCTCCTTCTCAGGATATCACCTAAGTTGAGGTGCAACACCAATTAAAACTTAAATCTTAACTCATAACACAAATATTAGGCTTATCTAAAAAAATTTCCTAAATTATCAGAGATAGCAATGAACTTCAACCAAAACAAACATTAGCAAAAGTACATCTTGCATGCTACAACCTTAACGTCAAAATTTGACACATCATAAAATCTCTAAGCCTGAAACTTAACATATGAGTGATCCTATAACAGATAGCATAATATTTACATTGCACACACCAGAGTTTAATCTTAATATACAAACTTCTAATCTATTACCAAATAGTCATCATTCCATGCCTGAAGTCCAAGCTTATCACTCAGTCCTATATGAGAAAATCAAGATAAAATAAGGGAGTAAGTTTAAAGGACTTACTGAGGGATAATAGTAAATATAAGTAACAAAGATCTATCGAGGAAGAATCAACTCAATAGATCATAAATCAACAGTCAAATAGGAACATATTAGGACACAATCAAATAGTCAAGAAATAATTGAATAGTCAGGATACAATCTATTAGTCGAGAAACAGTTAGGTAGTTAGGATTCAGTCGAACGGTTAAGATACAGTCAAATAGAATAGTCCCAAATAACATATGCATATTAGTTAGTCAATCTTATCCAAGCACCGCAATTTAGTACACAGTAGATGCTTAGTAGTATCCCTGACACATCCCTGATGCACAATAGATGCTTAGAAATATCCCTAGCACATTACTAATGGACAGTAGATGCTTAGAAATGTCCCTAGCATATTACTAACAGACAGTAGATGCCTAGAAATGTCCCTAGCACATTACTAGCACATGGTAGATGCTCAGGAGTATCACTAGCATATCACTGACAGACAGTAGATACTTATGACTATTCCCACCACATCACTGACAGACGGTCGGTACCTAGGACTATCCCTAGCATATCACTAGAATATGATTGATACCTAGGAGTATCCTTAGCAAATCACTGATACCAGATAAATTAATGTGCTATCAAGGTAAACGATAACAATATAGAATAATATAGATAACAAAATGGATATATAACAGAACAGCTAAATAACATATAATAGAGTGAAGTTCTAGGCATTAAAATAATCAATAAATAGAATCATAATCAAGAAGTAACCCTCATAAGGGTGTCCAAATTCAATTAATAGATAATTAAATAAGATCTCAAATAGTTTATAGATTTCAATAACATAATACAATTAGTATAGAAACAGAAACCCTCATAGGGGTTTATCATAATAACAGGTAAGTGTAAAAAAGTGCAAGTTTGGTAAACCCTTACCTCCAAATTCTTAGAAATGTTGTCGCCACCTACTCACTTACGGGACCCACTTTGTTATCACCTAACCAAATAGTATATTTACAGTCAAAATCCACATTCAATCCCAATAATCATAATTAAACCATTAATAGTCCAAAGTTACTAATTAACTAATTAACATAGTTTTAGGGCTTAAACGATACTATCGCCACGAAATGACCAATAATGTTGCTATTACCTAAATAGTCTTGATTTTCATATCAAGTCAAATAATGGAACATGAACTAGTCCTCAATTACATAATGTTTCTCATAATAACATCCTAAAACCAAAAGAATAGCTTAGTTCCTTCATAATTAATCCCAACCAATGCCACCTAGGTCTTAAATTTGTAAAATTACAGTTTTCTCACTTATTTAACTCAATTATCCCAAAGTTAACACATATTGTTATAAATTTAAGTCCATAAATTCATACAACTTCTATGCGTGGTCATATTCTCATTGCTAGATATAGGTTCAAAAATCATTCCTCCACAATAAAAAGTTCATACAAATTTAAAATGGTACATGAACCTTAAACTTAATACAAATCTTTACCCCAAACATTTCTCAATCAAAACCTTGAACCCATGAACTAAAGATACCACTGTGATCACTGCAACGAAAGAAAAAAACTATCCACAAATTACCACCACACCGTCGTTGCCGAAAAAGCTCAAAACCACCACCAATAGCTGCGTTTTAACTCTCCAAACCAAATGCCCAAGCTAATTTTGTCAATTGCCATTGGGAAAGCCTCCAATTGCAACTTTGAAAGTCCAACACCATCACTCACCACTACCTTAATTTAGCTTAATTTCACCATTGTTGCCACTTGAAACTTTAATCTAAAACCACCATCTTTATCCTTGAGCTTAGGGCTTCAATACTTGCTACCCAAATTTAAGCTTCTGCTGCAAAAAATGCCACGCTATTGAGGCCCTAGCAATAACTTCCAGCCCATTTTTTGACCATTTTATTAAGTGGTTCAAGGAGAAACTTACACAGTTTTCTTCCACTCGAAGAGAGGAAATAAATGGTGTATAATTTCAAGGGTTTTGGTGGCTAAAAAGAAAGGTGGAGATTGGTGCATAAGAGAAGAAAATGGAGGAAAATGGAAGAAAAAGAATCGATCAGCCTATATAAATGCAATATTTGGAAATTACAATTTCATCCTAAAATTTTCGTCCAGTGTTTAGTTAGGTCAACCAAGATTTCAAAACCTTTCACTTTACCCCAAACTTAGTTAGTGTGTAATATTAGCCCCTTTAACCTAAAACTATTCCATGTAAACAGTTGGAGTAGTAAAGCAGGCCAATGAGATTGGCCTTGTATAAACTATTTCCTAATAAAATAGTCTTGGTTGAATGATATTTTTATATGGCCATTTTCATAATATGTTTTATTATACTTCACTTATATTTGGATAAAGCCCTTAGATACCTAAGACTACAAAACTTAGTTTGATGACCATGGAATAGGTCTCACATGATCGTGATCTTAAATCTTCTAAGTCATAGGATCTTATGAGATGAGGCATCTAAGATTCGGATAGACTTGCACAAATGTTGCATAAATCCAAAGGTTGGTGATTACTCCATTCCATAAACAACTATATGGGATACGAACATATGTTAGTGGGTGCTTGTGAAAGAACAAAGCACTGAAGACCTACAAGAGAATCTACTAGATAGCAGTAGTGGCAAATCAGTAGTAGCTAGTTCTCCTGCTTACACTAGTGCATATTATTATTCCTTTGACCTGAGGATCCATAGTAACCTTATCTCTGGTGTTAATACTTTAACTCTTTCTTAACAATCAAATAGGTTTTTCAGGTTGAGATTGTATATGAGCTACTTGGCATGGAGGTTTGTGAGATCCAAGATAGAATTCTACTCCTCGCTGTTATGAAGGGTGAGTGTATCTCCTATGTGTTCTATAATAATCAATTCCCAAAAATCCTTGCGCAAGGTGCTATGACAATTGCAAAAGGAGTTTTCGAAAAAGTGAGGTCACATAACAAGGATCAAACATTAAGAATAAAGATATAGTATCGAGGCTATTAGAGAGACGACAAATATTTTGCCCTAGGCCTCTTTTAAGAGATAAGAGATAGAAGGACTGTATTTGCATGGCACGCATAAAGCGATGATGATTCTCTAGAATATTTATTTTAGCTTATTATTTGGGCTCTATGGGCTTGAGGTTGGACATCAACCATAGAGATTGGGTACTTTTCAATTAATGAGATTAATTTAACTATGTTTACTAGTTTAAAAGGAGTTTTAAATTAGAATGAATATAAGATATTCAAAAGTCACAAGATGTTGTAAGTCCATGTCCAATGAATAGTAGAACCTATTAGGTCACACACAAAATCCAATATTCTTCCTAATTAATGGACAGAATTTTCTAAGAAGTCAGAAAATGATATCTCCTAATAGTCCAATTTTTGGGGCCAACTTTGAGGGTCAATTTTGGCTTGATTGATTTAAGTATTAAATTAATCAACTAATTTAAGAGTTAAATTAGACTAATAATTAAGGAGTTAATTATTTGGCACCAACATTACCATCAATTGGTCTAGTTAACTTAAAAAGTTATGTTAATGAATTTAGCTTAAAGAGTTAAGCTAGTTTGACTTAAAGAGTTAAGTCAAAGAATAATTAATTAAATTAAAGAGTTTAATTTGATTAATTAGGAAGAATGAATTTAGGACAAAAGACTCGAATGAGATTTGAGATGGCATCTTAATTAATTTAAAATGAGATTTCAAATATAATTATGATTCAAATGAAATTTGAATTCAAATTTTACCACCTAAATACCCCCATTTGGCTAGCCCGCTCACGGAATGTGTGATGCCACCTTGGTGTCACACTATTCCACATCTATATATAGATATAGAGAGATGGCTGGCTAGATCATTGCTTATTGGTGTGAAGAATTAGATTCTTCATTTCCTTCCAAAAATATTTGTAAGCTAGCATTTCATGTGTTTAAGGCTAAGCTTCTTTCTTCATATTCCTACCCAACTTTTGCTCCACCATAAAAAAATCTCTGGTCTTACTCAAACTTATAGGCTAGAGATTTTGAAAGGTCTCATTGGTGTGTGGATCTTTACAATAGAGGCAAGGCATGTGACTTGCTTATTTTCTAGAGATCCACTTACTCAAAGTTTAACTTTTCAATTTTCTCCAAGATGTTTTAGATGGCCAATTGATCTGAAACTTTAAATAGAACTTCATAAAGGTGTTTTCCAGCTTTAGATATTTTTTCAAAATTTTTGGAGGTAATTTGATAAAGCGATCGTTGCAATCTTCTCACTACGCTACAAGCAGGCAGATTTTGGAACCAGTGAAGTGTTCACTTGATACTCCTTGGATTTGCTCATCAAGGTCATCCTCTATCTAAATTTGAATTATAGGTATGATTAGATCCTTGATTTTCTTGTAGGCACTAGTTACTTTGGTGTTTTGAAGTTTTGATATTAGATCCTACTGTATTACTAGCCTTCAAGTGGTATCGGAGCCAAAGTCATGCTTAGATTTGAATTTTATTTGGTTGATTGATTCATGTCATGGATTAATCTAGATCACCATATTCTCAATTCAATTGATGGATTGGAGAATTTGGTTGATTTTTGTGAGGCTCCTTGATTGATGAATTAAAAGCATGCTATTATGTTATTTAAGTGTTAATTCATATAGTTAGTGTAGTTAGTATGTTTTAATTTATAGTGATTAATGTTGAATGTTGATTTTGCATTAATTGATGTTATATGTTGATATAGCATGTTAATTAATGGTTGGAAGAGTTTTGGTCATTTTTGGATCTAATATGAATGGAATTATGTTGGAGATTATTTGAAGAATTTAATTCTTATATTTCCTAATTTTTGAAAGCATGTTTGAGCACTTGTATTTCTAGTTTTAAAAGGTGTTTTGAATCTGGAAATCAATATCAAATGTGTGTTATAATGTTGAGAACATGTGTAAAAATTGTTGGTGCATAAAAGTTGAGTAGAAAACATACTTAGCAAACTATGAAGCCCTAAAGGCAAGGTTGCTGGCACAGCATAGGCATTGACTGGGTCGTATGCGCACACCGTGAACACAAGTTGTGTAGCCATGCAACAAGGGCTGCCACGCAGTCTATTTTAAGGGTATTTAGTGAGCTTTGAGTTGTTTTCTCAACTCCTTTAATGCTTAATAAGTTTTTGCACTACACATATTACGTGCACAAATGTTGTGCGGTGTCTCAAAATTATGTTTGACATATTTGAATGCTTTTGAAAATTGGTTAAAGTTGATCTCCAATTCGAGGCATAAATGTTACGCTTGGTTTAATCATTTGTTTATGAGATAAGCATTTAATTGTTGGAATTAATTGTTAGTTCTAGATTTATTTATTGTTCATGAATTGTTGAATGAATAATGAATGAGTGGGGATGATCATGATCCTTTAAAATTTATTTTATTTGTTTGAAAGTTATTGAAATGGGTTGTATTAAATAGGGCTTGCATGCCTCTTATTCTATCTTATAATAGTTATGAGAGTAAAACCACTAAGAGTGAGGATTTCCATTTCATGTAAATGTTGCATAGAGCAAGGAGCTCAATGGAGGCATGGAAGCTATTTGAAGACCCTAGGAGCATATTAGCTATTTACTAATTTATGCTTTTCATATCCTAATGATTTATGAGATTCATGATTTGGATATAAAGAACCTAAATAAGAAGATAAAATGATGATATCTTTGTAAGCAAAAATCCTCCACTTAGAATGTCTAAGTAATTTCAAATATTAAGTCAAAATGGATATAAATTAAAAGAGTTTTAATTAATCCAAACCTTCCTCCAATAATGTATTCCATGATGATGCTACTGATTTTATGTGATGGCACTCGATCATGAAGGTCACACTTAGGAGGAAAGCTATGAGCATACACTTAGCATAAGATGTACCTTTGACTTGGGAACCCTCACACATTAGCACTTAGTCACGGGGGATGTCATGAGGCCATCTTGAGACAAAGTTTGATAGGTAGGTTTGACTTAACACTTAGTAGTATAGATGGCACACCATCACGTGGGTTTATATGAAAAGTAAGGCAAAATATATCAAAAGTTGCATGAGATACAATTAGCAAAAGTTGTTTACCCTTTGATTGCTTGTGCATGGCACTCGGTCATAGAGGTCCTTTGGCAAGTTATTAGGGTCTTGATTCTCACTAGAAAATTTGATTTCCTAAATTCTTCTTGGGGGTGAAGCATTTGATAAATTAGTGGGAGAAAAATATGCTTGAAAGTCCATGGACATGTTTTCAATATCAAATTCAATCATGTGCTTATTCTCTTTTTTTTCCTCATGTAGATTTTTGAAATCTTCAACAAACAAATGGCTAAAAATTCAATCACAAGCATTTTGGAAACCAATAAACTCACCGGCCTAACTTCCAAGATTGATTGAGAAACTTTAAGATAATTCTTAACTCTGGTAAGAGGACATATGTTATTGATCAAAGTTCACCAAACACTTTGGGTGATGATGCAACTGATGAAGGTTGTGAAGTATTCAAGAAATTTATGGATGATGATCTACAAGTTAGATGCCTCATGTTAGCATCCATGACTAATGAGCTCCAAATGACCCATAAGCACATGAAACATGCTTATGAGATCTATACACACCTACAAGAGTTGTTGGTGGTCAAACATGACATGAAACATTCACTTTGTCTAAGGAGCTCTATGGGACAAGGATGAGCGAAAGGGCAAGTGCCCATGATTACGAGCAAATGATGATTGGACTCATCAAAAAACTTGGATAACTTGACATGATCATGGATAATGACCTTTATATGGATTTGATCCTCCAATCATTGCCACTCTCATTTGACTAATTCATTGTGAACTCTAATATGTCCATGCAAATGGTGATGATCAACAAATTGGTGAACATGTTAGTGACCTTGGAGGCAACAATGGAAAAAGAAAAACCTCTTTCGATGCCATCCTTCTCTAAGTCAAAAAGTCTTATGGGCCCTAGAAAGAGAGGTAAGAGGAAAAAGAGTTCTTCCTTAATAAAAAAGCAACCTAAGTAGAGTTTTAGGAGAGTTAAGAAGAAGGGTAAAATTAACAAAAATTACTTTCATTATGGTAAAAAGGGTCATTGAAAAAGAAACTATAAAGCTTACCTAGCTACTCTTGAGAAGAGTGTGTATTTCTTTGAAGTGCATTTGATGACTAATTCTTCCTCATGGGTATTTGATACCATATATGGTTCTCACATCTGTAACTCATTATAGGGGATAGAAAGAAGAAGAAGTCTATGTGAAAGGGATTTGATCCTCTGCCTTGGAAATAGAGTAAGCGTTGTGGCTGAGGTAGAAGGCGTAATAATACTAGACATTAGGAATTCTTGTGTTATTCTTGATCCAATTTACTATGTACCTAATCTTGTTAAGAACATTATTTCAATTCTTGATTTGAATAATAAAGGATTTAATTTTCAATATCAAATGGGAAGTTGAAAGCATTAAGAAATGGTTCTTTAGTTGCTCAGGGTACAATAGTTAATGGGTTATACATGCTTGATTTTTCTACTCCTCTAATGCACACTCAATCAAATAAACGAAAGCTAGATATCCAAGTAGATGCCATTTTGTGGCATACCAAACTTGGCCATATCTCTAATAATAGGATGAGCAACTTGGAAGCTCTCAAAGCACTAAAAGTTAATGGCTTTAAAGACCTTCCCACTTGTGAATCCTGTTTGAAGAAAAAACTAACCAAAGCTCTATTTTTAGGACAAACGTTGTGATCCACAAGTCTCTTGAATTTGATCCATGAAAATATTTGTGGACCACTAATGGTTAGTGGGAGAGGTGGCTATTTTTACTTCTCACCTTCACCAATGACCATAGTCAGTATGAACATGTGTATCTTATGAAGTTCAAGTTCAAGGCCTTTAAAAAATTCAAAGAGTGTAAGAATGAATTAGAAAAGTAAAAGGAACTTAGTATTAAGACCCTTCAATTATATCGAGAAGGAGAACACTTAAGTATCGAATTCTTGGATTATCTTAAAAAAAATGAGATTCTCTCTCAATGGATTCTACATTGCACACCCCAATATAATGGAGTAACCAAGAGAAGAAATCGTACCTTGTTGGACATGGTACAATCCATGATGAGTTTTTTTGATGTACCTATATTCTTTTGTAAATGTACCTTAGAAATAACTGTGAGGCTACTAAATATAGTACCCTCAAAATCGGCGCCAAAAACACCATATGACATATGGCGTGGCAAAGCACCCTCTTACCATTATCTAAAGGTTTAGAGATCTTCCGCCTACATGAGATGAATAGTGGGAGATAAGTTTGATAGCAGATCTATCTTGTGCAAGTTTGTGGGATACCCAGGAGAATTTATGGGTTTTCACTTTTATGATCCCTCAAAATAAAAGGTGTTTGTCTCGAGGAATATCCAATTTTTGAAAAAAAGATTCCTATTAGATAGAAAAGACGTTGTCTTTGAACTTGATGAAGTTCAAGATGATCAAGAAAGTCCACAAGTGGTGGAAACAACAAAATTGTAAGAGCCCAGTTTATAACCTCTGAGAAGGTTGGACCAGATTAAGAAACAACCTAAAAGATTTGGATTTCTTTATGAGATGGGATAATTGGATAATGATCTAAAGACTTATGAGGAAGCTTTGTGAGATATAGATTTGGGATGTTAGCCTGAAGTCGTGAGATTTGAAATGGACTCCATGTACTCAAATAAAGTATGAACTTTGGTAGATCTACTAAAAGGAATAGTTTTTGTTGGTTGCAAGTGGATCTACAAGCAAAAACTTGGGATAGATAGAGAAGTGGTGACTTTTAAGGTATGATTAGTGGCGAAAGGTTATACTCAAAGATCCGTATCAATTTTGAGGAAACTTTTTCACCTGTCACTATGCCTAAGTCCATTCGGATCTTACTTGCCATAGTTGCATATTATGACTATGAAATACGGCTAATAGATGTAAAAATTACTTTTCTCAATGGTGATATCGAAGAAGAATTTTATATGGAGCAACCATAATGTTTTATATCCAAAGGAAGTGAGCAAAAGGTTTAAAAACTCTAGAAGTCTATTTGTGGACTCAAGCAAGCATCCCAAAGTTGGAATATATGTTTTGACAAAATGGTTAAATCATTTGGCTTCGTAAAAAATATGTATGAACTATGTGTGCACTAGAAGGTCAATAGGAGTTTAGTATTGTTTATTGTGCTTTGTATCAATAACATCTTTCTGATTGGGAATGAGGTAACAATGTTAAAGTGTACTAAAGCATGGTTATCTCCATAATTCTCCATAAAGGATTTGGGAGAAGCATCCTGCGTATTAAGAATACGTATCTATAGAGATAGATCGAGGAAGATGTTGGAGCTCTCCCAAATCCTGTACATTAACAAAATATTAAAGAGGTTTAGCATAGAAAAATTGAAGAGAGGATTCTTCCCATGGGACACGACATTCGTCTCTTCAAATCTATGGCCCCCAAAACTGAGGAGGAAAAGTAAAAAATAACCCAAATACCCTACACCTCGCAATAAGAAGCATAATATATGCGGTTCAGTGTATGAGACCAAACATGACATACTCACTAAATGTTATGAGTAGGTTCTAATCCAACACCGGTGAAAGTCACTAGATGGCCAACACTGGTGAAAGTCACTAGATGGCTATAAAAGCAATCCTAAAGTACTTGAGAAAAACTAAGGACTTGTTTTTGCTATACGAAAATGGAGAATTGAATATTGAAAGGTTTTTGGATTCTAGTTTTCAATTCGATGTAGATGATCTCAAATCTATTTTTGAATTTATATTTATCTCAATAGTGGCATGGTGAGTTTTAAAAAGTTCTAAGCAAGACATGATGGCCGACTTGACTATAGTGGCAAAATATATTGCAACTTCAAAAGCTACAAAGGAAGGAGTTTAGATGAAAAACTCCATTCAAGAGTTGAATGTAATGCTTAGCATTGCTAAGCTAGCAGTTGTCTTCTGTAACAACAACAGGGTGGTAGCGCAAGCTAAATAGCTAAGATCTCATCAACGATCAAAGCGTATATTAAGGAGATATCATTTGATCTAGGAGATCATGGATAGAGGCAACATTCAAGTGGAGAGAGTTGTCTTGAAAGCAAATATAGTAGATTTACTGACAAAACCTCCATCACAAAAGGTCATTGAAGGATATCTTGAGAAGACAGGCTTTAAGGCGATGGGGCATTGGCTTTAGGACAAGTGGGAGATTGTTGGAATAGTACCCTGCAAGTTAATAAAATTGGCCTTGTTTAAACTATTTTCCAATAAAATAATCTTGATTGAACGATATTTATATATGGCTATCTTCATCTTATACTTTATTATATTTCACTTGCAATTAGATAAAGCCTTTAAATCCCTAAGACTGCAGGACTTAGTTTGGTGACCCTGTAATAGGTCTCACATGATCGTGATCTCAAAATTTCTAAGTTATAAGATCTTAGAGACTGGACATCTGAGATCTGGATAGACTTGCACAAACGATGCATAAATCCAAAGGTTGGAGATTGCTCCATTTCATGAGCAACTGTATGAGATATGACCACATGCTAATAGGTGCTTGTTAGAGAATAATACATTGAAGACCCACCAGAGAATCCACTACATAGCTAAGTGGCAAGTCGATAATGGCTAGTTCTCTTGCTTACGCTAGTGCATATTATTAGTCCTTTGACCTGAGGATCTATGGTAACCTTATGTTTGGTCCTCATGCTTTGACTTTTTCTTGACCACTTAGAGGGTCTTTCGAGTTGAGATTGGGTATGAGCTACTTGGCATGGAGGATTTGCGAGATCTAAGATGGAATCTGACTCTTCATTGTTGTGTAGGGCAAGTGCATCTCCTATGTGTTCTATGATGATTGATTCCCAAAAATCCTTGCGCAAGGTGGTGTGACAATTAGGAAAAGGAGTTTTTCAAAGGTGAGGTCACATAAATGGGATCGAACATTAAGAATAGAGATATAATATCGAGACTATTAGGGAGCAGATCAATATCTTGCCCTAGGTCTCTTTTGGGAGATAAGAGACATAAGGATTGTATTTGCATGGCACGTATAGAGCAATGATGGTTCTTCAAAATATTCATTTCAAACAATTATTTGGGCTTCATTAGCTTGAGGTTGGACATTGATCATGGGGATTTAGTACTCTTCAATTAATCTCAACTAGTTTAAAAGGAGTTTCAAACTAGAATGAATATAAGATATTTAAAAGTACGAGGAGTTGTGAGCTCATGCCTATTGAATGGTAGAACCTATTTGGTTACACACAAAATATAATGAGCTACCTAATTAATGGAGAGAAATTTCTAAGGAGCTAGAAAATGATATCTCCTAGTGGAATGATTTTTAAGGCCAACTTTAAGGATCAATTTTGGCTTGATTGATTTAAGTGTTAAATTAATCAATTAATTTAAGAATTAAATTAAATCAATAATTAAGGAGTTAATTATTTGGTGCCAACATGGCCATCAATTGGCCTATTTAACTTAAAGAGTTAAGTTATTGAATTTAGCTTAAGGAGTTAAGCTAGTTTGACTTAAAGAGTTAAGTCAAATGATAATTAATTAAATTAAAGTATTTAATTTGATTAATTAGGAAGAATGAATTTTGGGGGAAAGACTTAAATGAGATTTGAGATGGCATTTTAATTAATTTGAAATGAGATTTCAATTGCAATTAAGATTCAAATTTTGCCACCTATGCACCTCATTGGCTGCCCCCCTCATGGAATGTGTGATGCCACGGTGGTATCACACTATTCTACATCTATATTAGATATAGAGAGCTAGCTAGCCAGATTATTTCTTGTTGGTGTAAAGAATTAGATTCTTCATTTCTCTCCAAAAACATTTGCAAGCTTGCATTTCATGTGTAGAAGGCTAAGCTTATTTCTTCATCTTCCTACCCTAAATTCAGCCTCCACCATTAGAAATATATGGCCTTATTTGAACTCATAGGCTAGATATTTAGAGAGGTCTCATTGGTGTGTGGATCTTTGCAATAGAGGTAAGGTGTGCGACTTGCTCATTTTCTAGAGATCCACCTACTTGAGGTTCAACTTTTTGATTTTCTCTAGGACGTTCCAGGTGGCCAATTGCCTTGAAATTTTAAATGAAAGTTCAAAACAGTGTTGACCAGCTTTAGGTATTTTTTCAAAATTTTTGGAGGTGATATGATAAGGTGATCGTTGTAATCTTCTCGTTGTGCCACAAGCAGGTAGATTCTAGAACCAATGAAGTGTTCACTTGATACTCCTTAAATTTGCTCATCAGGGTAATCCTATATCTAAATCTGAATTATAGGCATGATTAGATCCTTGATTTGCTTGTAGGCACTAGTTACTTTGATGTTTTGAAATTTTGATATTAGATCCTAGTGCCTTACTAGCCTTCACAAACCCCCAAGATTTTTAAATATTGCTCAATCAAATTTTTGTAAATTACAAATTGACCCCAAAACTTTTAATTTTCTTGAGCCCTAAAATCCGAACAACCAATTTCTTAATTTCTAAATTTTAATTTTTCAAAACTCCAAATTTTAGGGGTGTTACAATAATATTAAAAACATAAATATTGTAAAAATTAATAATTTAAATAATTATTAAGTGAATTCAAATATAATAATAATTTAAAAAAAAAGAGAGACAGAAAAAAAGTCCCCAAGTCGCATCTCTCCAACCACCGTCCCCCCTCCCAACCACTTCCTTTCCCTTAGGCTTGTGGTGGCCACCTGCCAGCTAGGCCAAGCAGCAATCTTCGCTTGGCCAGCGATCGCAGGCTCCGCTATGCCAAGCTACCATTGGCCTATGTGGCTGTCTTCTCCTGACTTGGCAACCACCTACACCTAGCAGATCTGGACAGACCTAATCTGTCAACTAGTTGCTAGGTCATGGTTGCCGCAGCCATGGGGGGCAAAATGTAGGGGCAGAGGGTGGGGTTTTTTTATATATTATATATATATTTGTGTATTTAGAATTTATATGTATGTGTATGTATATATATGTATGTATATGTTTTTTTATGTATGAATTTTTATTATTTTTATTTTTTTGACCTTTTTCTCATATGTAAATTTTTTTTACTCTATTTTTAATATATAAACGTATTTTTCGCTTGTTTTATATTTTTTATTTATTGTTTTGGCTAATATGGCAGGTTTAATTACCACATCATATGCCATGCAGAAGAGATAAGAATGCTTGGACTGACATGGCACCACATGGTGCCAAATCAACTATCGCTCATAATTACAATTCAGGCCTAACTTATCCTTAAATTGTCAAATTTTTAAAAGTGGTGCACCAATTTTGCTGCTCAAAAAGTTAAAGTCCTACTTTAACAGTAGGACCAAGATAAAGGAACAATTTTACATTATTCTCTAAAATAATTGTGCAGTGAACACAAAAGGAAGAAAATATGTTATGTGAATAATCAAAACATTTTAAAATGAAGCAGATTTAGAATATTATTGCATAGATTATGCTTTAATAATATGATCCTAGCAAAGTAATCATCCCTTCAATTCTTAACATGTGATTCACTTACAATGCAAATTTATTTTGGAGGTGATTAGATGGCATTTTTAGATAATTAAATAATTAAAATATTCAATAACTGCAAAATCTACAACATGGACATCCATATTATTGTATTAGGAAATAGTAGCATGTGTCCAGTGCAACACAATGAAAACAAATTTAATTTTAAAATAATTTATTTTATAATAACATTCATTCTATATCATGAGATTAAAAATAAGGGTGAATTATATCCATATACCTTGAGACTTGGACTAATTATTAAAAAGCTCACATTATTTTGAAAATTACATTTGTCCCTTGGAACTTTGTTGCCATCAACTTTCACCCAAACCATTAGTCACTGTTAGAATTTTGTGCTATTGCCATTAAAAAATATGGGTAAAGTGCTGAAAATGCGGTAGTTCGACTCAGTTTTGACCTGGTTTGACTTTTTGTAATCAACAAAAATACCCTTAAAAGTGGTACTATAAGATTTTTGAATTAGTTAAGTGTGTATTTGTAGTTATTTTTTTGTTTGAGGTCTTAAATATAAAAAAGAGAGAATAATCTAGGCTTGCGATTATTAGCCATTTGTTCTATTGCCTATATATAAACACACATGCTTCTTTGATTGTCTTGCCAAAATAACATGGCTTCATCATGGAGCACATCATCTAGTAAATTGGAGGCATTGAGATTTAGAAAAGAGAGGTGCAAAAAGCAAAATTGTGGAAAAAAAACATCAAAATATTTAAGGCCAAAACATACTTAATTAATTAGCATATTAAATTACATACGTAATAATATTAAGAAACAAAATTTTAATATAATTAATTAAAAATATTTATTGATCAAAAAATACATAAATAAAAAAATTTAAAGAGAAGGATAAGTAAAGAATTTATTAAAATTTATTCTCTAAAATTATTTGTTATTAATATTTTTTAGGACTAAAACATATAATTAGCATTTTAAGCTACATACTTAATAATATTAATTAACAAATATTTATAATAATCAATTAAATATATTTATAGATTAAAAAAATAACCAAAACTTTCAAAAAAAGGATAAGCAAAGAATTTGTTAATTCTTAAAAGTTGTTCTTTAAGATTTATTCAATAATATAAAAAAGACCCAAATTAGGCCAAGAACTAGCTATTGACCACAATCAAGCCACGATAGGCCCTTGGCCATGACAGAGAGCAGCCAACCATGGCTAGATCTGATTGCCTGGTTAGGCGAGCACTACCTGTAGTTGAGCAACATCTCAGGATAGGGGAGGGTAGGGGTGGTGGGTGGTGTATTATATATATTTATTGTATTTACATATATGTTTATATATGCACCTTTACATTATAGTAAGATAATGATTTAAATTTTTATTTAATTACTTTATTTTTAATAATAATTGAATTTAATTAAATTATTAAATTAATTCAATCTTAAAATTATTAAAATTATGTTGTATAAGATAATTTATTTAATTTTTTATTTTTATGTTTACTTATTTTATTTATTTTTTGCTAAAATTTATTAAACAAATTTATATATCTTTACTTTTTTATCATTATTAAATATGTAACTCAAAATTAATAGAAATATATCATCTAAGGTTTATAAATTTAAATTTATAAAAAATTGAAGGTGATAAAAATTATCGAATTAACCCTCATAAATTCAAAAATATAACAAATAGGTCCAAGGGTATTTCTATCTTTTGTTATTCCTATCAGTTATTTTTTCAATTTTTAATGGAAGGGCATTTTACTGATTTCACACGTTCTATCTGCATTGCATTTTAGTTTGAAAGTTCACGGGGTAAATCTAATTTGCAAAATAACGCGGATTATCTGATAATTTCCCCAAATCTCAGGGGATATGGGTGTAATTCAACCTAAAAATAAAAATTGTAATTAGTTTTAATATTTAAAGAAAAAAATCTATAATTCTCTCAATAGCATAATATGAATGTTTCAAATCAAAATCTTAAATAATTTGTACTTGAATATCAAGAATTGATTATTCTAAATTTATAAACTATCCATAATTTTTAAATGATAAAATTAAAAAAAATGAAGAAAATAAAAATGGAGAAGAAGATTATGTTTAGTACATTTTCTTAAATTTGATATATATTTATACATACATGTTTTCATTTGATAATTAAGCAAATCAATTTTAGAAAATATAAAGGCTTCTTTATACAATTTCTTGATAACGTGGAAGTCATAATTACGATTTTTATGACATTTGTAATTTAAAAGTATCAAATATTTATCAATATAGTAAGTATAAGTGTGTGTATATATAATTACTTTGGACTTCATCTATAAAAACCACTTATTTTGGATTATTATTTTATTATCAATTTAGTATGTGTTTTGTAGAATTCAATATTTTATAAAATAAAATATTTCTTAAATACCTTATATAACTTTGATAAATAAATCTATTTATTTTATTTTTTATTTGTTGCTTTGGCTACAAGTTGTCTTAACCAAATTTGAAGCTAATGCCTTTATAGCTAATTGTTGCTACGATCAATTCACAGTTGTTGATAATTCTTTTTTATAAATGTACTAATTTTTCTATGGATAATGCATAAGTAATTTCTTATGCTTCAAATGTATAATGGTATGGATTCATAATTCATAATTTTTGTTAATTAGAATTAAAAAAATTACAATTGCTATGAAAATTTGTAGCTATAATTTGAAACTATAGTTACAAAATTAATTTCATAGCAAATGCTTATTTTTTCAGTTAATTTCATAGTGGATGTTTATTTTTTTGGTAGTGGTGTATTATATGTAAATAATCATAAAATAATAAGAAAAGATTTATATTCAATTGAAAACATATATAATATCAATCCCTCATAAATTTCTTTAATTATTATAAAATGTATAAATAATTTAATACAATATTTGATTTCAATCATACTTTTTTAATTTGACACCATCACACACAAACATTAGTATTTGCAAATGTAAAAGTACTCATTTATGAATTTTTTTAAGAAAAAAATAAACAAATAAAAGCTCACAATATAAATATAAAATTGTGTAAATAAATATTTTGAAAAGTGTGCATTAAATTAATATCATTACTACTTAAATGGTCATTCATCAAAACTTTTGAAAAAATTGAACTATGTAGCACCCTTGAATTTTGGCATTTTGGGAAATTAGGTTCTAGAATTTAAGATATTGATTGATTAGATTTTAGGGCTTGAGAAATAAATAAAAAGGACTTGATTGCAAAATTTTTGAAAGTTTTGGGGTCAAAGTGCAATTAAGCAAAGACCTTGTTGGATTTTGGGGTTGCATCACTAATAATTTGGGTCAAAGTGGCCAAAGTGAGCCACTCACATAATTTAGGGGTTGAATTATAAGTTGTTGTAGTTTTCTAGAGGACGAAATTATAAGTTGGGCAAAAGTTTTAGGGGCCAATTTGGAATTCCTGAAAATTTGGCTTTAAATGCCACATTTCATTTTCCCCCCACTATTTTCTTCTTTCTCCTTCATCTGCGACCATCACCCTTACCGTTTCTCTCTTCTTCAACGACTCTCTCCGGTAGCCTCAAAACCATGAAACCAGACCAACCATCTTCTTCACCTCACCACGGCAAACATGCCGATACCATATGCAACCATAACCCACTGGTGAGCTGTTGAGAAACCAAAGTTGAAGTGAACTCACAGCGGAGCTTGGCGGGTTCCTCAACTTTGGCGACTGAAACTAGGGTATGACTAATGGATGTTAACTAGTTGAGTTTGGTAAACAAGTTGGTAACGTCAATTTTGTGAAACAGTGATTAGCAAAGTTGGGATGGGCTTGGTGGCGCATGGCGGTGTTGAGGTGGTTAGTTGAGTTTTTTGGCCAATTGGCCCTTAATTCAATAGGAATTGTAAAAATTGACTTGGGCATTAGATTTTTGGCGTTGAGAGGCTTCATTTCGTTGTGGTGTTGATGGTTTTAGGCAATAGTAGTTTTAGGATAGTTTCTTTCTCTTATCTTGATGATCGTGGTGGTGCTTTCAGCTTGTGAATCGAAGGCTTTAATAATTAGTTTATGGGTAATAGAGTTGGATGATATTATGCTTATATATAGTTGTATTGTTACTTCCATGAATCTTGTATATTGCCAAGAAATGAGGATTTAATATAGGATTAGTGTATATACGTCCTATGCATGGAGTGTTGTATTATTTAATGGACCTAGATTCGAATTAAAATGATGATCTTAGGATTAATTGAGTTAATTGAAGGAATGAAAATCCTTATTTTGTGGATTTTATGAATATGGAACCTAAGTGGCGATATTTAGGCTAACTGAGATGATACAAAACCAAATTTTAGATCATACATGTTTGATTATATAACTGAGTGGACTCGAATTCATATTATTATAAGATTACTATGGATTAAAGGGGCTAATCAATAGTGAAAACCCTAATTTTAAGGATTTGAGACCTAGGTGGAAACAATTAGATTATTGAGAATAATTAGACTATTATTGATGCTTTGGCACATTATTGCAAGGTTATATTGCAATTAAGGACCCAATTATATTACTTGAATGAGATCAGCGTGATTAGCATGTCTTTATCAATTTAGCTAATTAAGTATTAATTCTAGGTTGTTGTTTATATAATTTTGATTATTAGGATTGAATGTGGATCTTGACTGTAGACCTATTCTTTTGGATTAGGTAACTCAAAAGTAGGTCCCACAGACCAATAGGTTGTAACCACATTTCTAAAGCTTTTGAGATAAGGTTCTACCTCTCTAATATTTGACTTGATTATAACTATTCGCTATTTGTATAACCCCTATGAGGGTCTACTAATTTGGCACTTTCTCATACTTTTGTTGTTGTAATAAACCCCTGTGAGGGTTAAATATGCTTGTACTATGCTTACTTGTGCTTGTTAGAATCTGTAATTGCTTGAGTTCTCGCTTGTTATTTGTTAATTGACTCGTACACCCCTATGAGGGCTATTACTCATTTCTATTCTAGAGTCCAAAACTCTTACTATATCATTCAATTTTTGTTCCTTGTACCACACAACCTTGTTTTGTTAACCCGTATTACTTGTTGAATCATTTTGTTACCCAAAATGGCCTTGTCGACCAGTATATTATGTATACTAATTGTTCCATACTTGTACCTTGTTGTATTCTTGATTCTTTGAAATGTCTTGTTTAGTCAGTACTATAAAATATGTGCCGGGCAAAGCAAAGGGCCATACTAGCTGACAAGGCATGTCTAGTGGGGGCCTCTCTTGAGTTAATTCCCATGAGCACCTCTGGATTTCAGTATTAGACCTCTTCCAGACTTTACTTGGTTATACGAATATTTATTGCTTTAAAAGTTGAATTGTTATTTATTGTCATTATATTATACTAACCCATGGGAAGACATGAGCTGTTGCTAACCCATGAGACATCATAGGCAAATATCACATAAAGGGATGCCACAACAGAGAATGGGCCTGAGGCCAGGTCTAGAAAGACGGTTGGGCGGAACGAACCAACGGTGACAAGTCTACCGACTAGTACCCATCTATGATCCAAACATATAAGTAAGCTGAAGGTAGCAAAATGTGAGTGGTGGGATCTAGCATGCAGTCAACCATGCCATAAAAATAAGTTGTTACACGCTGAGCTGTGTGCTCAAGTAATTGGAGAGATAAGGAAAAGTTTTTCATGTTCAAGTTAAATGCTACTGAATGTTATCTTGTATTGACCAAGGAGCAATAAGGAAGGATGCCAATAGACTTACTAAATGTTTAAATGTTTCATGTTCTTATGAGTTTAAATCTGATTTCTATTGATCATGTTCTGATCGTCTGAATTGTTAGCAATTATCTTGTTTATTGCAGTTGAAATTCAATATTTCCCTCTATCTCCTATTATGTATTTCCCTCTCTGATTCCTTAGGACTCATCCTCCTATATTATTTTGATTTCTTTCAAACAGGTATTGATGGTGAATGAGCTCCTCAGGCTTGAATGCATTTTGTAACGTACTAAATTTTTGGTTGTATATATAGAACTCCATATATGTTAAGTTGGTTTGAGATGTTGTGATATGTCATGAACGTTCATGAAGGCATGAGATTTGTATATATTTTGTTAATGTTATGTATTTGAATATTTCATCTAGGGTGTGTTAAGTTGAAATACTATGCAATTTTTAAGGATTTAAAGAGAAAGTTTTATGAGCCTATTACTTGCTACAGGCGAAATATTAAGATTGAATTGGTGGCACCACAACTTGTGTGTTGTACCAAGAAGGGGTGCCACAAACTATGTCTACTATATGTCCACTATGCAAAATTTACTTAAAATGATTGAGAATGAGCTCTTGATTATTATTTTGCTAAAAACCCAAAATAGTTTTTTAAGAAATTATGATAATATAAAATAAAATTGAGAGTTTATAAATATTATAGGAAACAATTTTTATATTTGAAATAAACTATAAATTCAAATTAAATTATTTGCAAAATTATATATATGTGTATATGGTTTTACCTAAAATGTTTTTTTCATACCTAGAAAATGTTTTTTTCATACCGAAAAAATTTTGGTAACTGGAGGAGTTACGTAAAACTAATTTATTGTTATTTATTTTTCAAATTTCAAGCTCTTTACTTAGAAAGTGAGGATTTGATGCATAAACAACAATTTGTCCTTTTAATAAGAAACAGATATGTTGCGAAGTTTTTTTAGCAAGTCACTAAATTAAGATATAATCATGGTTGTAAAGTATTCTTTTTTTTAACTTTTGAAATACATTTGCTATAGATTATTTAAAAATTGTTTATCTAAAATTCTAATCTTTTGAGAAAAAATATTTAATCAATAAAAAAATAATTTGTTTGACCAAATGAATGAATAATTTTTAATTATTTAAAAATTATTTTATAATTTTTTGAATAAAATTAATTAGACAATGTATTACTTCTACTGAAAATAAAGTAATTATATCCGTCTAAATACCAAAAGTAATTATTAAATATGAAAATCAATTGTTGTTTTGAAATAAATTTAGTTATGAAGTACTTCGTTTGGCAAAATTTCAAGTTTGTCGATAAAAATGTATAATAAAATGAACAACAAAAAATTTAGCTTTTTAGATGAAAAAAATGGAATGAATTACATCATATTCCAAGAGTTGAAAATTTCCGCGTTTTTATCCCTGCTAAGCTTTGCACTTCATTCACATGCCCAATTAGCTAATAAGTCTGCTTGTCGGTACCTAAATTGGAATTGAATGTGATTGAGTTTTGAAGGTCGCACGCCCAATTAGCTAATAAGTCTTCTTGTTGGCTCCCTGCATGGAAGATGTGAGTGATCCGAAAGTGAGCAATTGTTTGAGATGTTCAGTTTTCATCAGAATGTGTTCGAGGCGCCCAGGTCCTATAATTGTGTTCTTGATCAAGTATGTCACTGCCAATTCATTGAATCGAGCCATATGTAATTGTAATTATTTTTGGTCAAATAGGTTAATCTAAGACACTCATTAGATAAAGGACTTAATTGAAAGCTGAAAAAAATATTAGGGGTCAATTTGTAATTATCAAAAAATACCCTTTAGATATCAATCCCTTTCCCCCATTTTCTTCAATTCCTGCATGCAAACCCCTCATTTCCTCTCCTACAAACCCTTTCCCAATGCCGAAAATATTCAAAACTAGTCATACCAACCTCTTCCTTTCAAATCAAGGAACATATTGATACCAAAGTCTCACACAAACCATCAATGAAATGACCGAAATTTGAGTAAGAAACTCAAGTAGTGGTGGAAATGGTGGGCACAACATCAATGGCAATGGAAGCATGAATTGGAGTAATGGGTTGTGACAGGTTTACCTCAAAGAACATTCCGATGCTTTCAATTTCACAAACAACCCCGCAATAGAGGAGAATTGAATGCGGCAACGAGTGAGAAACCTAATTTGATTTTTTGGTGAATTGGACAATAAATCAGCGGCAAAGCTTACAAATGACTTGGGCATTTGATTGTGTGTTGAGATGCATCTGTGGGTGGTGGTAGTTAGTAGCTCCAATGGCGACGGCAGAACATTGTAGCCCAGAGACGGAATTCTCATCTCGTCGTGGTGATCGCATATGAGATATTGGTTTATGGTGATTAAGTTTCAAAAATAAGATCCTTGGTAAAAATTGTTGGAATTGGGGTTATTACTAATTAACTTTTATTGTTTTTATTACCATGCCTATTCTTGTATTATCAAGTAATCTACAAGAACATGAATTGGGATCGAGCAATGAATGCATTGTTATATATGCAATGCTTAGTGGACCCGAATTTGTAATATATATATGTAGTCCTTGATTAATTAAGTTAAGTAGGAAATTAAAATCCTAATTTCATATATAATAATGTATAGTGCCAAATTGTTTCTAGATTTAATCGTTGTAATTTTATATTTAACTTTATATAACGTTGCAATGATAGAATACCATAGGAATTTGAATTGATTATTATGTTTTGATTAAATTAGTAAGATAGGACTAAAATTGTTAAATAAAGAACTATTGGATTAGGAAACGATTATCGACCGGAGCGAATATGGCCCTCGTAAATATCATAGCGATAATGGCATAATTAGCATTTGACCTTACAATATCTTTGGAAATGAGCCTTAAAATATTGTATTAATTGTAAAACAACTGATATTAAGATATAATGGATTAATAATTATTTAAAGGTTGATACAAGCATTTTAACATTAAGCACGTCCTTTTGGATAGGTAATCAGGAATCGGAATTAGCAGGATAGTAGAGCAGGGGTAGTATTTTCTATGGAATCGGCAAGATAATAGAGCAGGGGTAGTATTTTCTATGGGATTTAAGGTGATGGTTAGTGTTTCCTTTTTGGGAAATAAATGATCTTTAATGCTTGTATTTCATATATTTATCTATTGGACTCGATTGTTCTCATTCTAGTGCCCAGAACATCTATTGTGATATCTATTTCTGTCCTATATGCCCTACAATCTTGCTAGCTTTCCCGATATATGTTGTTATTTTGGACTTTCCAATCAAATCTTGTTTTGGACTCCTGCTTAATTCATCCTGTATACTGTGTGTATGGTATTGTCGACTAGTGTTCACAAAATTACACTGTTATGCTTAGTTTCATGGATATTTTCTGATCTATTATTGAATATGCATTATCTGTTGGCATAATGATAAGTCCTGTTGAGGACACTCTTAAAGGCTTACCACTCGATGGGATGCCGTTGATTGGGTTGGGCTTAAGACTAGGTCCAAAAAGATGACTTGATGATATGAGTCGCAGTGGCTGGTCTCCCAGCTAATACCTACTTAAAATCCTAATTTATAGGCAGTTGGAGGTTAGCTGTATGCAAGTGACAGGGTCTAGCATGCGGCTAGCTATGTTACATGCTTATCGAGTCGAGTGCTTGGGTAATGGAGCAATAAGGATAGTCTATTATGATTATTGTACTTTGTGTATCATTTGTTACTATTTTATGTTTTGTTCTAGGAGCAAAAAAGACGAAGTTGCCAATAGTTTGTTAAATATATCACATGTGCTTTGTTACATTACTACTTCATATTGCAAAGTCTTACTTGTTACTAAATTTGTTTATCAATTGATGCACTTTCAACTAGCTTTTCTTTGATTATTATCATATTTCCCCCTCACTAAGTCCTTAGAACAAAACCCCTTTTTTATTATCCTTTATTCTCTTCCTAGATAGGATCAAATGAAAACTAGGGGCTTAAGCCTCACCCAAGGGAAGACTTGTTTTGTAATAGATTAAAAGTTATGTTTGTACTTATAGACTACACCTAATCATGATGCTATGACTTAAGAATGTTATGTAATGTTTAAGTTTGAACTTAAGACATTTGATATGTACATATAGTACTCTACGAAATCATCCTGTAGGTGTTGTGTTAAGCAATTATTTTTTTGAGTTTGGTTAAATTTTGGTTTTCTTAGTTATCTTTTGATTAGTGGCACCTTATATTAGGAATCTCCCCTAGCTAGGGCGCCACACGAAGGCTGAATTTGCAAGCGGCACTTTTGCATTTGAAATGATATAGTGTCTAATGGGCATAGAGTTCGATCAGATTGATTGATGTCCAAGACAAATATAGTTGCTAACACTTTGCAATCGTAATATAAGGCAATAAAAATAAAGGGAGAAGAAATTAAATTATTGAATATTTTTTCTCATCAATTTTTGTTTCATTTACTAAACATTAATAATAACGAAGTATTCAATGAGAGGTATTAAGGGAAAAAACAAAGAATGGATGAAAAGCATCAAATTAATGCACACCACCAACATGAATTTTATAATGGTAGTAGATTATTTGTATTTAAAGTTTCATCCACAAGAGTTAGATATTGATATTTCTTTAAAATGGGCATTGATTGCCTTGGTGATATCTTTGTTTCAACTAGTACTTTCACACTTCAACTACTTAAATATGGAATAACATCTTGGACATGCAACAAATGTTATGCCATTGCAATTTCAATTTACAATAAAAAAATAAAAAAAATTCAATTCTACTTAATAACAAAATATAGATTCTTATGCAGCAGAAAAAAAAATTTGCATTGGAAGAAGTTACTTTCACAAAAATTGTAATGATGAGAATAACAAACAACATTAGTTTAATGAACCAAATCATAAAACTCATTAATGAAACTAACCTTTATGAATAAGGTTAAAAACTTCCCTATGCACAATATTCTTTGCATATTGTTGGTTTTGTTTGCTAATATTTATAGGTTCTATAAGAACTTTTTCTAAATTAGCATTTCTTGCTCTAGATAAAGCTACATATAATTGTCCATGAGAGAAAGAAAACTCATTGAGGTAAATATACACCTACATAATCAAGTATTTGGTCTTGAGCTTTGTTAATAGTCATAGCAAAACAAGGTTTTATTAGGAATTGAAATCTTCAAAAAGAAATGGGAGATTTTTCTTTATTTGTGCATTCTAAATGAATATGTGGAATGAAAACACATCTGCCTCTATGGTCACTAGTTGTAATTTCAGCTTCGATAAAATGTTCACCCAATTTTTGACAAATTGATCATGTTCCATTGCAAAGCCTTTCAACTAGATTTAAGTTTCTCAATAGCATGATGGGACAATTCTTTTTAAGAGTAAGAATATGTGGAGGAAGGTTGCTTGATGTTGTAGTCCTAAAGAATTCTTCATATTGCCCTTGATCATGTGGATTAGAAGCTTCATTGAAACTCACATATTGTTTGCTTATTCTTGGTAATTTATTGATGAACATATTCAGTGATGTTGTTTTCTAACAAGCACCCACTAATATGCATCCATGTCTAACATAGATTGCCCATGAAATGGGGCAATATCCAACTCCTTAGAGTACGCAACGTTAATACAGGTCTATCTGAATCTTAGATTCTTTGCCTCATAAGATTCTATGACTTGTAATATTTAAAATCCTTACCATAGAGACTTGTTCCATGATCACCATTATATGTGTGATGATGTCTAGTAGTCTAGTATGATTTAAGGACTTCAACCAAATGCATGTGAGAAAAACATAAATGCATAAGATAAAGATATGCATTTTATTTGAATATCATTCATTCAAAACTGTTACATAAAATAGTTATACATACCAATCTAATTGGCTTGCGGGGCACTATGCCAACAATTAGTTGTTGGCAAGGCCCAACCTTGTTTTTAAAGCTTTATGGATTCATTTGGATTTGAATTATTTTCTTAAATAAATTGCCTCACACTTACCTTTGGATCTATATCTAATTGGAAGTTTTTCCTTATTCATAATAATAGATCATTCCTCTAAGCTATCTTGTGACTTTATAAGGTCTCTTTAGAATGTTGTACCAAACTAAATTAAATGTTATGTGGCAATATGTTTCCAATTTGTATGGGTCGTGTTTGATTTCTATCAGTAGGTGTAATGGGGGTTTTAGTAGGGGCTAGTTTCATGTTTGATACAAGAGATTAAGATGATTGGGCCAGAGCAAATTAGCTTTAGGCTAGCATTGTAGCACCAATTAGGTTTTAATCAAATTTTAAGGGTTGAGGTGAGGTTAGTTATACCTCCATGCTGATTAGCAATTTGAGTGACGATTCTATCCTTCAATAGTTATGTAAAATTACCATGAACTCCCTAAAATCAATTAAAAATTTAAGATTTGAATGATGCTTACTTTGGCCTTAGTTTATGACTTGATGCCTAAGTGATTTTGTTGCATAGATTGGTGCCTAAGCATGCAGTGAGTAATGTGCTTATACTTCATTAATAATTTAGTGCATAATCCTATTTTTAGACCATATCTAGGAACTTATTTAATGATAATTAATAAAATATGCTCATCTTTATACACAGGCAACCACATTTTCTATGTATGTGTTCATATATTACATACTCTAGTACCTATGCATACAATTATGATATGGCTATGTGCAATAGAGACTAAAAAGATCATTACATCTTGAACTTTTAAATAATGATTTGCATATTTTCCCAAATACTATATTAGCTACAGAGCCACACTCTTTTGTCAAATTGGATGCAATTCTTCCATAAATTTGAAACCCTAGTTCTTGCAATGAAGATTCAATAAGCACTTTGTGTGAAGTAATCAAACTCAATCTCCAAATTTATACATGCTTAATAATCTTGTGTTCCTACTTTATTCTTCTATATACTAGATGGTTTAGGGTCTTTACTATTTTGAATCTATAATTTTTTGCAGGTTAAATTTTATTAGTAGTAAAGACTAAAGGTAACTGAATTAGTATCAAAGTTCTTTTTATTAGTAAGGACTGAAGGTAATTGAATCAGTATCAAAGTTCTTTTTATTAGTCATCTTTTTTTAAGCTATATTCCATTTGTTTATTTTAGTTAAATTTTGGAAAAACATCCCCATACATTGGTATGAGGACAATTTTAGAAAAACAACACAATATATTAGTAAATACCATGTATCAAACATGGCACGGCGTTTTAAACCTGCTGAGTTGCCAAATATAATTTAGAGTATCCATAGAAGATTACATTACTAAAGATTATCCTACTTTTTCATAATCTACTACGAACTAAAATTATGCAATATTGTTAATAGGTGAAATCAAACGAGGCTATAGGATTTTACTTGATTTTCTTTGATATCTATTGAAGCAAATTCCTATGTTTTAAAGATATTTAATTACCGATAGCCCTTAATGATGCCACATACTAAAATGAATCTATTATCCTACTTATTCCACCAAATATTTTATCATGGGTGCCGTATGTAAATAACCAAGGTTTCTGTTATTGTGTTGACTAAAAAAAAAGAGTGAGAAAATATAGATTGTTAGATGATGTACTTACAATCAAAGAACTTTTCTTTTATTAATCTCATACAAATACGAGAGAGAAAGGATCCTATAAAATGAAATATTATTACGAATGAAGTAAGTCCATTGTCTCATTTATGTAGTCTTCAAGTACGATTGGTGAAGGCTCCTTCGCAACTCTTTATCTAGGGCAAAATAGTGGAATCTCATCCTTTTCATTCCTCATGGCTCTTCTTATCTTTGCCTGCAAATGATATGCATTTAAATGACCATTTTGTAGAGGCATCTAACACCTTAATATTGTTAATTCAATAAAGCTTTCAATATGTGACATACTCTTTTTGGAGAGGGAAGCCAAATATTCCATGTATTTCACTTTCAATGGTCTAATTTTTTATAGTGATAACATGTTGGCTCTTTTTAATCGTCCTTTTTCCTTCTTGACCTTGTTAGATGTCTTTAGTGATTACTCTTCTTTCTTATAACCTTTTTTACTTCTTTTCCTAAGGTTCTTACGTTTAGATAAGGAGTTGGTAATCATTAAGGGCTTGTCCTTGACTATGGTTACCTCCATAGTATTCAACTTATGGACTAATTCATGGATAGACAACATAATCTTATTGTGTTTAACCACAAATTGGCCAAATGAACTTGAAAACGATTGGAGGATCAAATGGACATAGAGTTCAATTATCCATATGTTGAAATTTTTGAGTTTCTCAATGAACCCAATCATCCTAAATCTTTTATCACGAACACAAGCATCCTCAACCATTTTTACCTAAAAAAGCTTTTTTGGAGAAATAAACCTTTCATTTCTATCTTGCAACAATACAACTCTTGTAGGTGTAGATAAATCTTGAAAGTATGATTCATTAACTCATCTTATCTCTGGAGTTAATTGTGCCTAAATGTTATCATGAGACAATGTATTTATAGATCACCATCTACCCCTTCTTATGTTTCACATGCTTTATTATCAACATCCTCTAGTCATTCACTAGAAAGGCTACACAAGTACAAATGTCTCTTCTCAAAGTTAAGAATTATATTTTAAAGCTTCTCAATAAACCCAATCATCCACAACCTATTATCATGGACACTAGTACCTCAACCATTTTAGCCTAAAAAAGCTATTTTGGAGCAATAAACCTTCCATTTTTATCTTGTGACCATACAACTCTTGTAGTTGTAGATAAATCTTGAAAGCATGATTTATTGATTTGTCTTACCTCTTGAGTTAATTGGACCTGAATGTTATCATGAGACAATGTATTTGTAGATCACCACTGACCCATTTTTTATGTTTCATATGTTTTACCATCAACATCTTATAGTGGTTCACTAGGAAGGCTACCCAAATACAAATGTCCTTTTCACTAGGAAGGCTACCCAAATACAAATATCCTTTCTTGAAGGTAAGAATTATATTTTGATTTCTTTGCCAATCAACAAATTTAAGGTTGGTAATTTTTTTTGAGAATCAAAATGAGAGGATTTTTTTTGCTATTTCTACAAAAATGCAAAATCGAAGTATGAGCATTCATTTAATTAATATTAGTAGACATGACATAGTCTTAATCATGATTTACCTCCCACTATCTGTTTAATTATAAAAAGATGACTTCGCATAATCTTTTCAAATTTCATGACCCTTTATAGAAATTCAAAAAATCTTATTTTTTAGTAGATTTTCGGTCTTGGAATTACCTATAGACCCACAGCTCTTCGAACATCCACAAATAATGCTAATATAGGAAGCTCCTAACTAATTGTATTACTATGCAACCCACAATTTGTTTTTCCTCATTTTTCACACAAACCCACAACTCATGAGATATCTATGAAACTTTTCAAGTTAGATGAACCAATCACACAAAAATAACCTAACCATAGATATCCCATGACTCATGGTTAATACTTTGACCAAATTATTTTCATACCTATCTTATGCTAATATAGTAATCAAAACTGTCCATAAAAAGCATGTCCCACGACTCATGGCCAACATACTAAAATGATAGTATTTCAGAAGGCATGGAAGATTAAACCCTATACAACTTGTTCTATATTAACTTATGTTAAAGGCAATTGGCATTCTATGTGAAGGATTTATGATTTCCAAGGGCTCATCATTTAGCTAACTTATTTAGGTTTCTATTCTGAACATGCACACCATATTTCAAAGTACAAAACACATAAATAGGTGGTACCCTAGCATGTTATTTCTACTTAGATGACTATGAGTTATTTCCTAAGGATCCACTTGAGCTACTTATAAATCAATTGATCATTTTAAGGGTAAGCAAGCAAATGAAGATCGATCCTATCTATTACATATATATGTGTGCATTCCATGAATATATAGGCCTTCAAACTCTTAAGTCCTCTTTTCTTCATCTCAATCTTCTTCAAATGTGCATGAAAAGAACAAAAATATCACCATCCTAATCCTCTCTCATGACATTATAAAAAGTATAGAAACCTTACGACAAGCTTAAAGGGAGGTATAAAGGATAAAAAAAATTTTACATTAAGAGATTAAAAGAGAGACAGGAGACATGCAAGCCTCATTTATCAATAAAATCCATTCATCAATGTGAAAAGAAACTAATGACATTAGCCTAAGGCTACATGATCATCCACTAAACAAGTAAATTCATACAACTAAATACATAAGTGCATGACTTAAATTTACCAAGTTTTTAACTTGTGCATTTATCTCATAAGCCCAAAATGGCAATTGTTTCAATCATGAATCACCTTCAAAAGAAAGCCTTGCATTATTGTGCATGTTGTATGTGCTTAGATTCCTATGTTGAAATAGTACCCTACAAGCCAATGAGATTGGCCTTGTAAACTATTTCACTCATGGTACAATCTTGATTGAATAAAATTCTTTATATGGCCATCTTTATCTTATGCTTTATTTCACTTCACTAACATTAGATGAAATCCTTAGATCACCTATGACTGTGGAACTTGGTTTGGTGACCATGGATTAAGTTTCACACAGTTGTGATCTTAAATCTTTCAAGTCATAGGATTTTATGAGATAGAGCATCTAAGATTCGGATAGACTTGCACTAATAATGCATAAATCTAAGGATTCGAGATTGCTTTATCCCATAAGCAACTGTATGAGATATAATTGTATGTTAATAGGTACTTGTTAAAGAAAAAAAGATTGAAGACCCATCGAAGAATGTACTAAATAGTTGTAATGGCAAGTCAATTGTGGCTAATTCTCTTTCTTACATTAGTGTATCTTATTAGTCCTTCGACCTGAGGATCTATGGTAACCTTGTGTCCGATTTCATGCTTTGACTCATCCTTGACCACCTAGTGGGTTTTTTAGGTTGAGATTAGGTATGAGCTACTTGGCATGGAGGTTTGTGAGATCCAAGATGGAATCTGACTTATCACTATTGTGAAGGATGAGTACATCTCCTATGTGTTCTATAATGATCGGCGCCAAGAAATCCTTGCATAAGGTGGTGTGACAATTTGAAAAATGAGTTTTCCAAAGGTAAGGTCACACAACAGGGATTGAACATTGAAAATAGAGATATAGTATTATGGCTATTAAGGTGACAACAAATATCTTGCCCTAAGCTTTTTTTGGGAGATATGAGATGGAATGACGACTTTGCATGGCATGCATAGAGCGAAGATGGTTATCCAGAATATTCATTTTGGCCAATTAGTTAGAC
The DNA here is from genome assembly GCA_014898725.1 of Jacaranda copaia. Classification (NCBI taxonomy): domain Eukaryota; kingdom Viridiplantae; phylum Streptophyta; class Magnoliopsida; order Lamiales; family Bignoniaceae; genus Jacaranda; species Jacaranda copaia. Next base: position 639,302 of record JACGDI010002876.1, read on the forward strand.
TCCATGGGCTTGAGGTTGGATATCAACCATGGAGATTGGGTACTTTTCAATTAATAAGGTTAATTGAGTTGACTAGTTTAAAAGGATTTTAAACTAGAATGAATATAAGATATTCAAAAGTTACAAGGAGTTGTGAGCCCATGTCTAATGAATGGTAGAAACTATTAGGTAACACATAAAATCCAATTAGCTTCCTAATTAATGGAGAGAATTTTCTAAGGTGTTAAAAAATGGTGTCCTCTAGTGGACTAATTTTTGGAGCCAACTTTGAGGGTCAATTTTGGTTTGATTGATTTATGTGCTAAATTAATCAACTAATTTAGGAGTTAAATTAGATCAATAATTAAGGAGTTAATTATTAGTGCCAACATGACCATCAATTGGTCAAGTTACCTTAAAGAGTTAAGTTAACAAATTTAGATTTAAGGAGTTAAGCTAGTTTGACTTAAAGAGTTAAAGTCAAAGGATAATTAATTAAATTATAGAGTTTAATTTGATTAATTAAGGAATAATGAACTTTGGAGGGAAGACTCAAATGAGATTTGAGATGGTATCTTAATTAATTTGAAATGAGATTCCAAATGTAATTAAGATGCAAATGAAATTCAAATGAGATTTAAATTCAAATTTTGCCACCTAAGCAACCCCACTTGGCCATCCCCCCTCATGCATTATGTGATGCTAACTTGGCATCACACATTTTTAGCCTCTATGTATATGTATAGAGAGAGGATCATGCATATCACATTTTGTGTGAAGAATTAGATTCTTCATTTCTGTACAAAATAATTGCAAGCTAGCATTTCATGTGTTGAAGGCTAAGCTTCTTTATTTATCTTCTTACCCTAAATTCAACCTCCATCATTACCAGATCTCTGGTCTTATTCCAACTAAAATACTAGAGAACTAGAAAGATCTCATTGGTGTGTGGACCTTTTCAATAGAGGCAGGGCATGTGACTTGCTCAATTTTTGGATATTCATTTGTGTGAGATCCAACTTTGCAATTTTCTCCAATTCGTTCCTGATGGCCGATTGATTTGAATTTTTTATTGTAGGTTCTTCAAGGTTTTGGCTATCTTTAAAAATGTTTTCATAATTTTTGGATGCTATTTGATGGGGCGATTGTTGCAATCCTTTCACTATACCATGAGCAGGCAGATTCTAGAATCAGTGAAGTGTTCACTTGTTTCTTCTCAAATTTTCTTATCAAGGTAATCATCTACTAAATTTGAATGCAAGGCATGATTTGATCCTTATTTTTCTTGTACACACTCATTACTTTATGTTTTGAAGTTTTGATTATAGATCCTAGTGCCTATTTTGCCTTCAAGTGGTATCGAAGCCATAATCATGCTTAGTTTTGGATTTTATTTGGTTGATTGATTCATGTGATAGATTAAATTGGATCACCATAGTCTTGATTTAATTGATGGATTGCAGAATTTGGTTGATTTGTGTGTGGCTCCTTGATTGATGAATTAAAAGCATGCAATTATGTGATTTAAGTGTTAATTCATGTAGTTAGTATGTTTTAATTCATAGTGATTCATGTTGAATGTTGATTTGGCATTAATTGATGTTATATGATGATATAGCATGTTGAATTCTGATTGAAAGAGTATTGGTCATTTTTGGATCAAATTAGATTGGAGTTTGGTTGGAGATTTTTGGATATTTGATTCTCACTTAGACTTGAATTTTTGAAGCATGTTTGAGCACTTTAATTTTCAGTTTTAAAATGAGTTTTAGATCTATAAATTGGTCCATAGTGTGTGATTTAATGTTTAGAATGTGTCCTATGGTTTTTGGTGCACAAAAGTTGAGCTACAAATCGGCTTGACTCACATTTGACCCTAAAACAGAGGTTGTCGGCCAGCTTTGAGCAAGCTGCTAGGGTAGTGGCTATCCAGTGGCATGCTCAACTTGGCTAGCAACCACTAGTTGAGGGTTGGGCAAGTTTTGAGCCAATTCTTTTGCTCCTTAAGTGGCAAAAAATGATGTTAAATCATATATTATAGATATACGAATATTGTACAAGTCCTTAAAATGATGTTAGACATTTTTGTTGCTTCTTAAAACTTGTCAAAGTTGATCTCCAACTTGTGGCATAAGATTTATGCTTGTCCAATTATTTATTTATGAGATAACCATTTAATTGTTGGAATTAATTATTAATTCTAGATTTATTATTGTTTATTTAATTGTTGAATGAATGATGAATGAATGAGGATGATCATGAGCCCTTAAAATTGATTTTATTTGTTTCAAAGTTGTTGAAATGGGTTATACTAAATAGGGCTTGCACGCCTCTTATTTTATCTTGTAAAAGTTATGAGAGTAGAACCACTAGGTGTGAGGATTTCCATTTCATGTAAATGTTGCATAGAGTAAGGAGTCTAATGGAGGCATGGAGGCTATTTGAAGACCTATGAATGTATGGAATACACTCATGTAATAGTTTAATTTAATTCAACCCACTTAAAATCAGCCAAAATGATGCACCTATGGCTTTAAATGCATCATTTGGTTAGGCTTATGGTAATTCCACACTGGAAGCATGCTAGGCGCATTTACTTATTTATGCTTTTCATATGCTATTAATGTATGAGATGCATGATTAGTATATAGAGAACCCAAATAAGAAGATAAAATGATAAGATCTTTGGAAGTAAAAACCGTCACTTAGAATGTCTAAGTATTTTCAAATATTAAATCAAAATGGGTACAAATTAGAAGAATTTTAATTAATTCAAGCCTTCCACCAATAGTGTATGCCATGATGAAGCTATAAATTTTGTGAGATGGTACTTGGTCACGAGGTCACACTTAGGAGAAAAGTTGTGAGCATACACTTAGCATAAGATGCACTTTTGACTTCGAAACCCTCATGCATTAGCACTCTATCATGGGGTATTTCATGAGGCCACCTTGAGAAAAAGTTTGATTGGTAGGTTTGACTTAATGCTTAGTAGTATAGATGGCACATGGTCATACGAGTCTATATGAAAAGAGGTAAAATATATCTAGAGTTGCTGAGATGCAATTAGCAAAAGTTGCTTATCCTTCAATTGCTCATGGATGGCACTCGGTCACAAGGGTCCATTGGCAAGTCATTGGGCTCTTGATTCTCACTAGGAAATATGAGTTCTCAAATTATTCTTGGGGGTGAAGGATTTGATAAAACAGTAGAAGAAAAATATACTTGAAAGACCATGAACATGTTTTAATATCAAATTCAATCACATGTTTATATTCTCTTTTTTGCCTTTGAGGATTTGTGAAATCTTAAGAATGGTTAAAATTCCACTTAACATTATTTTGGAAACCAATAAACTAACCAAGCCAAACTTTCATGATTGACTTAACCTCAAAAATTGTTCTAGATTCCTACAAGCGGATATAGGTCCTATATGATGGTACTCATAATCCCTTTGGGATGAATATAGATCCAAAGACACATGAAACGTTCATGAATTGGGCTTAGGATTGTACTATCCCTTAGTCTCATGATGGCATCTACAAATTTTAAAAGTCTCAAGGACAAATGAATTGTACCTTGGTTAAAGTTTACAAAGAATTGTAAAGCAAATAAGATATGGAAAATTCATGTTGTTAAAGGAGACTTTTCAAGCTAGGATGGATGGGAATTCATGTGTCGTCAACTGTGGTCTACAAATGATTAGGTTTGCAGAAATTTTTCAACTTGGACATAGTGATGGACAATGATCTCCATAAGGATTTGATCCTCACATCCTTACCAAATTTTATTGATCAAAGTGTTGATCTAGAAGGAGACTACCATGATAAGGGCAAAACTTTGACGCTTATTTCCTCCTCCAAGTCTATGGGTCCTAGGGGTGCTAAAACGAGAGGTAAAAGGAAGAAATGTTCTTTCTTGAAGGGAAAACAACTATCGAAGGCATTCGGAGGAGTCAACAAGATTATAGAGGAAATAGTCGATATTATTTGTTTCTACTTAGGCAAAATAAGCCATTGGAAGCACTATTGCAAGGAATACCTTGCAACCTTAAGAAGAGCATATACTTTATTGAGGTGCATTTGAGATGAATTTTTCCTCATGGATATATGATATCACATGTGGTTTTTTATTTTGTAAGTTGTTACAAATGAATAGAAAGAAGAATAGAACTAGTGATGTGGATATGATCCATTATCTTGGCTAAGGAGCAAGAGTTGTGTCCAAAGCTGAAGGCGTACAATAAGTCAGACTTGGAGAACTCTATACTTGTATTGGACATTTGTCATATAGTACCATATATTGTTAAGAACATTATTTCAATTTTCATTTTTGGATAGCGAAGGATTTGATCCTTCTATATCAAATGGGAGATGAAGGCATTAGAGAATGAGTTCTTTAGTTGTTTGTGGTACAATTAACAAAAGATCATATACATTGGACTTTCAACCATCACTAATGCACTCTCAACTAAGTAAGAAATTAGATATCCAAGATAATGCCATGATGTGCCATACAAGACTTGGTCATATCTCCAAAAATTAGGTTGAACAAGTTAGAAGCTCTCAAAGTACTAAATGTTAGTGGCATTAAGAACTATCCTACTTGTGAATCTTCTTTGAAGGGATAAATGACCAAAGCTCTTTTTGTAGGACAAATGGAGCGCTCTACAAATCCTTTGAATTTGATCCATATGGATGTTTGTAGACTACTAAGAGTTAGTGGGAGATGAGACTATTCTTACTTCATTACCTTCATTGATGGTAATAGTCAGTTTGAACAAATATATTTTATGAAGTACAAGTTTGAGGGTTTTGAAAAGTTCAAAGAGTATAAAAATGAAGTAGAAAAGTAAAAGGGACTTGGTATTAAAGCCTTTCGATTGGATTGAGAAGAAAAATACTTAAGTAGCATACCTTTGAATTATTGAAGGGAGAAAGGGATTCTCTCTCAATTGACTCTACCTGGCACACCCCAACACAATGGACTAGCTAAGATGAGACATCGTACCTTATTAGACATGGTATGTTCCATAATGAGCTCTTTTGATGTGCTTATATCCTTTTAAGGATATACCTTTGTGACTGCAGTGAAGTTACTAATAATAGTACCTTCAAAGTTGATGCCAAAAATACCATATGAGATATGGCATGGTGGGGCACCCTCTTACCACTATTTAAAGGTTTGGGGATCTCCTGTCTATATGAGATGAATAGTGGGAGATAAGTTGGATAGTAGATCTATCTTGTGTAAGTTTATGGGATACCCAAGAGAGTCTATGAGTTATTACTTTTATGATCCCTTGGAACAAAATGTATTTGTTTTGAGGAATGCCTTATTTTTGGAAAGGGAATTTCTATAAGATAGAAAATACACTATAATTGAACTTGGTGAAGTTCAAGATGATCAATAAATTCGATAAATGGTAGAAATAAATAAATAAATATCATAGAGCCTCACACACAACTTCTAAGAAGGTCAGACCAAATCAAGAACTAACTCAAAAAGTTTGGATTTCTTCATGAGATAGGACAATCAGATGATGATCTGAAGACTTATGAAGAAGCTATGTCAGATATAAATTTGGGATGTTGGCTTGAAGTCATTAGATCCAAAATGGACTCCATGTACTCAAATAAAGTATGGACTTTGGTAGATCAACTAAAGGGAATAATTCCCATTGGTTGCAAGTGGATCTATAAGTGAAAGCTTTGGGTAGATGGAGAAGTGGTGACTTTTAAGGTGCAACTAGTGGAAAAGGGTTACACTCAAAGACTCGGTATCAATTTTAAGGAAACCTTTTCACTAGCCATTATGCTTAAGTTCATTCGGATTCTATTTGCCATAGCTACATATTATGACTATGAGATATGACAAATGGATATGAAAACTACTTTCCTCAATGGTAACATTGAAGAAAAAATTTCTATAGAGCAACCAAAATGTTTTACGTCCAAACGGAGTGATCAAAAGGTTTGTAAAGTCCAGAGATCTATTTATGAACTCTGATTAACATCCCAAACTTGGAACATACATTTTTGATAAGATAGTCAAATTGTTTGATTTTGTCAAAAAGGTGTATAAACCTTGTGTGTACTAATGGCTAGTGGGAGTCAAATATAGTTTGTTATATTTTATGTCGATGACATTCTTCTCATTGGAAATAAGGTGGGAATGTTAGAGTGTACTAAAGTATGGTCATTTAAACAATTCTCCATGTTAGACTTGGGAAAAGCATCCTACGTATTGTGAATACGTATCTATAGCGATAGATTAGGGAGGATGTTGGGGCTTTCCCAAATCCTGTACATTGAACAAGATATTAAAGAGGTTTAGTATGAAAGAATCCAAGAGGGGATTCCTCTTTTTGGGACATGATCTTTATCTCTCCAAGTCTATAGCCCCTTAGACTATCAACGAGAGATACAAAATGTCCCATATATCTTATGCATCCACTACATGGAGTACAATTGTATGCTGTTCAATGTACAAGACCGAATGTGGCAAACTCGTTAAGCATTACGAGTACGTTTCAATCTAATCTTAGTGAGAGTCACTGGTTAGCCGACTTGAGAAGAACTAAGGACTTATTTTTGGTATATGGCAATGGAAAATTAAAATTCACGGAGTTTTTGGATATTAGTTTCCAATCTAATGTAGATGACCTAATATCCATATTTGGATACATATTTTTTTTTAATGGCAGCATGGTGTGTTGGAAGAGTTTCAACTAGACACCATGGCCTAGATAACCACTAAGGTGAAATACTTTATGGTTTTGGAAACCACAGAGGAAAGTGTTTAGATAAAAACTTCATCCAAGGGTTGGATGTAGCTTAGTGTGCATGAGCCTGTGATTATCTTTGAAAGATAATTTAGGACTTGAGCCAAGATCTTATCAATGATCTAAATACATTAAATGCGTTATCATTTGATATATGATATAAATTGATAAATGTGACAACTAAGTGGATAAAAGTTGCCTCAAAAGAGAATATAGTAGAACCACTATATTAACCCTTGAAAACTAAAGGTCTTTGGAGGACATCTTATGAAGATGGGTCTCAAGGCCATAGAACATTGGGGTTAGGGCAAGTGAGAGATTGTTGGAATAGTGCCCTACAAGCTAATGAGATTAGCCTTGTAAACTATTTCACTCATGGTATAATCTTGATTGAATGACATTCTTTATATGGCCATCTTCATCTTATGTTTTGTTTCACTTTACTAGCATTTGGATGAAGCCCTTAGATTACCTATAACTGTGGGACTTGGTTGGTGCCATGGAATAAGTCTCACATGATCATGATTTTAAATCTTCTGAGTAATAAGATCTTATGAGATGGGGCATCTGCGATTCGGATAAACTTGTACTAACGATGCATAAATTCAAGAGTTAGAAATTGCTCTATTCCATGAGCAACTATATGAGATACAGATGCATGTTAGTGGGTGCTTATTAAAAAATTGAGCACTCGAGACCCATAAGAGAATCTACTAGATAGCCATAGTGACAAGTCGGTAATGGCTAATTCTCCTGCTTACCCTAGTTGATATTATTGGTTCTTTGATATGAGGATCCATGGTAACCTTGTGTCTGATCCTCATGTTTTGACTCATCCTTGACCACCTAGTAGGTCTTTCGAGTTGAGATTGGATATGAGTTACTTGGCATGGAGGTTTGTGAGATCCAAGATGGATTCTGACTCTTCGCTATTGTGAAGGGTGAGTACATCTCCTATATGTTCTATGATAATCAGTTTCTAAAAATTCTTGTACAATGTGGTGTGACGATTCGGAAAAGGAGTTTTCCAAAGGTAAGGTCATACAACAGGGATTGAACATTGAGAATAGAGACATAGTATCGAGGTTATTAAGGAGCCGACAAATATTTTGCCTTAAGCTTCTTTCAGGAGATAAGAGATAGAATGATGGTATTTTCATGGCACACGTAGAGCAATAATGATTCTTTAGAATATTTATTTCATCCAATTAGTTGGGTTTCATGGGCTTGAGGTTGGGCATCGACCATAGAGATTGGGTACTCTTCAATTAATGAGATTAATTGAATTGAGTCAGCTAGTTTTAAAGGAGTTTTAAACTAGAATGAATATAAGATATTCAAAAGTCATAAGGAGTTGTGAGCCCATGTCCAATGAATAGTAGAATCTATTAGGTCACACACAAAATCTAATTAGCTTCCTAGAAAATGGAGAGAATTTTCTAAGGTGTTAGAAAATGGAATCTCCCAGTGGACTGATTTTTGTGGTCAACTTTGAGGGTCGATTTTGGCTTGATTGATTTAAGTGTTAAATTAATCAATTAATTTAAGAGTTAAATTAGACCAATAATTAAGAAGTTAATTATTTGGTGCCAACATGACCATCAATTGGTCAAGTTAACTTAAAGAGTTAAGGTAATGAATTTAGCTTAAGGAGTTAAGCTAGTTTAACTTAAAAGGTTAAAGTCAAAAGATAATTAATTAAATTAAAAAGTTTAATTTGATTAATTAATGAAGAACAAATTTTGGAGGGAAGACTCCATGAGATTTGAGATGGTATCTTAATTATTTGAAAAGAGATTCCAAATATAATTAATAAAATTTAAATGAGATTTGAATTCAATTTTTGCAATCTAAGCATCCCCACTTGGCCATCCTCCCTTATGCATTGTGTGATGGCAACTTGGCATCACACATTTTCAGCCTCTATATGTAGATATAGGAAAAGAGGTCATGCATATCATATATGGTGTGAAGAATTAGAATTTTCATTTCCTTCCAAAACATTTGCAAGCTAGCATTTCATGTATTGAACGCTAAGCTTCTTTCTTCATCTTCCTACCCCAAATTTGGCCTCTATCATCACTAAATCTCTAGTCTTGTTTGAACTAAAATACTAAAGATCTAGGGAGATCTCATTGGTGTGTGGACTTTTTCAATAGAGGCAAGGTATGTGATTTGCTCAATTTCTGGAGATTTATCTACGCGAGATCCGACTTTTCGATTTTTTCCAAGATGTTCAAGATGGTCAAGCGATCTAAATTTTTTGTTGGAGGTTCTTTAAATGTTGGCTATCTCCAATAATGTTTTCAGAATTTTTGGAGGTGATTTGGTAGGGCGATTGTCGCAATCCTTTTGCTGTGCCACAAGTAGGTAGATTTTGCAATCAATGAAGTGCTCACCTGTTTCTTCTCAGATTTGCTTGTCAAGGTAATCCTCTATTTAAATTTGATTCAAGGCATGATTTGATCCTAGTTTTGCTTGTAGGCACTAGTTACTTTATGTTTTGAAGTTTTGATTATAGATTCTTGTACCTGTCTTGCCTTCATAGTATTGCTATGCGGGTATTCAATAGCCTTGGCTTAGTGTAGTGGATCCAACAGTGTCTTGTGAGTGCTAAGCCTGTTTTTCCCCCCATTTTCTCTTTTTTTTATGTCATCAAAACAATTTTAAAAAAATTATTCAAAATTCAAAATACAAAATATAATTTATTGAGAAAATCGAAGATTCAAAATAAGATTCAACAATCTAGAAGCATAGGTATCAATAATTCAAATGTGGTAAATGAATTGATATAAAGAGTATCTATCCTGTGACATAATCTCAATTTATTTCATGGATTAAAATATAGCATCGCACAAAAATTTATCTACCATGAATTGAAGCAATGTAGGTCTCATAAATTTGTAGTGGTAACCCATAATTTAACTTTAATATCAATGTTAGTTTCGCATATTGCTTGAGATGCGGACGAGCAAAAATTAATGTTGTCCACTGTGAGGCAGATTATTATACTAGCAATCACTATGAATATGGTGTTAAAAGAATTACCTTAGTATTTTTCAAGCAATTAAGAGTTTTGTTTTTTTAAAATCAATCACTTTGAAGGAATCCTCCTTGAATTTACATTTTTTCCTTAGCTTCAAATGGCACAACCATTGTTTTAATAGTTGTACGAAAACAACTCGAAGATAGCAAAAATGACACCTTCAATCCTCCAAATCCACCAAAATCTAGCAGTATTTCATCAAAAATTTCTAAAGGACTATTCTATTTTTTGGAAATTTCTGCAGAAAATAGCAAAATTTTTTACAGGGAAAGCCAACTCTAAAGACTTCTTGCAATTGGCTCGCAAGAACCAAGCAGTCTTTCTTGATTCAATTTCTTCAACCAACAAAGAATGGTAATTAATCTATTGTCTCCTCAATGAGATGAAGATCCACACAAAGTACTCCAAACATCGGGCCTTTGATAGTACCCGCATAGTAGATGCCCACTTAAAATGTTTTTGATGCTAGCTTGAAAAAGTTCAATCTTTCTTTTGTAGAATCTCTGGAGATGATGGAGAGAACTCGCAAGAGAGTACAGAAAAGTAGAGAGAAATTTTTTGCATAAAATTTCAAGAGAGGTGAAGAGAAGAGTGACTGCTCCTATTTATATGTGTAATAGAAGGAAAATGCTTAGGTGGTGGTTAACTTCTAGTTGAACTAGATGACCAACCCTAAAATATCTTTCTAAAGTAGTGAAACTTCTTTTTAACCACCAACCATCAACTCTCCTATATATTGACACTTATCGAACTCCAACAACTCTTATAAAAATGTCTTCTTTAACTTATCAAATTCTCTTTTAAACTTGGACCAGAAGTCTAACCATTCGATTTGGACTACAATTCCAAATTCGAATCTAATTTTTCTTAATTAATCAATTAAGCTCTTCAACTAATTAATTGATATGTCCAAATCAATTTGGTTGCCCTACCAGTATATTCTTCATTAAGCTTAAATTCATCTTATGGGCACAATTAAATAGCACTCCTTTTACTTAATTGGTTAAATTCAATTCTTTAAACTATTCAAACCTTGAATTGAATTCTCAAATTAAAAATTAAGTAGTCCAGCTAATTATGTATTTCATTATCATAAGATAACTCATTGAAATAGACTCTTTTATCCTATTGGGCTGATTTAACTCGTTAAATTGTTCAAATATAATTGTCAATCACAATAATCAAGTAATTCCATAAATGATTTGGACTTGTCCAGCTATTATATATGACTTATTAGTTCAACCAATTAACTAGCAGTAGACCCTTAGCTCCTTGTGATTTAATTTATGAGTAATGACTATCAATTATTTTGATTAATTGAACAAATTAATTAACCATTATTAAACTAAACTCCCTTTAATTCAAGAACACTCACTCTTCATTGCCAGTATCTAGCAACAAACTCCTGAGACCTAGTCGATGGGTAAAGTAACTTCTCTGTGAACCTTCCTCCTTATGAGTGTTGTACAAATACGGTCCCTTAATTATCTAGTTTTCCAATTAAGACCTAAATTTTGAAGATTAAATTGACATAATAACAAAGTAGCCTTGATAACCGTGTATCCTTTCTTTACGTATTGGTTTTATGTGACCAAACTTAACTCCTTTTGGAGTGTCACACAATATTGGCTAAGGATTCCAAACCAACTATAGTAGGAAAAATAAGAGATTCAGTTATGGTTCTAAACAAGTAATGAATCCTTTATTGGTTCTCAGAAACTACCACATACAAAGTGATTATACGCATCTTAAAACTCATGACCCGTTACTTGATGGAGGAATGTATTAAAGTATAACAATCATGCATACGGCTATCATGGAACCTCAAATCAAATGACTGATTATATTTATTATTGTAAGATAGAGAACTTTGGCATTGATTTGTAACGCACACTCCTAAATAGCAATCTTTAGTCGGATTTGTAAGTGGACTTGTGCTTTTATGAGCATCCACTAATGCACACCAGTGTATCTACATTGATTTTCAAGAAACATAATATCTTTTATCAAATGGAGCGTGTGTTATTAATATAATTTTATTTGAATCTATTAATATACCATCTCTTTAGATCTTATAACTTGAGAAGTTTAAAACCAAGACCATAGAACTTACTCATGATCACCACTTTATCAAAACATAATGGTCAATCCTATATTTTTGTATGGTTTGACAGTTTCACCAAGTGCATCGCCAATCAGATAATTCCCCGCATGAGGTGAAGTTAGACAATGCTTTAACAAGAGAAGTACATTAATTACATAAGAAGGATGTGAACCATGTCTTATTTGGACGGAAAAATAAACTTGCGGAAGGGAAAGACAAGTAATTCACCCACACCATATTGTTAGATCTTTTGATAAAGCTAATTTCACCATGCTCCACATCTATCACCTGGCATCATGAGGAAGTCCTGTCTCACATCAAACTCTCTATGCTCTCTGGCTTTAAACGTAAAACAACTTTTAAGTCCTCCCAAAGTAATAAATGACTCGAGAACTACTCGTTTTCAGAAACTCGACTCACCTCTCTTAAAGGTTTTGGAACTTACAGAATCAGGGAAAGCTCCTACACTCCTCAACCAAAAAAAATCAAATGGACGCTTAAGAAGACCCAAGTTTGCCTCAATCACCTCATTCAAGATATTCCAAATTCATTGGACCACAATTTAGATCATATTCATGCCGAGCAAAGTGAAAGGGCGGAAGACTAGCAACCTCATTACTACTGGCCAAGGCCAAATGCCTCACATTACCACTGATGAGGAGATGGCCTCATTACCCAACCTGAGGTAGATGGCCTCAACTAGGTGGTGGCCTAGTTGCAAACATGTTGTGGTAGGTGCGACGCCTTTACTGCTCCCATCTTAGCGCCACTCTATTGTGTTCTTCCCTGTCAGCTTGCTGGCATCATTCTCCTAACATCCAGATCTTGTGTCTTAATATTGCAAAAAGAAGTAAACTCTTTCTATGATAAAAAGAATCTAGAGATTTTTCTAAAAAGAAAGGTTTGCGTGGTCCATCCCTAACTTCTTCCTTAAAAATGACACAACCCCTGAGATGATTAACATGTAGAGATGGTATTAGGTGCAAATAGATTGATTTTAAGAATGGAATGAAAATGGAAAAGGAATGGTGCTGCTCTGTGCAAGAAATGATAAAAGAGTGGAGTCATTCCTTTTTTGAATTTGTTCTTATGATTGTTATTAGCAATTACTAGTAGGAATCGAATGAAATTTTTTAAATGATCAAACTATCATTTTGTAAATTATTATTAAAATAAAAATGGTTTTTAGAAAATGTTTATAATACCATAGAAAAATTTTGTGGGGATAAGTTTATAATTATGTAGTTTTAATATCACTTACAATGATATTCAAATTGCATCAATAAATATATATACATTTTATATCTCACAACTATTTTATATATGTTTACGCAAGAAAGTATAACACAATTCAGTTAAAATTAGTTTTTCTATAATTATAGCTTGGTAAGCTCTTTTGAACTTTGTGGTGGAATATTATTAAATAATTATAAAACATATTATAATTAGAATGCTTAATTTTTTGTTATAAGTTTAGAACGCCTTTATTGCACTTCTTTTATAAGTTTAATTTGGGGAGTCTTTAATAGCATCCATGACTCTTCGTTTATTGATTTTGTATATTTTAAGTCATATATATTTATTTTATTAGTGTGGAGCAAGTTGATGTTGCTTCTATTTTTATTTTTTTTTATTATGAAATAGAGAAGCACATTATTATTCTTATTTGTATTATTTATTATTTTCAAAAGTATGTAATTGTTTATTAATTTTTTTTATAACATTACTGTAAGCCCAAAAAATAAATTGTTGCAAGCCTAAGAAGTAATTCTTACAATTAGTGGCCTAATAGGCCTGTATTTGGTGTAATAATGTCTTAGAGACAATATAAGACCTTAGAGGTCCATTAGGAAACACACTGAGAGCATGGATTCTACCTTTCCAACTCAAATTCTCCTATAAATATACCCCAACAAATTCATTTGCTTCCTTTTGTTGCTAACGTAATAAAATCACTCCTTTTTTCTCTAAATTTTGAGGTGTCGTGTGCGAGAATTCCTTCCATTTACTACCTTGCTCGATATTCACCTAGAAAGTTTCGACCTTGATATAGGCTCAATTTCGAATGCCCTATAGCCTCAACAATATGTATTTTTCTCACTTAAATGGCGGGAATTTTTTTCTATTAAATAAAAAGTTTCTTAATAAAATATATTTTACTTTTTTGCAATGAAAATTATTTTAATGTTTATTCACCTGTAAATATTCTATAAATAGTTATATGATAATTAAGATATAATTATACCGAAGTACACAATTTTAAGTCAATAAATTACCAAAAAACTTAGTTAATATATGTAATTGAAAAGAAATTAAAAAAAAAATTGTTTATACCAATGCACACAATAGTAAGTCGATAAATTACGCAATATATATATATATTAATTAATGCTATTGAAAAGAAAAGAAAATTAAGTGTTTTGACATCGGCCAAGGTTTTGTGCAGGTAGCGGGTGGGCGAAGGAAGGTATTGAATGATCTCAAGGTTCAACGACCAAGCAATCCTCTGATGTCAGTCTACTTTGACATCATCAAATGCTGAATTGGGAGGAAAAACCATTAACTCAAAAGGGATTGGAATAGCCCCACCTGCAAGCAAACTTTGGCAGACAAATTATACTGCAAACCATGTGAATAAAGTCATGCATCGAAAGAAACTAAATTATGGAACCCTCAACTCCCCTCCTTTCTATCTATTCTTCCTTTTTACAATTATGTCACATTTGCTTTTGCAAATTCCAGCTCCAAAGTTGTGCACATGTGGAAGCCTCTTTTTGAAGCTAATTCTAGCTAATCCCTGGTCAAAAAGATTAATTTAAGCACTTATAATTTCTTTTTAACTACATATAGTCCAAGTAGGCTGAGCTTAATCAAGTCATTGAATAATGTACCTGTGCGATGAGTGGTGCTATATGCTACTCTACTTTTAACTAAAAAATCTATTCTTTCCAGAGTGGACTTCATCAGCATTTTTATAAGTTGGAAATGTCCTGCTTTGCTTCTTTTTCCTAAACATAATCAGAAATTTCCTTGGTTTGAGAATTCCTTTCTTGGGATTGCTCGGCGAATATGGGTATAACTGGGGAGCTTGTTAGAAGTGTGTTCTCGAAAAGCCGGTCTGTCCAGAGGCATGAGAGCCATGTAAGTCTGATCATAGATAGATTCAACAATATATTATTGTGCATTCTACGACTACAAACAAAACTGCTAATATTTCCGCGTCATTTAGGGTCATCAGGCAAGGATCAGTATTGGAGTGGAAAAGAAAAGGTGGAGTACTTCAGTAAGATCATACTTATGCGGTGATGAGCATAATTCAGTCCTTGCAGCTGAGGACTCAGCCTCTATTAGAAGTTCGACAGTGGCAGAGCTGGACTTGTCTTCTTTTAGGGGCAATCTGGCCACAAATACCAATACCTGCGGTGGAGGAGGAGATATTATTACTTCAGTTTGTGCTGAAGAGGATACGGCTTCTGTGAGGAGCTCTGAGGCTACAGTCAATCAACCCCTGCATGGAGATTCCAAAGATGGAAACCCAAAAGAAAAGCGAAAGTCAACTTACAAACTCTTCCAGCAAGAAGATGCAGCACTCGTCATCCAATCAGCATTTAGAAGCTTTCTGGTCAATACAAATATATACGTTTCTTTCAAAAAGTTGTTACTGCTGAAATTGAACTATGCATACGTTATTTTTCTGGGTTGTAATAGTAACTTAATTGCTTCAAACTTCAGGCCAGGCGTGCAACAGATGGAGGCAAGAAGATGCAGGATGACAAGGATGAGCCAACAGGTAGTCCAAGCAGGGAGTCCATAGGCACATCTATTCAAGTTCAAACTGGGAATTCATCTGATATTTTCTCAATCAAGGAGGAAAGCTTCAATGGCCAACATAAAATTCGACATAGAGCCAGAGCCCAAGTGCTGAAACTCCAGGTAGAAGAATTTGACAGATACTACACATTCATAATCCCCAGCTTAATGCATTTCTCAAGGGGTTTTTTCTGAATGAGTTCTTGCTTCTTAACATCGCCAGGAAGATTGGGATGACAGTACCGTAAGTAGCGTCATATCAAAGATGAGAATTCAGAACAGGCTGGAAGCAGCAACTAGGCGGGAGAGAGCTCTGGCATATGCTTTCTCCCAACAGGTATGCAAAGAAGCACTCGAAATTGGATGAAGTAATTGAGATCAAATTTGCACTAATTTATGACTTTCTCCACCTTTTAGCTAAGAATTTGTTCAAAGAAGAAACAAAGCGTGGCCAATGGCGATGAAATGAACACAGGTTGGTGCTGGCTGGAACGATGGATGGCGGCCCGTCAGCCAGAAATTACCTTGATGGAAGACAACAAAACAGGTAGCCAGAAAACACTAGTCAGAAAGAGAATGCTGCTTGATGCCGCAATGGAGGAAAAGGAGAGCTGTGGATCTAATGAGGTTCCTTCACTAGTTGAAGTCAGTGTTCTACCTGTCCCAAAGAATGTTCCAAAGCCAGCCAAGACTAGGAGCAAGGCCACCAGAAATTTCTCCAGACAAAATTCAGCATCTAGCTATTTGTGACCTAAAAAATCTAAGGTAAACTTTCTGGCAATGTTTTCAAAATCGAACCAGACAGTGAACTGATAACTTTAATGGTTACTGGTTCAACCAATTCCACCAGTGGTCGAACTGGTATGACGTCATAATAACGCAATAATTATATTTAATTTTATAAATATATATATTATTTTAATATTACTAAAAAATAAAACTTTCAATTGATATAGAAAGAATATTATTTGAAAAAAAATTTAATTTACTTATTTTGAAGTACATTTTTTAAAAAATAATAATGTTTAAAAATTAATCAACTATAAATAAATAAAAATTAATATTTCTCATTAATTTAAATAATCATTCATTTCACACCTCAACTCAAGTAAAAACAAATTCTTCTATGCTAAATATTTGATATAATTTCAGAGATATTAAACAAAAAATAATAATAAATTAAATATAAACATTCATATATAACTACCATTTCATTAAATTTCAAAAAAATAAATTTATGTTTTAAAAAATTACATGTCCAAAATTTTAATTATCATCTTCAACATAATTTTCTTTTTTAAAAAAAAAATTTTAATTTAAAAAAAAAATTGAACCGGTCCGGTTTTGACTAATTTTCAACTGATTTTTGACCGATTTTGACTAATTTTGACCATTCCTTATTTTTATAACTCAATCGGACCAGACTGGCCTTCGATCACTGGTCGAACCGGTCGAACCAGCTGGTCCGGTCCAATTTTCAAAACATGGCTTTCTGGTGAAAGCAAAAATTTTATGTCTGTTTTTTTGTTTCCCCGACAAGTTAGCTCCTTTTTTCGTTAGTAAAGTATAATTCTTTGCTAATTGATTTTTCTTATGCACTTATCATACTTTTTCTGGGCATAAAGAAAGTATGTCATCTGAAGGATGAAAAAGAGAAGAGGAAAAGGCCAAAGCGGCCAGGAAATAAGAGAGATATCAAGAATTCTGCTACACAACTCATGTATCATTGGACCATGAGACTGAGCTATAATTTCTGATATTGACTTAATCTTGATTGCCTTTAATTCTTCAAGTGCATTGTATAAATGTTAAGTACCATCTGTAACTTCAGTTCTTCTTGTATATTTCAAGCCATGAAGCAATTATGTTGCTGTTATTGGACTATCAATCCAGAAAAAGTCATAACCTGATTAAGATCAATCGAAGGTAATAAGGGCAAGTTCAAAAGTACCAAAACCCACTTCCAATCAGATTTCAAGGCCATCTCGTTGAAATTTTACCAAGTATCCATGAGATATGAATTATTCTTTAACGCTTAAGCTAACAATCCAGGAATTTCCCATCAACGTCACATACAATCCACTATTCTATTAGGTCCAGCTCATGATCATTTGCAACAATATTTTAATTAAAAATGAAAAAATAAGCAATTATTAGTGCAGTTATTGTTTAGCATTTTTTAGTTCAGGTACTTTTCATCTACTTAAGTCATCCCTCGTGGTTCGATCTTTATGAAATTCTGTCATATTTAGCACTCATAGAGCTTCAATCTAAAAAATTGAGATTTGATTTGTTGTGTGGATAGATAGAAGCAAATTTTTTGATCATTTTTTTTCCTAGCAATTTCTTCAAGTTAACTAATCGAAGTTCACTTATGGTCTGATCTTTCTGAAATTTTAAAAGAATGTTCTTTATTTGTAGAGGTTCAATATGGTTGTTGGAGATCATGATTTTGTGGCTAGAACAGTAGCGAAGTTTTGTGAGATCTTTTGTAGACTTTCTATTGAATCTTTGTAATTCTTGCTTCTATGCTTGACAATCTATTTTGCTCTAATATTGCACTGTTTAAGTCAGAATAAGAGTGATGGAGATAAAAATGTAAAGTAGTTGGGAGCTTTTAGGTGTTAAGGGTGCGTCCCTAAGATACGGATTGAGTTGTGGTATTTATAGAATTTTTTTGGGTCAAAATTACTGAAGAGCCCCTATTAATGATAATACCCCTCATTAGAGAGTAGGGTTTAAATAGTTCTTTATCCATAAAGTGGGCGACCAAGTGGTTGTCTCTACCAAAATAGTATGCGAATGCTACTTTTTTGTTGGGAAGAATTGCCTGTCCATATTTAATGAGGAGAGGGGAAGATTGGCGACCTATAATCAATGTGGAGGAAAGAGGGCGTACAAAAAATTGATAGGTATTTAATGTAACTGCCTACACCAAATTGGTAGGCTACAAATGAATTCTTTGTAGTGAGGTCGATTTAAGTGTGATTTTCCTCTTTATGATGCACAATATTTCATAAGAACAACTCGACCTAAGGTAGGTGGCCTTAGGAACAATCCTTGTATGGTCCAATGCACCGATGAGCCATTTTAACTGTTGATGGGATCAATTAACTATCCTAATTTTTGCGAGGTCGGATTATATACCATATCATGAGTCCCTTCACTTTTGAGTTCTTTGAAGTTGAGTGGACCTGAGATTTAGGCTAAGAAATAAATCACTTTTTAAGGGTTTGGATAGTCGATCATTTGAAGTTTGAAAGCTAAAATGTGACTGTCGCTTCAAATAAATGTCTCGAAAGAGTTAAGGCATAATAATTACTGTGTTGTTACTTATCTTGGGATTCTAGGCAAGTAATCTAAAGGGTGTATGCATTCATGGGGCAATTATTTCTTAAGGACACTAAAAGTCTCGCCCAATTTGTTCCTATAAATAGTTCTTAGGGGATTTCACTTTCACTTTCTTAATAGCTATGTTTCCAAGAATTATTCAAGTTTTTTATAACTTCGCAAGGTTAGTCTAGCTTCTTTTCAGTCATGCCAAGGGTTTCTACTAAATGTTGTTTAAGCCCCTTTTTCTCCTTAACAATCAAAGTAAGTTCTTCATTCTACTAGTTTTGCTCTTTGGGTGTCCATTGCTGAGATTCTATTGTCGCACATTTTTGGTGTTTCTTATACTCAAGAGATGAGTTTTGAAGTAATAGAGAGTAGGGTAAATAGTTATGAGATGGGCTAAAGCCAATCTCTTCCAATAGGGTGTCGATTGGCAATGCCCATAAACTAAAGCAAGCTTAAGCTGGGGTCACCTAGACAAGGAAGGCTAGACCTTCCAATGGGGTCATTTATACACTTTGGACCATTATTCCAAAATTTGGAGCAACTTAGGATTGAATGAGCTACTCACCATTCAGGTAGCCTTTTACATCCCTCTAGAGTATGAAATTATCATTCTCAAACCTAATGATAGAATGGATAGGCCATCTCCCAACTCTTTGGCCACCACATTTTAGCTCTCCTTTGTGAGTTCCAATTTCCCATTAGTCTAAAAGTGAGAGAGATTGCTAGGGGTTTGGACATTTGCCCTACTTAATTCTAACGCATTAGAATAGTTGTTGCAGATCAATTCTTCATAATGACAAACAAGGACAAGAATCTTAGAAAGACCTTAGTTAAGTTCACTTTGAGGAAACTATCCTCAAACAGTAGGTCAAGCTCTCTCGCCCTTATAGTTATGCCTCCTCTTTCTTCAACTTCGAGATAACTGGCAAGCTCCCTTAAGGGGTATTAGGTCTCCTTAAAATCGAAGAGAAAAGGCTTGTGGAAGTTGATGCACTGACTTTAATGCCTAAGAAACTTCAAGCTCAGGTACTAAAGGTGTCCTCAACTGCCTTTTCGGGAAATTGTTCAAGTGCTTTGGTGCTATTCTTTCCTAAACATGCCTACACATACTTTCTTTTCTTGAGTCATGATTTCTCAACATCTCCAGTGATTATAGCAAGGTGCTACAAGATTTTCAATGCTTAATTACTCTATTGAGATATTGATAGTTTGGTGTGGATCTAAGGGCCAGATGCCTAGATGTTTATATATTATCATAATTATTTGATAATCTTTCTAAATTTTGTTCTTTTTTTTATTATGTAGCTTACTACATCTTAACTTTGATCTTTTTTGCCTTCCCAAAGTGCCTAACTAGTGTATGCTATACATCTTTGCTATATGGTAATAATTTAAGATAGAAAGAAATAGGCAAAGTGCTACAATGACATTGAAGGTTGGTTAGTGGATTCCCTCTAGATAAAGGCCATAGAGACTAAATCCCTCAAGTCAAAGGAGTATGAGCCATCGGCCAAGCTCAAGGTATAACTATATTCTAGAGTGTATCTTTAGAATTTTGAGAATAAAAATTGACTAATTATGAATGTTGGGGACTGCACAAAGAAGTCTCGAGTTTTTAGGTGGAGATTCAAGTAATTGTGGTAAGGGGTTTCAACCAAGGAAAGGACATTGTGCAAAGAAGTAGGTATCCTTCAACTCTAAAGTTTTGAAAGAGCAAAAATCTATTGTCATTGCTTTCATTAAGTCATTCACTTTTAAGGCCTGCCATTGGTTGGTGGACATGGAGAACTCGAAGAAGAGCTTTAACAAAGCCCTTAATCAACTATAGACCCTTAAGTCAACTTCGATGAGCTAAGGCTTAACTTCTCTTTTGTATTGATCTTATGTCTTTTTTTAACTCTAAAGGTGATGAGGTCAAGGTCAACGAGCCCAAATAGTATGACTTTGTGCTTGATCTAGTAGATGGGCTCATTAAAGAGCAAACGAATAATGAGGCCTAAAAGAAAAGTGGATAGCCCTCAAATTTGAAAAGAATTTTAGGCCTCCAATCCTATCATGATCCTTGCAGCTGAGAAGGGGGGTATAAAGCCTATGAGCTTATTGTTTTTAATAGGATCTATGTATTTTTCTAAAATATTTTTAATAAAAATTCTTTTTTATGTTTGCAATCCATGTGTTACGTATCTTGTGCATACTTGTTTTCTAATCCCTTTCATACTTATAAATGCTCCTTTACTCCCCCACTTATTGGTTAATGGTGAATGATGAACTCTATTTATGAATAGCTTGTCCATGTTGATTGGAATAGGACATTTTTATATGAAATATTTGCTTATAATACAATACATTGATTTGGCCTAAAGAAAGAAATGTAATTGCTTCAAAGTGATGTAAACTTGCTATCAAAAAAGGGTTTGTAGTTTTATCAATATTTATGGCTGATCGGATTTAGGTTAGCATCATGAGGTTAAAAAGTGTGACTTGAAGGAAGTTGAAATTTTAAAGAGACTTGGTTAGGCTCCATAATGGAATTTATAGATGGTCGAATTTTGAAAGAGACTTGATTAAGGTCTCATAGTATTTCTTGAGCTATCGTTCTCATCGGGGAATCTAATACACTCAACTTCAATTTTGTTGAATTTATCATTTAGAGTGAACATTCTCATTAGGGAGTCCAAACTATAGAACTGTAGTATTATAATTATTGTTACAATGTAATTATGAATCTACTATCTAGGGCGGCCATTCTCATAAGGGAGTTCGAGCTGTGCAATAAAAGTATTGTAACTTTTGTTACAATGTGATGTTGCTAACCCTTTAGGTGTAATATTTTCCATGTCCTTCTTTTCATGATGACTTGGCTGTCGGTTAATGAAATAGAGGATAACTGGAATAGAGATGGTACTAATGTGCAAGATAACAAAGTATGAATGAGACATAACGAACCTAAAGATCTACTAATGTGGGAGTTTCCTGACTAGAGGTGTGAATTTGATCAAATCTTGATGTAGGAATATGTTTACTTTTAGCCATGCCTTGCTTTATGGGTCAATAGTAGTCGTGCCTTAAGTATTGTATTATTTCCAAAAGTTTGGATATGGAGATGCTTTTGTTTTGGTCATTACTGTAAGTTATCTCAAATTATTATATTTTTACTTTGGCGATATTAATTGTAGAGGTTATTGAATAGTGATAATGTATTTCCTAAAGTGTTTAAGACCATATGGATAAAAATGAGCAATATATTAAGGCAGGCAAGGTCATTACAGACTTTGGCTTGCTTTTACAAAATGCAAAAACTATCATCAAAGATAAGTGTGGTCTTATTTACGTTGACATTGCTTTGATATACTTCTCTTTATCAATTATCTTTCCTTATTTATGTCATGTCTTCAACTTCTCTTTTCTTTCTGATATCTTTTGGAGGATTAGAGAGTTCATTTGCTTGGTAGAGGGTTGGCCACGCATTTTGTATAATTTTATGCCAATGAATACCATGTAACACTTTTAGGGCTCTTCATACTACAAAGCACTTACTTGGTCCCTATAGAGGTCTCAAACGTCATGCCTCAAATGTCATTTTTTGGTAATAAGTTAAGACTACCATGTGAAATTTATTTAAAGCTAGTCGCCCGAAAATGGTATTACACACGAATGATACATCAATTACTAGGTACTTGGCTATAAGTGTTCTTTTTGGAGTTGTTCTAAGAGAGCTGGACAACTAAATAGAACTAATAGAGATGATTTGAGATCTACTAATTCATACTAAAAGGGTTCAAATGGCTTAAAATGAAGTATGCCCATGAATATCTTCCTTAGGATGCTGAGGAAAATGATGTTACCCAAGGTTATATTATCAACTAAGATTTTTCTTATCGAGTAATTGGCGACCTTCAGGGTGACCACCATAGGTTGATCTGGTTACATGCTATAGTGTTTAGGTGACAAATAATGCAAATCATCATCGATGAATGAAATCAGGTCGAAACTTATAGATACATAAAAAATAGTTTGTTGCACTTTGCTCCCTCCAACAGTTTTCTTTAAACTTATTTCTTAGAAGACTTGGAGTCACCTATTATTGGTCCCCCAATGATGAAATTAATTACACCTCGAATGTTGAGATTATATCTTATATTAATTTGAACTTCTTGGAACTCCTCGGATATTCTTTGAATGAAGGTCTAATATCATCTCGAATATCCTATCTTGTTGAAATAATTTTTCTAATGCTAGTTCTAAAAGAGTTGCTCAATCTCATCATGAAGCTAAAAATAGTCCTTCATGTCATGATCTTTTAGGCAGCGGAAGGAGTAGTACTTCATAAGTATTTGGTCTTAGATTACTTAGAGAGCTTTCTTGACTTCTTAAGGATAACTTTATGTTGAATGGCCATTAGAACCTCTTTTTTTTGTAGCATTAAGAGGTGCATAATGATGAAATCTCTTAATAGGTGAATGAGTTAGCTCCTTTTCAAATCTTTATCTCCATTTCTAGATTTTTTCTTCTTATAAGAGTTTGTGGTTCTAAACTTCATCTTATTTAATTCCTAGTAAGCCACATACTAATCTACCAAGTCAAGGAGAATGTCCATACACTGGGGTTTTTCATGAACAAAGGCATTAGTGTAATTCTTATGTTATAAACAAAAAATAAAAAAATAGAAAAAAGAACATCCTTAAGAAAGTTAATCCCAGGTTTGTCTATTTTCAAAACCTTGTTATTAAAATGTGTAAAAAGATTCCTTAAAAACTTACCTTCATTTTGTTTGGTGGAATGAAGATATACGTAGGGGAGTTTGGACTATTTTTTGCTAGTGAATTCGTAAAGAAATTTATCACACAACTGATCGTAACAAAAAATCAATTTTAGTGTCAATTTGAGAAATTAGTCTTGCATGATGCCTTGAAAAGTGGTTGCAAGCACTTTGCATATATGTTGGGGATCTTGCTATCAGATATTATTTTATCCACAATTTCTTGAACCAAAGGAGAGTCATTTTATTTCTTTTTTTTTAGGGTTCTTCTCCAACTTAAAAATAGTCTAACTATCTCTTAAAAAGACCCTGTAGCCTCTTGTGTAGTTTCTAGACTTGGTGGAAAATCTCTTCCCAATTATTGGTCTCTATTATGAGGTAACTCCTATTATGCTAGTCTTGCTCTTTGTTTGGTTAATTGTAGTAAGGGTACGATTGAGCCTAAAGATTTCTTGGACAAAATCAGCGACCTTTTCTTAGTTGTCCGTCTAGCAGAGTAATCTCCTCTCTCACAAAAAAAGGCTCATTAGCTACATTATGATGAGGTATAGTGTCATTGATGTGTTGATTCTGTTGTCTAACTATGGGTAGAGATAGGCATGGAATCATGTTGGATACTAGTAAGGGGTTTTGTTGATTAAAGAGTTTTTCCTATTTAAGGAATGTGTTGTTTACTTTTTTGCAAATGATCTGGAGCAACTTGTTGATTGATAAAGTCATCATTTACCTTAAAGGAGCATTGGACCAAGAATGTCTTCATTCTGGATAGGTAGGTTAAGAATGTGATTTTGGTTCATAGAAACTATGTACCTTATGTTCACCATTTTTAGGTTGCAAATTTAAGTTCCCATAGATATCACCAACCAATAAAGTAATTTTTGGTATGAGTAAGTACTGAAGGAGATTTAAGCAGAAGATGATTGAGTTGATATGATTATCTGAGTTATATAAAATTAAAGCTCAAATAAATAAGCGTAGGTCAAACCTGCAACCATAGTGAACATGTTAGGCTTGACGAGATGGCTTTTGGTTAAAACCCTCTAGTTTTCAAGTCCAAATAAGGGTTATGGAGATAAAAATGTAAAATAGCTAAGAGCTTTAGGTATAAGAATGTATACCTAAGATAAATGTTGGATTAGGGTAATTATAGAGTTCTTTAAAGTGGAAATTGCTAAGAACCCCTATTAAAGATAATACCACTCCTCAAGAAATTAGATTAAGATAGGTCTTTATCTATAAAGCAGGTAGCCAAGTGGTTGTCCCTTACCAAATAGTACATGAATGCCACTTTTCCATCGAGAAGGATTGCCTAACCATATTTAATTAGGAGAGGGATAGATTGGTAGCTTATAATCAATGTAGAGAAGAGAGGTTAGTCAAAAGCCTCTCAAGCATTTAATGTGGCCGCTTTGCCAAATTGATGAGCTATGGATAAATTTCTAGTAGCAAGATTGATCTCAACATAATAAACCTTAGTAGGATGCACAATACTTCAAAAGGTAACTTAACTTGAAAGCAATTAACCTAAGAGAGAGTTCTTGTGTGGTTTAAAGTATTGATAATCCCTTTAAACTATCGATAGGGTTGATTTGATACCCCAAATTTTACAAGTTCAATTATATACCATCTCAGGTACCAATTGTATGCATTCGGACTGTTTGCTTGGATATTGATAGTGGAATAAAGTTGGTGTTAGATGATGCCATGCATGCTCTCGATATCTATTTGTATTAGTAAACATGAATTTTGCAATCGAGGAAAGTAGGAGAGATATTGGTGAGGAAAAGCTAGGTCCAACCTCTTTCAATAGAACTATTCTAGCTAATAGTACTACTGAGGTATT
This sequence comes from Jacaranda copaia, assembly GCA_014898725.1. Classification (NCBI taxonomy): domain Eukaryota; kingdom Viridiplantae; phylum Streptophyta; class Magnoliopsida; order Lamiales; family Bignoniaceae; genus Jacaranda; species Jacaranda copaia. Next base: position 664,966 of record JACGDI010002876.1, read on the forward strand.
GGGGGAGCAGACTAAGGTCGAGAAGGCATGGAAGGCTAGGCCTTTATGCTCTAGGGGTACCTATATATCCTAGAACATTATACCAAAATTAGGAGTACACTGAGCCAAATAAGCTTATAGCTATTAGAGATACCTTCTATATTCCTTTGAAGTACGAGCTTATTATTATTAGCTTAAATGATAGGATGGATAAACCACCTCTAACTTGTCTGACGGTTCATATTCCAAAAGTTTATTGTGGGCTTAGATTTTCCATGGCTTAAGAGGTGATAGACATCCTTTATAGGTTAGATATTTGTCCCATCTAATTACTTGCCAACTTTTTATCCTTGATATGATCTTTTGCAGTAATAATGATGTCTTCAACCAACTCTCAACTTTTGCTAACTTCTATCAATTGTTCCACTACCCCATTTTCTGTAAATCAAAAAATTCTTCAAACACTAGGTTCTATGACCTCACACTAGACATAGTAGAAAATTCCTGAAGTTGCTCTCCTCTTCACATAGGAAAGACTGGAAGTAGAGGTTTGTGTATGTGTGACCTCCTATAGGAGAATGATTCAAACTAAGGATACATTGGAGGTCAGATATAATAAACCTAACAAATAAGAAGCCTCTCACTTAAGGTTTTTTCCATTGCCCTCTTCAGTTAGAAATTAAAATCCAATAGCTTTCTTGATGAAGAGATGTTAGTTCTTACAAGGTTATCTCTTGTTCCTATTTTGATCGACTGCAACATGCGGCTAAGTAGACTTTGTTTCTAGCTTTTTTTGTAACTTTAGGTATCTATACTACTTGTATTGATGTATCTTTCGGTATTTTTATAGGTCGATCCCTCTTTATGATGAATTAAGATAAAAAACTAGCTAGGGCCCTAGTCAAGTTGTCCAGTAGAAAGTTGGCACCAATCATGAAGCTGGGCTCTCTAATTCCTGCACCTTCAACTCCACTTCTAAATCAAAGCCCACCTCCTATTCTTCCCCTTTAAGCATTGGGTAGTTTTTTGAAGTTTAAAGAGAAGTAGCCCATGGAGGCTAATGTACTAATTCCTTGGCTAGATGGCTAAAAAGCCTGAACCCCTTTAGTCCAAAGTGGCTGAGCTAAAGATTAAGCTTAAAGCACAAATGACTTTAAGGTTTAACTCAACATTATTATAGAGAAATCTTTATTTCTGTAGAGGTCGGAAGCTAGATTAGGAGATCCTAAAACTAGAAAGATGGCATAAGCAATTAAAACAAGAAATTTTGGTTAAAGGAGGGAAGCTCCCCTTTAATTGGCTCAAACCATATTTTACTTCAAAAGTTTAGGAAAGCACCAAATCTACCACATGAAGGGGCTTACCTTTAGTTGGATGGGGAGGACTTCAAGAAGGGCATCAATAAGGCCCTTAATTAGTTGTGAACATTTAGAGTCATCTTTGATGACTAGAGGTTTGACTTCATGCTGCGTGATGATCTTTAGGCTCTTCTTTACTCTGATGGCAATAATAGGATCAAAGAGGTATGGCTCAGTGGGTATGAGTTTGCACTCGACCTAGTAGAGAAGCTTATTAAGGAACAAACAACAAAGGGTAAAAAAGAAAGATAGTGAATCCTTCAACTTAATAAAATCACAACCTTTAGCCTTACTCTAGCCCTAATAGCAAAAGAGGCATCATAGGTCCTACGAATTCATTGTTTGCAATAGATGTTCAGGATCTATGCACTAAAAATGCTAATCTTTAATGAAAATTTATTTTTTTTGCCACTCATTCTTTGTGTGTTGATGCCTTTGTGGGTGTTCCCTTGTCTTCCGCTTATTAAAAAATGGCAGTTAGCAATCTTTATCAATAAGTAATATCTACTAGAAATACTCAAAATAAACATAATTGAGCCTTTGATCAAAATAATAAATTTTGAGATGAGGTGGATTTCCATTTGTAGTATAATATTTTAACAAAGTCCATAATTATGAAAAATAATAATTAGAGATAAGACATAGTAACTGTCATGTCGGTATTTTTCTTTGTTGATACAAAGGTGGTTAAAAGTAATGATATCTGAGAGATTTAATAAAATTTAAAGTCATTTAAAAGATACTAAGGCTTGAGGATAGTCTAATGTTTGTAAGACCTTTAAGCGGTTTAAAAAACATAAGGCTTGTAGGTGGTTGAAAATAATAATGCTTGAAGGTGGCCTAATAGTTCTATGACTTGTAGGCTTTTGTGATTGACTCTAAAGTTGACAAGGAACTCTTACTCCATTCAAAAGATATTTATTTTCATTAAAATTTTTCAACCTATAAGTGTTGTTTTCTACAAATTTTAGTATTCTTTAAGGCCCTTCCCTAGTAGGATTGAGCATACTATCTATGTAGAAACTCCAACTCGTCTAAGCACAAGATCATCAAATTAGAGATTTCTACATTGGACTATTCTACTATATCCTAGCCATCATTACTTTAGAGTGTGGCAGCTATATATATGATTATCTCTATTTTTCTATCAATATAGTGTGATCATATGCACTAGTGTCAATATTAATTTCCTCATTGTTGCATGTTGCTATTTTATCGTAAACAAAAATGAAGTGGTGTCGAGTTTGAACCTATAGTTCTGCCCTAAGATTTTCTTACTTTGAAATTTATAGTCATTGTTAAATAGCTAGGCCTTGGAAACCCAAATCTATGAACTATGTTCTATAAGAACGTGAGACTTCCTTTAAACTTGGTGCCATAAGAAAAGATTCAATGATAGTTAACCCCTATTGAGCAAATGGCTAACAAAAATTTAGATTTTTCTTGGTTTATATAGGTTGGTATGGATCACTCATATCAAATTATACTTTGATATTATTTGGAACTCTATAATATCATTATGCAAGGTTAACTTTATTGAGTGTCTATATCATTTCAGCAATCAATGCCCTAAATACTACCTTATTGCTAATACCCCAAAAATATACTATTATTGTGAAGTTACAATTCAATGTATTTGTGGGGTCAAAGACAGATATTTGTTGCCTTCTTATCATAGTAGAAATCCATCTATCGAAGGAATCCTAATCGAAAGAATTCTAAAGGCGGAGCTATCATTTTAATTGGGAAGTCTAATTCGCTTGACCTAGAACTTGACCAATCTTGTACTTGATGCTTATGCTAGAATTGCCATGTATGTTAATTTCTTTTAATTTTATGGGCTGGTTTTAAGTTGACTTGAGGTATTTGGTTGTCTTGGCATCTGCCTCAAGGATTGATTACCTTAAATAATTAATTATATAGCATTGAAAATAAGGAGAAAACTTTAGTGGTATCTACAAGACAACTTGGTGATAATGACTATTGTAATTTCTTTAGCAATAGACAATAGAAACTATCAAAAGAAAATCTAGCTATAGCTAGAGGTAACAAATTTACAAATGTGGCTAGTGGTAACAAATTTTCAAACTTATGTTCAATGAAATTTTCTATTTCTGCAAATTCTATAAATATAGACAAAAGCTGTTGACCTTTTGGTCTAATCTTAGTTTTGATGATAACAAGCCAAACTATAGTACTAATGATTTTGGTGGAAGTGTTATTTCTCATATATAAGGGATCAAGAAATGGTTGATATCTGATCTAGGTTTGAAAGAAAAGAATTGAAGGAAGAAATGGTTTCTTGCTATTAAAAAGTAATTATAAATTGCTTATTGGTAACAACACTATAAAAGTTAACTTTCCCTAGTAAAAAGACCTAAACACTTCAATAAAAAAATTTAAAATTTCAATTTACTGTTTTTAATGGCTCTACAGAGTGCATTCCATATTGATAGCTTACTTATAAAAAATGAAAAATGCAAGATGTCAATCCTTGGGAAGTAGAGTTTATCAAGCCAAAAAGGAAAAATTCAAAAAACACCATACTTGTGATTAACATTCATATATGGCTAGTTTGCCTATGAATATTCTAAGGTGGACTTCAAGCAGGAGAGACAAATGTTGGGCTCCATGGGCTTGAGGTTGGACATCGACCATGGAAATTGGGTACTCTTCAATTAATGAGATTAATTGAATTAAGTCAACTAGTTTGAAAGGAGTTTTAAACTAGAATGAATACAAGATATTTAAAAGTCACAAGGCATTGTGAGACCATGTCCAATGAATGGTAAGACCAATTGGGTCAAACATAAAATCCAATTAGCTTTCTAGTTGATTGAGAAAATTTTCTAAAGAGTTAGAAAAGATATCTCTCTATCCTAGTGGATTGAATTTTGGTGCGAAATTTGAAGGTCAATTTTTGGTTTGATTGATTTAAGAATTAAATTGATCAACTAATTTAATGATTTAAATTAGACTAATAATTAAGGAGTTAATTATTTGGTGCCAACATGACCATCAATTGGTCAAGTTAACTTAAAAAGTTAAGCTAGTTTGACTTAAAGAGTTAAGTCAAAGCATAATTAATTAAATTAAAGGGTTTAATTTGATTAATTAGGAGGAACGCATTTTTGGAGGGAAGACTCAAATGAGATTTTAGATGGCATCTTAATTAATTTGAAATGAGAATTCAAATGTAATTAAGATGCAAATAAAATTTGGATTCCCTTGTCACCTTGGCATCTTGGCTGCCCCCCCTTCATTGAATGTGTAATGCCACCTTGGCATCACAAAAATTTAGATCTACATATAGATATATACAGGTGCATGACCAGAGAAAGAATGTGGTGTGCAAAAGGTGTGAAAAATTAGATTCTTCATTTTTCCCTCCAAAATCAACCTCTTGTGCAAGCTAGCATTTCATGTGTTGAAGGCTTAGCTTTTCTTCCTCCTTCTACCAACATTTTGGCCTCCTTCATCCCTAATTCTTTGCTTCTATTCTAGCTTATGATTTAGAGAATTTAGAAAGTTTTATTGGTGCGTGGACTATCTCAATAGAGGTAAGATGCGTGGCTTGCTTTGTTTCTGGAGAGCTCTCTGCGCAAAATCCAACTTCATGAATTTCTCTAGGACGATCTAGAGAGCCAATTAATCTAAATTTTTATTGAAGATTCTAAAAGGTTTTGGACATCTTCAGCAATTTTTTTGAATTTTTGTAGGCGATTTGGTAGGGCGATATTCGCTATTCCTTTGTTGTGCCATGAGTAGACAGAATCTAGAATCGATGAAGAGTTCACTTGTTTCATTCTGAATTTTCTTATCAAGGTAATCCTCTATCTAAATCTAAATCCAAGGCATGATTAGATCCATATAATACTTGTAGGCACTAGTTATTTCATGTTTTAAAGTTTTGATTATAGATCTTAGTCCCTATATTGCTTTCAAGTGGTATCAGATCCTTAATCATGCTTAGATTTGGATTTTGCTTGGTTGAATGATTCATATGATGTATTGATCTATATCACCATATTCTTGATTCAATTGATAGATTTTGGAAGTTGGGTGATTTGTATGTGGCTCCTTGATTGATGGATTAAAAACATGCTATTATGTGATTTAAGTGTTAATTTATGTAGTTAGTATACTTTAATTCATAGTGATTAATGTTCAAATGTGTTTTGGCATTAATTGATGTTATATGTTGATATAGCTTGTT
>JACGDI010002876.1:670838-723728 GCA_014898725.1 Jacaranda copaia
TTGGTTCAATTATTTGTTTATGAGATGAGCATTTAATTGATAGAATTAATTGTTAATTCTAGATTTAGTTGTCGTTCATTTAATTATTGAATGAATGATGAATGCATGGGGATGATCATGAGCCTTTTAAATTGATTTTATTTGTTTCGAAGTTGTTGAAATGGGTTGTATTAAATGGGGCATGCATGTCTCTTGTTCTATCTTGTAAAAGTTATGAGAGTAGAACTTCTAGGGGTGAGGATTTCCATTTCATGTAAATATTGCATGGAGCATGGAGGCAAATACAGGACCTATGAATGTGTGGGATACACTCATGTAATAGTTTAGTTTAATTCAACCCAGTTTAAATCAACCAAAGTGATGCATTTATGGCTCTAAGTGCATCACTTGGTTAGGCTCATGTCATCCCACCCTAGGAGCATGCTAGGCTATTTACTTTTTTATGCTTTTCATATCCTATTATTGTATGAGATGCATGATTAGGATATAGAGGACTTAAATGATGAGATCTTTGCAAGCAAAAACCTCCACTTAGAACGCCAAAGTAATTTCAACATTAAGTAAATATGGATACAAATTAAAAGAGTTTTAATTAATTCAAGCCTTCCACTAATAGTGTGTGCCGCGATGATGCTACCAATTTTGTGTGATGGCACTTGGTCATGGGGGTCACACTTAGGAGGAAAACTGTGAGCATACATTTAGCATGAGATGCACCTTTGAATTGGGAACCCTCACGTATTGGCACTTAGTCATGGCGGATGTTGTGAGGCCGTCTTGACATAAAGTTTGATTAGCGAGTTTGACTTAACTTAGTAGCACAATCACATGGGTGTATATGAAAAGTAAGAAAAAATATGTCAAGAGTTATATGAGATGTAATTAGCAAAAATTTCTTACCCTTCGATTGCTCGTGGATGGCACTCGATCACGGGGGTTTATTAGCAAGTCATTAGGGTCTTAATTCTCACTAGGAAATGTGATTTCTCGAATTCTTCTTAGGGGTGAAAGATTTGATAAAATAGTGGAAGAAAAATATGCTTAAAAGACCATGGACATGTTTTAATATCAAACTCAATTACATGCTAATTCTCTTTTTTTCACCTCATGTATATTTTTGAAATCTTCAACAAACAAATGGCTAAAAATCCACATGCAAGCATTTTGGAAACAAATAAACTCACTAGGCCTAACTTCCAAGATTAGTTTTTTTTGTTTTTTTAACTTCCAAGATTAGTTGAGAAACCTTAAGATAATTCTTGACTCCGACAAGAGGACATATGTTCTTGATCAAAGTTCACTGGACACTTTGGGTGATGATGCAATCGATAACGTTTGTGAAGTGTTCATGAAATTTGTGGATGATGATCTACAAGTTAGATGCCTCATGTTGGTATCCATGACTAATAAGCTCCAAACGACTCATAAGCACATGAAACATGCTTCTAAGATCTACACGCACCTGCAAGAGTTGTATGGTACTCAAACAAGACATGAAAGGTTCGCTTTATTTAAGGAGCTCTTTAAGGCAAAGATAAGTGAAGGGGCAAGTGTCCATGTTCATAGGCTTAAGATGACTGGACTCATCAAAAACTTGGACAACTTGACGTGATCATGGATAATGACCTTTATATGGATTTGATCCTCCAATTGTTGCCACCCTTGTTCAACCAATTTGTTGTGAACTTTAACATGTCTAAGCAAATAGTTTCGATTAATAATTAGTGAACATGTTAGTGGTCGCGGAGGCGACAATGAGAAAAAAAAAATCCCTTTTATGATGGCATTCTTCTCCAAGTCGAAGGGTCCTAAGGGCCATAGAAAAGAAGGTAAGAGGAAAAGGAGTTCTTTATCAAAAGCAAAGAAACCCTAGAAACGTTCTGGGAAAGTTAAGAAAAAAGCTAAAATCGATGTAAATTGTTTCCATTATGGTGGAAAGGGTCATTGAAAAAGAAAGTGCAAAGCTTACCCAGTTGCTCTTGAGAAGGGTATGTTTTTATTTAAGGTGCATTTGACGAATAATTCTTCCTCATGGGTATTTGATACTGCATATAGTTCTCATCTCTGTAACTCCTTATAGGGGATGGAAAGAAGAAGAAGTCTACGTGAAGGGAATATGATCCTCCACCTTGGAAATGGAGCAAGAGTTGCAGTCGAGGTTTAAGGCATAGTAGCACTAGACTTAGAAAATTCTTGTATTGTTCTTGATTTGATTTACTATGTACCTAATCTTGTTAAGATATTTCAATTCCTATTTTGGATAATGAAAGGATTTGATTTTTCAATATCAAATAGAAAGTTGAAAGCATTAATGAATGGTTCCTTAATTGCACCAGGTACATTAGTTAATGGATGATACATACTTGATTTTTACACTACTATAATACACGCTCAAACAAATAGAAGGAAGTTTGATATCCAAGAAGATGCCATTCTATAGCATACAAGACTTGCCATATCTTTAAGAGTAGGATGAACAAGTTGGAAGCTCTTAAAGTACTAAAAGTTAGGGGTATTGAGGACCTTCCCATTTGTGAATCTTATTTAAATGAAAAAATTACCAAGGCTCCATTTGTAGGACAAACGGAGTAATCCACAAGTCTTTTGGATTTGATCCATATAGACATTTGTGAACCACTAAGAGTTAGTAGGAAAGGTGGGTATTCTTATTTCATCATTTTCACCGATGTTCATAGTCGGTATGAACATGTGTATCTTATAAAGTACAAGTTCAAGGCTTTTGAAAGGTTCAAAGAGTATAAGAATAAAATAAAAAACAAAAAGGACTTAGTATTAAAGCCCTTCGATTGGATTAAGGACAAGAATACTTAAGTGTCGAGTTCTTAGATTATCTTCAAGAGAATGAGATTCTCCCTCAATGGACTCCACTTGGCACACCCCAACTTAATGGAAAAGCCAAGAGGAGAAACCATACCTTCTTAGACATAGTACGTTCCATGATGAGTTTTTCTGATATACCCATATACTTTTGGGGATACGCTTTAGAAATGGCTGTGAGGTTGCTAAATGTAGTACCTTCAAAGTTAATTCCAAAAACCCCATATAAGATGTGGCATGACAAAACACCCTCTTACCACTATCTAAAGGTTTGGGGATTCTTACCAACGTGAGATATTCAATGAGGGATACATTGGATAGTAGATCTATTTTGTGCAAATTTGTGGGATACCCAAGAGAGTCTATAGGCTATTACATCTATGATCCCTTGAAATAAAAGGTGTTTATATCGAGGAACACCCACTTTTTGGAAAAATAAATTCTACTGGATAGAAAATGCATTGTCATTAAGTTTGATGAAGTTCAAGACGATCAAAAAATTCTACAAATAGTGGAAATAGTAGAATTGCAAAAACTTAGTACACAACCTCTAAGAAGGTCAAACTAGATCAAGAAGCAACCTGAAAGGTTTGAATTTCTTCCTGAGATGGGTTAATTAAACGAGGATCTGAAGACCTAAGAGGAAGCTTTGTCGAACATAGATTTGGGATGTTAGCTTGATACCATGAGATTCAAAATGGACTCCATGTACTCAAATAAAGTATGAACTTTAGTAGATCTACCAAAAGGAATAGTTTCTATTGGTTGCAAGTGAATCTATAAGTGAAAGCTTGGGGTAGATGCAGAAGTAGTAACTTTTAGGGTATGATAAGTGGCAAAAAGTTACACCCATAGACCTGGTATTGATTTTGAGAAAACCTTTTCACCGATCGCTGTGCCTAAGCCCATTTGAATCATACTAGCCATAGCTGCATATTATGACTATGAAATATGGCAAATGGATGTGAAAACCTCTTTCCTCCATGGTGATATTAAAGAAGTAATTTACATGGAGCAACAAGATTTTACATCTAAGGGGAGTGAGCAAAAGGTTTGGAAGCTCCAAAGGTCTATCTATGGACTCAAATAAGCATCCCAAAGTTAGAACATATGTTTTGATAAAATAGTCAAATCATTTAACTTTGTCAAAAATGTGTATGAGCTATGTGTGTACAAGAAGGCTAGTAGGAGTTCAATATAGTTTATTGTGCTTTATGTCAATGACATCGTTCTCATTAGGAATGAGGTAGGAATATAATAGAGTGCACTAAAGTATAGTTATCTACACAATTCTCCATGAAGCATTTGGGAGAAATATTCTACATATTGGGAATACGTATTTATAGAGATAGATCAAGGGGGATGCTGGGGCATTTCCAAACCTTGTACATTGATAAGATACTAAAAAGATTTAGTATGGAAGAATCCAAGAGAGGGTTCCTTCCTATGTGACACAATATTCATCTCTCTAAGTTTATAGCCCCAAAACTAAGGAGGAGAAACGAAAAATGTCCTAAATACCCTATGCTTAGGCAATATGGAGCATAATGTATGCAATTCAATATACTAGGCCAAAGTGGCACACTCACTAAGTGTTATGAATAGATTCCAATCTAACCCCGATGAGATTCACTGAATGGCCATAAAAATGATCCTTAAGTACTTGAGAAGAACTAAGGACTTTTTGTTAGTATACAATAATGGAGAATTGAAACTTGAAGGGTTTTCGGACTCCAGTTTTCAATCTAATGTAGATGACCTCAAATCCATTTCTGGATTCATATTTTACCTTAATAATAGTGCAGCAAAATTGGAAAAGTTCCAAACAAGACACCATGGCCAACTCAACCACACTAGTAGAATATATTACGACTTCAAAAGCTGCAAAGGAAGGTATTTAGATGAAAAATTTTATTCAAGAGTTGAATGTAGTGCCTAATGTTATTGAGCCAACTGTTGTCTTCGATGACAACAACAAGGTGGTAGCGCAAGCTAAAGAGCCAAGATCTTATTAGCGATCTAGGCATATATTGAGGTGATATCATTTGATTCAGGAGATCATTGATAGAAACAACATTTGAGTGGAGAGACTTACCTCAGAAGAGAACATAGCAAATTCACCAACTAAACCCCATATCATAGAAGTTCTTTGAAGGACATCTTGAGAAGATGGGTCTTAATGCCGTAAGGCATTGGCTTTAAGGTAAGTGGGAGATTGTTGGAATAGTGCTTTGCAAGCTAATGAGATTGACCTTATACAAACTATTACCTTGTAAAATAATCTTGATTTAATGATATTCTCTATATGGTCACCTTCATCTTATGTTTTATTATACTTCACTTGCATTTGGATAAAGCCCTTAGATCACTTTAGATTGCAGTACTTGGTTTGGTGACCATAAATTAAGTCTTATATGATCGTGATCTTAAACTTTCAAGTCATAGAATCTTATGAGATGAGCATCTGAGACCAGATAGAATTGTACAAATAATGCATAAATCCAAAAGTTGGAGATTACTCCGTTCCATGAGCAACTATATGAGATATAGATACATGTTAGTGGGTGCTTGTTAGAGAATAAGGCATTGAAGACCTACCGAAGAATCCACTAGATAGGCAAAGTAGTAAGTCTATAGTAGATAATTCTTCTACTTATGCTAGTGCATATTAGTAGTCCTCTAACATAAGGATCTATGGTAACCATATGTCTGGTCCTCATGCTTTAACTTATCCTTGACTACTTAGCGGGTCTTTTAGGTTCAGATTGGGTATGAGCTACTTGGCATGGAGGTTTGTGAAATCTAAGATGGAATCTAACTCCTTACTACTGTGAAGAGCGAGTACATCTCCTATGTATTTTATAATGATTGATTTCAAGAAATTCTTATGCAATGATGTGTGATAATTTGGAAAAGGAGTTTTCTAAAGGTGAGGTCACATAAATGGATTCAAACATTGAAAATAGAGACATAGTAACAAAGCTAATGGGGAGTCAATAAATTTCTTGCCCTGGGTCTCTTTCGAGAGATAGGAAATGGAAAGACCATATTTGCATGGCACACATAGAGCGATGATAGTTCTCTAGAATATTCATTTTGACTAATTAGTTAGGCTCCATGGGCTTGAGGTTGGACATCGACCATAGTGATTAGGTATTCTTTAATTAATGAGATTAATTAAATTGAGTCAACTAGTTTAAAAGAGTTTTAAAGTAGAATGAATAAAAGATATTCAAAAGTTACAAGGCATTGTGAGCCTATGCCCAATGAATGGTAAAACTTATTAGGTCACACACAAAATCCAATTAGCTTCCTAATTGGTGGAGAGAATTTTCTAAGGAGTTAGAAAAGAGATCTCTCTATCTTAGTGGACCGAATTTTGGTGCCAAATTTGAAGGTCAATTTTTTGCTTGATTGATTTAAGAGTTAAATTGATCAACTAGTTTAAGGAGTAAAATTAAACCAATAATTATGGAATTAATTATTCGGTGTCAACATGACCATCAATTGGTTAAGTTGACTTAAAGAGTTAAGTCAACAATTAAACTTAAAGAGTTAAACTAGTTTGACTTAAAGAGTTAAGTCAAAGCATAATTAATTAAATTAAAGAGTTTAGTTTGATTAATTAGAAAGAATGCATTTTTGGAGGGAAGACTCAAATGAAATTTGAGATGGCATCTTAATTAATTTGAAATGAGATTCCAAAAGTAATTAAGATGCAAAGGAAATTCAAATGAAATTTGGATTCCCTTGCCATCTTGGCATCTAGGCTGTCCCTTGCCCCTTTTCATGGAATCTGTGATGCCACCTTGCATCACACAAACCCATATATATATAGGTATAGCATGGGAGCTAGCCAAAGAGAGAAAAGTGGTATGCAAAAGGAGTGAAGAATTAGGTTCTTCATTTTTCTCTCCGAAATCAACCCCTTGTGTAAGCTAGCATTTCATGTGTTGAAAGCTTAGCTTTTCTTCCTCCTCCTACCAATATTTCAGCCTTTTTTATCCCCATTTCTCTAGTTATATTCTAGCTTATTAATTAGAGAATTGAGGAAGTTTTTTTTGGTGTGTGGACTATCACAATGAAGCAAGATATGTGGCTTGCTCTGTTTCTGAAGAGCTCTTTGCTCGAGGTCCAATTTTCCAAATTTCTCCATGACGATCCAGATGGCCAATTGATCTAAACTTTTGACTGAAGATTCTCCAAGGTGTTGGCTATCTCTAGTAATTTTTTTGAAATATTGGAGATGATTTGATAGGGCGATGGTCGTAATACTTTCACTGTGCTATGAGTAGACAAAATCTAGAATCGGTGAAGAGTTCATTTGTTTCATTCTAGATTAGCTTATCTACGTAATCCTCTATCTAAATTTGCATCCAAGGCATGATTAGATCTCTTTAATTCTTGTAGGCACTAGTTATTTCATGTTCTAAAGTTTTGATTATAGATCCTAGTGTCTATCTTGCTTTCATTTCAAGTAGGAGAGACAAGTGCTAAACAACAAGCTTGTGCTTACACTCATTCCAAGTTATATCAAGCTTTCTCAAGAAGTCTCTCAAATCTACGAGATTAAATCCTATTGTTCATCTTTTCTAGATTGAGAGCTACGCAAAGTTTGTTATATCTAAGCCTAACCATACTACTTTTTATACTCATCATTGTAAGAATAAGACTTATCCATAAGGCTATATTGCTAAAGGAATTTATTTCCTTAGGATGCACTATTCTTAGATTCAAACTTATCTATAAGGCTTGGGTGATAAAGAAATTCGTTTCCCAAGATGTAAACATATTGGTTCGATTTTATCCACAAAAAATGGGTTTGAACTTTATCCAGCAAAACTATGTTAGAGTGTTGAAGGAATTTTGTTTTCTTGTGAAGCACTCGTTACTAGTTCAACCTTAGCTAGATAAAAAGTTAAGCTTTTTACTTAATCCACAAAAGTCAAGGTTTAGTTCTTCAATACCATAAAGGATCGAGTTGTTGGCTGACCCCTAAAAACTCAAGTTTAGGTTATTTTATACCTCAAAGAACTAATATTTTGGACTAAGCATGTAAAAGTTAAGGTTTGGTCCTTCTATATTGTAAAGGACTAGATTAAGATTGTGCCCACAAAAATCTAGATTAAGATTGCTCCTGAAAAAATTTAGGTTAAGATTGCTGGTAGAAAAAATTAGTATAGTGAATTTTTCCAAAATCCTAAGTTGCAAAGTTTAGATAGAGCAATAAGATCATTTGATTTGAAGCTCTCTAAAATTCTTGTGTTCTTACTTGCTTTATGCTTTTCATTGTTTATTGATTACTAAGCTACACATTGTTTACTACACTACCACTAATCAAAATTTTATTTAAGTATTGCAAGTATTAAATCAATAGGATCAAGAAGTAATTATTCTTGAAATTATTCCAATGTGCTTAAAAAGTTGAAGAAATGAAATTCACACCTATTTTGTGCTCAACTCTGTCCCGCAATTAGTATCAAAGCAAGTTCACTCCATATAAAGGCTTAAAAGCTTAAGTGTAAGATCGACCATGTCCACCATAGAACTTCAAACGAAAGGATTATCTCACAATAAGCCACCTTTATTTGATAGCAAAGATTATCCAATTGGAAGAAAAGGATGCTAAAGATACATTATTACCCAAGATTTCAATGTTCGGATATTTATTAAAAGAGGTCCTTTCATTCTAGTCAAGGAAGACAAAAATAGTGTTCACAAAAAAATATAGTTACAATATAATGTTGAAGAAAAGAGACAAACTCCAAATGCCAAAGCCGAGAATGTTATTACATGCTGTATCATAAAGGAAGAATACAATAGAGTACGCTCATGCAAGAATGTTAAAGAAATGTGTGATTTACTACAAGTTCCCAATGAAGGAATGTATCAGGGCTTAAACAATCACTATTTTGGTACATCAATATGAGATGTTCACAATAAAGCTAGAGAAAAACATCAAGCAATTATATTCAAGTTTATAAATATTATTAATCCTCTCAATGTGCTTGGAAAAGTGTTTCCTAAAGAGGAGAAAGTAAGAAAAATCTTGAGATCTCTACTTAGGGAATAGACTCCCAAAGTTATAGTAATTCAAGAAACAAAAGATCTCACCAAACTGAGCATAGTTGAACTCATTGGTTCATTACCATCACATGAAATAATGATTCTAGTTAATTATTAACTTGTTGAAGGCAAAAGAGAAAACAACATTGCATTCTAGACTACAAATGAAGATCAGTCTTTCATTACAAGGAGATTAAAGTTCTATAGCAAAAGAAAGAAAGCTTTCCAAAAAAGAGTAATGATGCAAGCTCAAAAGAAAGCAAAAAATCAATTAGAATCATTAATTCTAATTGTTTTCTATGATTGAAAATGAAAATTACTCTTTGAAAGGCAAAATGATTGAATGTGATTGCAAATCTCTTGAGGAAGAAAATCTCTTCTTGAAAAATCAAATACATTAATTAGAAAAAAATCTTAAAAAATTTACCACAAGAAGAGATAACTTGAATAAATTACATGATATGCAAAATGTTTCCTTAAGTAGAGTAGGAATTGACTATAATGGAAATTTTGTGAAATTGGAGAAAATATCTGTTACTTATTTTTATTGTGGAACAACTAATCACATGAACAAGTTATGCTCTATCAAGAAAGAGAGTGGAAATGCCAATTCTGAGTGAGTTTTGAAGTCTATATTGACTAACCTCAAAGACCTAAAGAGAACTTAGGTACTTAAACTTAGAGACAACTCTTTCATTGTAGAATTTTCAAGGATATTCTAAATCCAAAACAAATGGTTCCTAAATAGTGGTGCCTCCAAACACATGAGGGGTGATCCTAAAAAGTTCCTGCAAATCAATAAAGCAAACTTGGGACATATTGCTTTTGCTGACAATACCAAAAATAAGATAGTCCAACCTGAAAAGGTTGGTAAAGACTTCTCCACTAGTACCAATGATGTATGACTAGTTAAAAGATTGATGCTTAACATGTTTAGTACAAGTTGACGACTACACACTAGCTATTATCCTAACTATAAAGTGCAAAAGTGCACTATTCTAAGAGATAAGAAACCCAACTACATTGTACTAAGAGAAGGAAATGTGTTCTTCATCTACTATGATGATCTTTCAAATCAAAATATCAAATGTCTAGTAGCAATAAAATATTCGAGCTAGATATAATATAGAAGGGTTAGACACAACATCCTTAATAGTAATAACATTGCATGCTTTTGGACACCAGACCTTAAAACCATTGATGACGACTGTCTAGCTAAGGAATATATATCTTTGACTTAGGATCTAACTTTCCATTATTCACATGTACAATATGCAGAACAACCAAATATTTAAAATCTAGAATAATTAGAAATATTCCCAAAAAATATCTCCCCCAAAGTTTTCAAGTCAATAGCTATAAATAGCAACCTATTTACTAGGTAGCATATTATAGAACTGTCTCTGCCTAAACGTCCATAGACAATCTAGCATTAGGGACTATACAACAAGAGTTCTCTATCAGAGTTCAATTCATCTTTTTGGCTATGTCATTTTGCTGAGGTGCTCTAAACACTAGATAGTATCTTACAATACCTATCTTTTTGCAATATGATCGAACCGACTAGAGTAAAACTCCAAAACATTATTAGTGTAAAGCTACTTTATCTCCCTGCCAAATTATTTTTCAATCATTATTCTTTATTACTTGAAAGTTGTCAAGACCTCACTCTTCTATTTTAGAAAATGGACCTAGGCCTTCTTAAAGAAATCATAAATGAAAATCAACATATACCTAGAACTACCTTTAGAAAATATATTAAATGGAACACAAAGATCAAAATGAATGTACTCTAATATCTCTGTAGTTTGATGAACACTCTTGCTGAAACTAGTTGAGTTCTACTTGCAAAAAGAACAATGCTCACAAAAATCTAACCTAATGGTGCTCTATCAACACAACAAGTCCCATTTGCTCAAAATAAGGAGTCTTCACTCACTCATATGTCCTAATTGTGTGTGCCACAACTTAATGATGTCTGAATTTGCCATCGATGATAATGAAATATCAACTCCACTAGAAACTATTTATAATTTTTTACTAGTTCTATGATCCGTTATCATAACCAAGATTCAAGAAGTCATTTGACCTAGTAAACTTATATTCAATGGAATCAAGGGCACCCATGATTATCAGATTCTCCTTTAAATGTGAAACATGTTTCACTTTCGTCAAAGTCTCGATGAGGCTGTCATGCATTTGAATTTTGATTATTTGCTTTTCAACAACCTTGCAATGTACGTTACTACACATATCAACCACTCCACTAACTTGCTCGTATGTGGAGAACTAGTCTTTAATGAGACATGAGAAAAGAACACATGATATCCATGACTTAGACATTGTCTATTCTCAAATTGTCAAAACTAACTGGCACAAGACTGTAATCAATATATGTCAGTCTCTATGTACTAGCTTCAAAAACTTTATCTTTTTTCCTTCTTTTCAAGCTCTTTTTCATAGTAGCAAATATTATGCTTATACATGTCCCAACTATTTACAATGATGACACATGATTTTCTTCTTAAATTATGTTTTATCTCTTTCTTTGTTATTGCTAGTATTTTGCTCCTTCAATCTACCCACAACAACGAGCCCCCACACTGAGTTTTTATGGCACATGATATAATCTCTCCATCAATAGTATTTTTTGAATAATGTTTCCTGAATATGTTTCAATAAGATTGTACATCTACCATTAAATATTGTGTCTTGAAAATTAGAATAAGTGGTGTTAAACATAGTAATAACAAAGCTAAATCCTCATCATATTTTACATTCAAAATTTCTAAATTTTTAATTGAGGTTTAGAATGTATCAATATGGAACTGGATAAGAATGTCTTTTAGTATTTTGTAGGAATATAATTGTTGCTTTAATCACAACAAGCCCATCAATTTTTTTAATGCAAATCTCTTCCAATTTGCACCAAAAACTTGCAACATTCATCTCTTTGCAGAATATCTTGTAAAATCGCATTCAAAAGGTGCAACTAAATTTGCACAACAAATTTCCTATTGATTCGGTCTTTCTTCTCATCCGAGAAATTTGTAAGCTTCCTTCCTTTACCTAGCTAAGTGGGTGTCCTCCAAATTTATATGTGTTAATATCACAACCATCATTGTTTCCATAAAGGAAACTTTTCAAATCCAACTTCTCAATCTTTTATTTCATAGATACTATCCCTAGAATCTAGTTCCACTCCAGGGTCTTTGGTACTAGTTGTTAGAAGATGAAACCACAAAAGTTAAAAAAGTAAAATAAAAATCGTAGATTTATGTAGTTCACCTTGTTTATACAAATTTTGTTGTTTGCAAAATTAAATCACAAGATAAAATAAAATATTGGATAATTTAAATTTATATTAAAGAATAATATGAGAATTACAATTTATTAGAGAAAAATATATATTCCCTAACAAAACTAATCCCCTAATTCTTTTCCCAATATATGATCTAAGGGCTTGAAACTTGTTCTTAGATATATGATGTAGTATCCTTTGACTTGGTAAAAAATGCTATGAAATATTTTTGAAACTCGAACTTTGACTCCGAGATCAAAGGACTTAATGACTTGATACTTTGAAGAGGTATAGGACCTTCGCAGTAGCAATACATCATCGCGGCAAAAACTTGAAGCTTGAAGACTTGAGTCTTGCTGGTTGAGAATATGAGAATATGTGAACATAAGCATGAGAATATGTGAACATGTGTATGAGAATATATGTGCATGTGTATATGTGAGTCTCCAATCATCCCTTTAGTGGGGTGCCATTCACAATTTATACTTATGTGGGCTAGGAGTATTCATTGCTTAACCACCTTAGGTTAGGTGGGGTATTTAATATTTTAACCACATAAAATACCTTTAGTGGGCAAAGTTAGCAGTTTGACCACATGCACTACCTTTGGTGGTTACCGTACACAGTTTATACTCATACGGGTCAAGAGTAACATATAGTTTATGCTCATGCGTCAAGGAGCAACATGCAGTTAAACTCATGTGTCAAGGAGCAAACTTCTTCTTATAGATAATATCGCTTTAAAAACTTGCCATTTATGGGGCATATGTGCAATCTATCTTTGTCAACTAACTTGTAAACACTATTGGTGTAAACTTCTTTTATCACATATAGATTATCCCATTTTGACATTAATTTACTTCCCATTCGTTGTGTGATATTAATTACCCATTT
Source organism: Jacaranda copaia (assembly GCA_014898725.1). Lineage (NCBI taxonomy): Eukaryota > Viridiplantae > Streptophyta > Magnoliopsida > Lamiales > Bignoniaceae > Jacaranda > Jacaranda copaia. The sequence goes on from JACGDI010002876.1 coordinate 683,938, forward strand.
TACTACAAATACCAAATTTTCAACTTGAAAAGATCGAGGATGAACTTTTTACTAAGTGCCCTTCTCATACATGCTTGATAAAATTCAAGCTGTTGTTGTGCTCCAAGCCTTTTCTCATCTAATGCATCAAATTCCTCAAGTCAAAGATGAACATTGTCTTTAGTAGTGCGTCCTCCTTGAATTCTATATGAAATGAAGGTATTTGACTTTCAAGAGGGAGAACAGCTTCAACCCCATAAACCAATGAATATAGAGTGGCCTGGGTAGCAGTCTAATGAGTTGTCCAATATGCCTAAAGAGCTTCTACAACTTTTTTGTGCCAATACCTTTTAGATTTTGACACTACTTTCTTTAGCAGATTGCATAAAGTTTTATTGAATGCTTCTGCTAAACTATTTGCAGCTGTATTGTACATTGAGGAATTATATTATTTGAATCTAAATTGTGCTTAGATTTTATCCATCAACTTATTGCAGAAAGGTTTACTGTTATCAGTAATGATGTAACACGGCACTCTTTACCTGAAAATCAAATTACATCAAATAAACTTCACAATAGTTTCTTTCTTTACTTCCTTGAGGGGGATCGCCTCTGCCCACTTGGAGAAATAGTCTGTAGCTGCCAATATGTAAGCATGACCAGCTGATGACTTAGAAGTAATAGGACTTACAATTTCAAGACCCCATGCATCAAATGGCCATGAAGCAACTATAGGACTTAAGGGTTTAAGAGGCTAATGTATAAAGTTAGCATGCATCTAACAAGTTTCACACCTCTTCACATAATTCATATAATCTTTTACCATAGTAGGCCAGTAGTATCCCATTCTTTTAATCTGAAAATGAAGCTTGGGACCCAACTGGTGAGCTCCACAAACTCCAAAATGTGCCTTAGCCAAAGCTTTAGTTGCTTCTTTACCAATCAAATAGTGTTGATAAGTACCTTCATAAGATCAATTATACAAAATATCTTTGTACAAAATGAAATGAGATGACCTCCGATACACCTCCATCCTACAACGAGGGTCTTCCAGTAATTTTCTATGCTTTAGATACCCAATCAGTGATATCCTCCAATCTTCATCTTCACCAACTAAGACTGATATGGCATTTAATTCCTCATGATCAAGCTGAATTGGTGAAGGCATAATCCATCTATTGCACACTAGGATAGTTGTCATTTTTTCTTCAAAAATAGCTAAAATGGTAGCCAAGTTAGCCAATGCATCTGCCATCCTATTTTATTTCTTTAGGATATGACTTAAGATAATACTTTCAAACTTCTTTAACAATCAAGAGGCTAGTTGAAAGTAAGGAATCAAATCTTCCTTTTTAACCTCATATACATTTAAAAGCAAATTGATAACCAGTTTTGAATCACTGTAGACTTTAATTTCTAAAATTTTCATTTCCAGTGCCATTTGAAGTTCAATAATCAACGCCTAATATTCCACAACATTATTAGAGCATAATTTATTTAACACTATAGAATATATCAAAACTTGCCTTCTTGGTGAAACAAAGACTTTCTCTGCCCCCACTCTATGAGATCGAGCAGCTCCATCAAATAACATTGTCCATGTTGTCAAGATCTCAATAAAAAAGGTATTTTTATTTGGTAATTTATCGGATACTTCCCAATCTACAGAAATGGGGTGATCTGCTAGGAAATCAGTAAGAGCTTGTCATTTAACTACTTTTTCAGAAATATATGTGATCTCATACTGATTGAACATAATAGACGACTTAGCTAATCTTTCTGAAAGCACTGGTCTTGACATTAGAAACTCGATAGGATTAGCACATGAAATGAGTCAGATAGAATATGCCTTAAAATAATGCTACAATTTTTTGATTACATAAAGTAAGACAAGGCAAATTTTCTCAACAGGGTAGTATTTCAACTCATTTTCAGTTAAGGCTCTACTCAAATAATATAAAGCTTTCTCCTTTCTCTCATCATTTTCTTGAGCTATTAGAGCACCAATTGTTCGTTCTTGTGCTGTAATGTACAATATTAATAGTTTTCCAAGTGTAGGAGCTCCTAAAACTAGTGGATTCATGAGGTATTTTTTTATACTCTTAAAAGTATTTTCACACCTTTATCCCATACAAAAGGAGCATCCATCTTCATCAAGTAATTAAATGGTTGGCACCTTCCAGCCAAATTTGATATGAACTTTCTTATAAATATGAGATTACCTTGTAAACTATGCAATTCTTTAAAATTTCTTGGTGGTGGTATCTTCTAGATAGCATCAATTTTGGTAGGATCAAGTTCAATTCCACGATGTCGAACTATGGAGCTAAGGAACTAGCCAAATGTGACGCTAAATACACACTTGAGTGAGTTCATCTTCAAGTTGTATTTTCTCAATCGATCAAATATCATACGGAGATCTTCAAAGTGATTATCTTTATTTTTAATCTTTACCACGAGATCATCAATGTAGCATTCTACCCTTGTGTGTAACATGTCATCAAAAATATTTTGCATAGCTCGTTGATAAGTTGCACCTATATTTTTCAACCCAAAAGGCATAACTTTGTAGCAGTAAATACCCTTTGGTGTGGAAAAAGCCATACACGCCTCATCTTATGGTAACATTCTGATTTGATTATCCACAAAGGATCCATCCATGAAAGATAAAGCTTCATGTCTAGTGGTTGCATCTACCATGAGTTCAATAATAGGTAATGAAAAATTATCCTTTAGACATGCCCTATTCAGATCTCAAAAATCAACGCAAATGTGTATTTGACCATTGTTCTTCTTGACTAGCACAATGCTAGAGATCTAAGTTGGATATTTAACTTCCCTAATAAATCATGCATCAATAAGCTTGTTGACTTCAGCTTTGATTAGAGGGATGAGATCTAAGTGAAGTACTCACTGTGACTATTTTACTAGACGAGCCCTAGGTTTTATGCCAAGGTAATAGATTGCAACTTTTGCATCTAATCCTGGCATTTCTTTGTATGTCCAAGCAAATACATTATTATACTCACTTAAGATTTTGAAATATTGTTCTTCTTCTTTAGGATTTAGAAGCTTGCTAACAAATATGGGATGAGGCTCTTCTATCGTGCGAAGATTCAACTCTTTGAGTTCATCAACAGTTACCTGTCCAGCATCTTCAAGTTGTGGAGGAGCTTTTAGGACTTTATCTTTAGGACTTTCTAAATCAGGCTCTTTGTCAACAGTGATATGATTACATACTTGTAACTCATTAATTTCTTCATCACATGGCTATTTGATCTCAACAACTCTTATTCTCTGGAATGTGATACTCCATTTTAATGCTCTATCAACTTTTGAAACTAGGACATGCCCTATTAACCATGCTTGGTAGTTTGTAGCTTGTATAAAACCACTTGCCACCAATCTATTGAATTTTTCAAGACATGGATCATACGACATAGGATTTAGCTCCTTTTTAACATTTATGTAATTAGAGCTAATGGTGATTTCCACTTTATCTTTATCTACACCACTCTTTCCGCATGGATGTTTTATGATACGCTACTTTATTTTCACAGGTTTGTCTATATTGATGACTAAGATTATAGATCCAGCTCCATCCGATTAGGATAAGTGAGGAGTTTGACTCTCATTTTTTTACTCCAACATTTCGATTTTATCATCAATACTTCCTTTTGCAACATTATTTTTGAGTTTATTGAACACAAAACCTCTCAAATATGGACCTTTATTAATCCTATTTTCATATTTAACACCAAGTTGTTTAAAGATAAAAGGACAAGTATTTGGAGTACTGAGACAATCAAATACAGAAACTCAGTGATTATTTAATTTTTGCTCTTTCTACTTCACATGATCTTCTGTAGAAATATGCTGGCATCAGCACACTTATCCTTCTTTATCACATGTATCCTGATCGATTCTACCACTTTGAATTCTAAGCCAACCCATGACTGTTCAGCATAAAATCGCTGTCTCTTTAGTTTTTGTTATGTTTCACTGAGTCCATGAACTTTTTCTACAATTAACTCAGATTTAAGCTTACTTAGTTTGGGAAGATTAACAAAGTCATAGCTAGATTTTTCAAGCACCTTATATGCCTTAGGATCAAATTTTCCCTTAAAATTTTTATGGGAAACCTCTACAATAGATGATTTGTTATGGATTGATGGGCTTATGCTGACAATAGGCATGGCGAAGTTCTTTCTTAGAGTTTGACAGTCGCTTGATTCTACTACCTTTAATTGGCTTTAAGCAGCATCATTTGACTCAATACATACTCCAACTGGAATTTTTTTCTTCTCTTGAGATGCTTATGGTGTATATTAAAATTTTAGTATATTGGAATCATCACTACCCTTGTATTCTTTGCTCATCAAAACCTCAGTAATTATTAGTTTACTGAAATTTTTAGAACAATCTTGTCTCCCTTCAATGAAGTGGTTGCTTGGAGCCTTTGTAGTTTGTACTTTACTTATTGAGTCAGGATTCAGGTAAAGTTTAGCATCAACAAAGTATGATTCAGCTTCAGTAAATAACTTCACATCTGTATAAACTTTCATAACTTCTCCATTTTTTTGAATAATTGAAGTACTGATGGAGAGTGAAAGGTATTATTCCATTTTTATGAAGCCATGGCTATCCCAAAAGTATATGGTAGGAAGTCCTTGCATTAATATCATGAAATAAAGTATTTGCTTCCAACTCCTCAATTGTGAGGTCTAGATGAATCATACTAATGGCTCATTGGCCTCCCTGATTTAAACTTTGAATAGTTAGGCGACTATGTGAGATATCCTCAACAAAAATCCCCAAATTCTTCATGGTGGATTTTGGCATGATATTGATGGTATATCCTCCATCAATGAGTATACAGTTAAACTTTTGATCCTACATGAATCTTGAAACAAATAGCAGCCTATTATGAAGTTTTAACCCCAACAACAAATTCTCATTTGTTAAATTAATAGCCATACAATATAAAATAGAGTGTTGCTCTTTAGTTTCACTAGATATGGCAAGCATTGTTTCAACTCTTTCATCAAAGAACACTATAGGAAAATATTCTTTTAAATTCACTTGCCTCCTTTTGTAACCTACTAGTAAATTTTCCAACTTGTTGTTTGTAGCCTTTAGACTCTTCATCATCCTTGGTTGAGGGCATCTAACCATGTGTGAGACCTTTAATGCCAATGGATGAGATTGATTGACACATTATTTTTTCTTTGTCGGCTTATCGTAGGAATCCACTCGCTGCTATCTCCTGTTTTAGTAGTAGAACTTGTTTCTAGCTTAGTCGCTTTATCAATAAATTGAGTCTCCACTAGCACTGGATCTAAGCTTCCAAACTGAAGCATTGTTGATGCCCCCATGAGTGAAGATGAGAAAACACTGTCTTTGCTTGTAACACACGTGGTATCTGGCTATAGTTGTAGTGCTAGTAAGGTTTGATCCAATAATGTCTTCCGTATCAAGAATTATCTTTCCATGTCTTGCCAATGCCTTTACTTTATCCTTGAAGACATAGCATTTCTCTATCAGATGACTGACAACTCGATGATACTTACAATATTTTAGATCATTCACCTTTCCAACTTCTTCAAGATATTTTGGTTCTGGCAGTTGAATCAACTTTCTTATCAACAATTCATCAAAGATGTGAGTAACATCAAAATCTAGAAATGGATACTCTATCTCCTGCATTTCTTTTAGTGTTTTCTTACTTGTCAAAATGTGTTGATCTTCAATTTTCTCAACAACCTTTTTATCAGTTGTTGGAATTTTTATAGACGCTGTCTTAATTGCCATGGATTCTCAGTAGTAGCTTTGCCATATTTTTCACTAATTTTTGAATCTTTCCTTTCTTTCTTTTGGTCTTCAATAAGAATTCCAACCCCTACGATTAGCAATGCTAAGCTCCATGTTATGGGCACAAATGACTAATTCCTCAAAAGTGCAAGGCTTGATTTCTTGAAGAATGTTAAGAAGTCCTCAATGCATACCTTGAATACACATCTCCACTACAGACGTCTCTAAGAGTCTATCCTTGCAGTTCAAACTTAATGCACGCTAATGGTTGATATAGTTTACCACCAGCTTATCTTTTCACTATTTTGCATTGGTAAGTTCAATCATGCTCACAATTTAACGAATACTATAGAAACGATTCAAAAACTGTCATTTTATTTGATCCCAAATAAATGGTTCAGGTTCTAAGTCAATGTACCAGTCAAAAGCATTCCTTTTAATGAATGTATGGATTATTTCACAAGAAGATCACCATAAGTCCTAGCATTGTTGCATGTCTTTATGAAATGGGCCACATGCTATTTTGGATTTCCTTTCCTATCAAACTATTGGAATTTTGGTGGTTGATATTTTATCAACATTCTCTACAAGTCAATCCTCTTCATACAGGGCTTTGAATACACAATAGAACTTTGAGAAGGCATACCATACTGAGCCCTAATAGTGTTGGTGATCATGTCCTACAATTGTTGAATAGATAATGTAGCAACAAAAGTTACAGAATGGTTAATCTTTGGATTAATTTCTTGCTTAGAAAGATTCTCCTCAACTTATTTCTACACCATTGTATGGCCAAGGGAAGGTTGATGGTTATATAGCTAAATCCTCCAAGAAGAGAGCATTCCTGCTTGTTCGTGAGTTGGACAATTTGTTGATCTTTTTCTTCCACAATTTTTTGGAGGTCAGCTATAGCTTGAGCCATCCAGGCAAGTTGTTCATCCATTGTTGCCACTCTAGTCCCTATAGCCGGTAGTTTAGCAAAAGATAATACCTTAGGATTAGATTCCCTTGGACTTCCAAAGTCAGAATCATCAAATGGAATGAAATCAGTATTCTTGCCCCTAGTTATGGGTTGATTGACAGATTCAGTAGCAGTATCAGCAACATCAGCAGTATTTTTCCTAGTCAAGATGAGTTGGTTCCTTTTAGGTGCCATTAAGGGGTTGCAAATATCTTCAAAATTTGAATAGCTCCCCTTAAAAGCTTGAACTCACTTTGTTCTCACAGTAGATGATTCTTTTAGTCTAGTCTCCTCTTCTGATTAAAATCTAATTCCTTGTGAAAAGGGATGAGATATTTGATCTCGACATCAATCAAATCAAAGATTAAAAGTTATGTTATGTAAGGAGTATGATCCAAGGGCATGAAGCTTGTTCTTTGATATATAGTATAGTATCCTTTGACTTGGTAAAAAACATTACAAAATTTCTTTGAAACTCATATCTTAACTTTCAGATCAAAGGACTTAATGACTTAATGATTTGAAGAGATATAGAACCTTCGTGGTAGCAATACATCGTCACAGCAGAAACTTGAAGCTTGAAGACTTGAGTCATGCAACTTGAGAATATGAGAATATGTGAACATGTGTATGAAAATATGTGAATATGTGTATGAGAATATATGTGTATGTGAATCTCTAATCATCCTTTTATATAGGTGCCTAGTAGGAGACTCCAAAATGACTTGAACACATTTGATAATTATCTCTTTAATGCATATATTAAAAGAAAATATCAAATATTTTTGACTTGATTGGCCCACATACATGGATGTGTCACGTGTCCCAACTTGATTAGCTTGAAATTGCTAGGCCACCAGACTTGATTTGGTTGACATGTTTCATCTTCATCTTGACACTTGTCGGCATTTGATTTGTATAAAATAATTATTAGAATATTAATTAAAGTTAACTATTTATTATTTGAAATTAAATTTAATAAATTCTAATACATAAATAGAAAATTTTAAATTAATAACTAATATATTATTTACACATGTCATTTTTTAATTAGCCCAAAAATTAAGCCCTCTACACACCTAATTCAGGTTGTCCACTAGTAAAAATAAAAGATTTTATTACTTAATTAAAAGAGGCGCAATAGAGAGATTTGAGAGTATCACTATGAGTTTCTCCAAATTGGGTTGTTTTGAATGACCTAAAAATACTCCTATTTATAAGAGAAAATAAAAGGGGATAAGAGCCAAAATTGAGTTCAAGTCAAACTTGATTTTCTAGGATCAAATCAAATTTCAACAAAACTATAATATCAAATCTCAACAAATTAAAATACCAAATCCCAGCCATTCAAAATATCAAATCCCATTAACTTATGATGTTTAAGACACAACATAACATATAACTATAAAAAAATGAAATAGATTTTACTATATCTCAAGTATTTTTTCTTCGTTGTATAACTTGACCAATGGAAATGGAGCTACATGTCCACCAGCGACTAATCAAGTAATGCTTAATTATATTTTATACTTTGTTAATCTTCTTATGAATTTACGTGTCATTCATTTTCTTATTAAGGTTATCATACTGACAGCCGACACTTACTTTTGGCTTCTTCAAGGTAATATAAATGAGTTAGACCGAAGTTTACTATTTTAATCTTTTCCTGGATTAATAATGGCTTCTTGCAGTATTCATTCAATTAATTGTGATTTTGTTTATAATGATACTCATTATTCATCTCGCCAATTAGGTAAAATCCCAAAATTTTAGATATTTCAGGGTGTCACATCAACAATTTCAACAAAATTATGAATTTTTAATAAAAAAATAAATTAAAATTTAATAATTTTTGAAATATAGAATTCAATTTGAAATTTGACATGAGAAAACACAAAATTTCAAAGTGGCAAAACGTTTTAAACATTACCAAACACGATATTTAATTATTTATTTTCAAACAACCCGTTCTGAAAACTTAATGTGACAAACAAACATGTCCATAAGTCTTTGAGAAATCACATTTGTATTTTTTAAAGATTTTAGTGTACGTATTAAAATATATATATATATATATATAAATAAATAGAACTTTATTTTAGAATTATGAACAGTCATGAAAACCTACACGAAGAGACTAATAATACCATGGCTCTCTGCGTGGCCGTCCCATTTGTTGAGTTTTTACATGATTTATTTCGTTATTTTTATCCATTGAGAGTATTTTGATATATTTAATACGAATCATACATTTTTCAGAACATTTTTTCATTTTCTAATAAAATGAAATATGGAAAATGAGTGATCAATATACAATTATTTTTAAAATTTAGATATATGAAAAGATGGAATCGAACAATCAACATACAACACTTCTTGGAATGGATTGAAAGAGCCTTCTTCTTATGAGCATTCATAATTCTATTATAAAAAGAAAGTCTTTTCATTTTTAAAATAAAAATTATGATATTAAATTTTAAATATAGTAAATATATCCTTTTACTTATTTTATATATTCAATAAAATTTACATGTCCGAACAACTTCCATTCATTCAAAAAGTTTTTCTTATCATAAATTAGTCAGTTTAATATTTTAATGACTTTTATTTTTTTTCTATAGTTTGGTAATAAGTTGTGAAAATTTTATTTTATATGACAGTTATATTTATAATTATGCAAATTATAAATATATATTTTAAATGCATATCAGTTTTTAATATAATAAATGTGGAAATATAAATTTATGAAAAAATATTTTAGGGACAAAAAAACTACGTGCAAACTATTACTAGGTAAAATAATCAATCAAAAGAGTTGATCGAAGGATTCAAATAGGCATCCGGATTTGTTCATAATTTATTATCAAAAAAGATAAGCTCGTTCACTAGTAAACCTTGGCGGGATGAATGGTTTCATTTCCGTCATCCCTTTTCATTTTCATTATAAAATAAAAAAATGAGAGAAATTAATTTTTCATTATTTTCATTCAAAATATTTTTATTTTCATTTTCAAATTCATTTTAAATTGTCCTGTAATTTTATTATTATATCAATTTAATTCAAATTTAATTTGATATAAAATATCCATTATCATTTTTAAATTAATAAAATATACATATATTTTTAAAAAATAATTTTTTAAACATGAAAAAAATATAAATCAATTATCGTTTCAACATTACCATTCTCTAATTTTTACTTTCCAACAGATCTTTCAAACACATTTTTATTTTCATTTCAAAATTATAACTAGCTTTCTAATTTTTGAAAATAATTGAAAATTAAAAATGTCTCTGAAAATAAAATCAAACGGCGGGTAAATCTTTTTTATTTTCAATTTTCAATTTTCAATTTTTTATTTTCATTTTCATTTTTCCTTTCACTTGACAAATAAATAAACCAAAGTGAGATCTTCTGAACAGAATCACGTGGGAATCAAAATTTCGGTAGGTCCAACAATGCTTAATATTCCACCTTTTTTCTTAATCATGATTCATGATCTCAATTGCTGTAGCATAAGTAATAGTGGAACCAAATCATAATTTTCAGAAAAAATGAACCACGATGGCTTCTCCGTACTTGTGTTTCCGTTCATGGCGAAAGGCCGCCCCATCCCCCTCCTCCAGCTGACCCGCCATGGTGCAACGGTCACCATCCTCACCACCCCAAGCAACCGTCCTAATTATGTATAGATCTGTCGCCACATGGCAGTTTCCATCCAAGATATTGTCCCTTCTACGCCCAGTTGATTATTCGGTACATGTCGTTCTGACCGAGCAGGAGTTTTGTCCTGAAATGGCACCTCAAAGAGAGGAGAGGATCCAGTCGCTTATATGCTGGCCAAGACCCTTATCTCAATCTAATGTAGAACAAATGCCACACATATGACGCCCTTCATCTGCAGCTGCCTTTCTGACACTACTGCCGCCACCGTCGATATGCCCCTCACTCATGACTTGCAAGGCATACCTCCGGGTGTCGAGAGCGCCGATAAACTCCCCGAGATATCCCTTTGGGTTGATCTCGCTGCTGCCACAAAACTCATGCAAACCCGACTTCGATCAAGCGTTAGAATCTCTCCCGTGTATCAGTTTCATGATAACTGACTGCTTTTTGGGTTGGACCCTTTACTCTGCTAATAATATCGCATCCCCAGGCTTGCTTATTATCCCATGGGCACCTTCCCACTGTCTCTAGGTAGGCGGGTTGCTCAGGCACGTTTTGTTGCAGAGGGTGAGGATCTCAAAGCTGCTAATTTCCCTTGGATCAAGCTCAAAACAGAGGATTTCTATCATGTTTTTATAGACCCTGAAGGAGCCAAAGGGACTAAAGCTTCTTATTTCACCCTCAAGCAAATGAAAACCAAGTCGAAAAGCTATGGCATAGTGGTAAACTCCTTCTACGAGCTTGAATCAGTTTTTATTGACTTCTGGAATTCCGAGATTGGGCCTCCAGCGTGGAGCTTCGGTCCCTTGTCTCTGGCGGAGCCACACAAAATTAAACCAGAAAATTATCAAACACCTTGGTGGATTTCCTGGCTGAACCAGATGCAAGAAGAAGGGAAACCCGTTCTGTACGCGGCGTTTAGGACTCAAGTAGAGATATCACCGGCGCAATTCCGGGAGATCCAAATTGGGTTGGAGGTATCTGAGATTCACTTTTTGTGGGTTGGGAGGAAGAATGGATCGGAGCTTGAAGAAGGGTTCGAGGAGAGAGTGAGAAATAGAGGAATTGTGGTGAGAGAATGGGTTGACCAGAGAGGAATCCTGGAGCAAGAAATCGTGCGAGGTTTCTTGTGCCATTGCGAGTGGACCTCTGTAACGGAAAGTATATGTGCAAAGGTTCCGATACTGGCATGGGCAATGATGTGGGAGCAACCGCTAAATGCCGAGATGGTTGTGGAAGTGGTGGGGGTGGGGTTGACGGTTGAGACGTGCGATGGCTTCGTGAAGTGGGAGCATGGTTCGTCGGATTGGCATTTTATCTGCTGGATAGGAATTGGATTGGCCGTGGGCATTCCGTCACACTGTTGTGGAATGAGGTAATGGTTGGGATAGGGAAAAGTGGACTATTTATCATCGGAATAGCATTCCGGACCTATAAATCGATGCTATTCCGGTGACAAATCGGTGTGCCAAAGTGAAACGGAACAAGAATGAAGAATGGATTGGGAATGGGCATCACACATAATCTAATTTTGCTTTATGCACAAAGAACTCGATGGCTTTGAGAGATGAAGAGGAGGTGGCTGCTATCGTATGGCAAAAGCCGAGATACAGTTGGGGGTTGTAAATTATTGTACTATTTCAATTGTGGCAAGTCATAAATTGAATAGTTGTGATTGGATGAATGCTACAAGCAAAAATTATTATACTCTTTTACCATTATTGTACTTTTTAAATTGTGGACATGGGATGAATAAGTTTTGTAAAAATTATTGTACTCTTTTATCATTATTGTACTCTTTCAATTGTGGCAGCAAAATTATATTGGCATGTGCAAGTTATGATAAATCAAATATTTAGCAAAAATTATTGTACTCTTTTACCATTATTGCGCTCTTTCATTTGTGGTAGAAATATTATTTTAGCATGCGCAAGATATGATAAATCAAATGCTGTGCCTATAAATTTAATTCATCACATTATCATTCTTTTACAAGCTTGTAGAACAAAAGTTTAGTTCCTTCACAATAAATAGACATCACGCTTATAATTATATAAAAATATTAATTGTCTAAGACTTCTTATCTTGGTGTCATGAAAGGTGATAGATATGCTTATTTAATTACTTCTTTTTTAATTTAAATTTTAGGTATTATTATATTTATAATTATTCAAATGAGATTGTTAGAATTACTTAGTTACTAATTATATTTATGTCTTTATTTTGTTCTAATATTTTATTAATATTGTTACTAATGTTTTATTTTGTGTATATTTTAGGATAGCTCCACAATAAGATGTTGGTTGGGATTTTGGTGATCTTATAAGTGATGGTCGGAAAACTATAAAATGCAAATATTGTAGCAAAGTTATTAATGACGGAATAACAAGATTAAAACAACATATTGCACACGCGTCAAGGAACATAGAGCCATGTATAAAAGCCCCCAAAGACTTATCACAAATGCTTTGAAAGCATTTCAAGGATCTAAAATTGCTAGAGATATAATGAAAAAGAAGAAAAAAACAACTATAAGTGCAATTTGAGAAGAAACCATGGATAGATATGCACTTTATAGTGAAAATAGTAGTAGAGATAAAGATGAATTTCGTAGTGGCTATGTCAATGAAGAGGATTTGTCACAAATGGAAATAAAGCAATTTGAGGAATGCTATGAGAGAAAGTCCTAAAATGGATAGTTATGAAGAAGAGATGCACCATTGCTATGGTTATAGTATGTCTAATTTCAATTTATACTATGTCATTATATATGTATATATATATATATACTTGTATGAACTTTATTTTTTGTAATTATAGGGCACTCAGGTGCTAGTTCATCTGAAGGGCCAGCAACAAGTACAAAGAGAGAAATGCTGCGTAGTTTTAGCATGAAAGAGAGAGCCAGTAAGCCTTCAGGTGGGATTAATCCTTCTATGTTCCTATCAAAGGAAAAAAATATCAAAATTTGGTTTATGCCCCAAAAGATAAAAAAAATTGGTAAGTCTATTTTGAAGTAGTTTTTGTTCAATGCTATCTCATTTGATACGACTGATAGTGGTCTTTATTATCGATTCATGATTAACACTATTACTGAGGTGAGGCCAGGGAAGTGGAAGAAATTGATGAGTATATAAATATCTTAAAGATGAAATGGCCAGAGTATGGGTGCACAATTACGTCTAATGATTGGAGCACTTGCAATAAATATCCTATCATAAATTTCATGATATTTTGTGATCGTTAAATGATTTTTCATTCCTCAATAGACTATACCAATAAAAAAATATCTGTTGACTGTATCTTCTCTCTTGTAAATAAAGTAATTAATGTGGTAGGAGAGAAAATATTATGCTAACATGATTTTAGAAGATATAGCGAAGATGATCAAAGAAAAGAAATATATGGACAAGGTAAAACATATCACAAGTTTTATCTATAATAGTGATAAACTTGTGAATCTTATGAAAATATATATAAATGATAGAGAATTATTGAGATCGGGGTTCACAAGATTTGCTACTAAATTTATCACCATTGAGAGCTTTATCCGGCAACAATTAAATTTGAAAAAAATGTGCACCTCATTAGAGTGGGAAGAGCATAATTCTAGAAGACAAAATGATGCAGATATGGTGTACAAAATTATAATGGATCCGAAAGTTTAGAAATGGGCGCGAGAAATTCAATCTGTTATGGAGCCATTTGTGAGAGTTCTAAAACTTGTAGATCAAGATACAAAATCCACATTAGTTGTTATATATGAAGACATGGAAAGAGGCAACTAAGGATTGAAAAAATTATTAGGATATTATTGATGAGCGGTGCTACAGACAATTACACAAGTATTTATATGTTGCAGGTAAATAGCCTCTATCATTTAAATATTTTTTTTCATTTAGTTATAGTTACATATAACAAATAACTATACATAAATATGTACTTCAGCATATTTTTTAAACCCCACACTTTAATATTTTAGAAATTGTGTGTATACTGATGAGGTGAGGGAAAGGCTTAAAGTTGTAATAAAAAAGTTTGAACCTGACCTACAAGCACAAGCTTAGGCTTTTGATGAGGTAAACACAATTATTTGATATTTTTGCAAATATTTACTTTGTCGAGTATAACAATTTTTTTAATTATGTTTGTTATTAGATTAAGTTATTTCGTGACAAGATAGGAGAGTTTGGATCTTCTCTTGCAAGGATAGTAATAAAAAGCACTTTACTAGGTATTTTCTATTATTTATTAAGTGTTATCATAATCATAATCTTTTTTTGCATCATCATTCTGATTTTTTTTAATATTTTGTATCAACTAACTAGTGGATTAATTATGGTGATGAAGCTTCTTATCTTAGAAAAATTAGTTGTGAAAGGAATTAAAGCACATAGTCGTTAATACACACAAAACTTCACAATTGTTTGGCTGTGTCAAAGCTACATAAGTTAGTTAATGTCTACTATAATATGCGACTCAAGGTGCAAAACATTCAATATAAGAAAAAGGATAATTATTATGATCTTTCTATTGATCTTAAACAAATAGTCCATGATGATGACATTTTGGATGAGTGGACTCGAGAGAATGAGGTGCCGCTACTACCAAATGATATAGAGTGGTTGGATGTAGAATTGGAGGAAGAAGATGATAATTTGACAATTAATGCTCTAAAGGGTGCCAAAAAGAAAACAATCGATGCACTGTCAAAACAACAAAAGGGAAAAAATGTTCAAGTAAATTATGAAAGTGATGATAGTGATGAAACTAGTGACAGTGATGAAACTAATGATAGTGATGATGGGAATGATGATAAAGGACCACATGGTGGTGGTGGTAAAAGTGAAGGATTATGTGGCACTAGGATCCAAATATTTTCAAAGAATAAACTAGCCCACACAATGCCACAAGGATCTAAGCATACATAGGGTTTATATTAGAAGAGGAAAATATCTGGGTGAAAGCAGAAAATTCGAAGAGCAATAAAACTCTCTTTAACTATCCAACAAGCTCTTCACCGACACAATAGAATTACCCCCAATTTTCCCTTACATGGACTTCTCTGTTTCAAATGAAATTTTTATTGGAACTCCTCAACGCTTTGAAGATTCTTCAATCCAAATTTTAGGCCAATGAGAATACTAGAGGTACTCCCAGAAAAAATAAAAATTAACTTCCAGAAATTGATTTAGTTAAGAGCAAAAGCAGCCAAAATAAATTGGCTCTAATGTAAAAGTCCACACACAAAATCTATAGCCTATTATCTACAAAATGGATGGAATAACTACAGCGAATGAGGGGAGAAAGGCCGGGAATATTGAGGTAGAAGGAGGAGGGAAAAGGAGAGAGTGATGGGAGGCTAACAACACAAATTCCTACTATACAATATTGTTGGGAAAAAATCACACAAAATGTGCACACCTCACATGCATCTAGCCAGCCACTCTACTATATCCATATATAGGAGTGGTCACACACCTCCCACAAGTAGGTGATGTGAAGTGTCCCTTGCTTAGGTGGCCACTAACTTGTGATTAGTGAATATAATGAAGCACAAATTTCATCTGATAAAATGTCTTGCAATTAAATTATAATTCTTATTAAATGAACTCTTTATTTAATAATTATCCCAAAAATTATCTCTCCAATTTAATTAAATTAAACACTTTAATTTAATTAATAATTGTTTGACTTAACTTTTAAGTTGAAGTGATTAACAATTTAAGCTAGTCAAAATTAACTAAATCCTTAAATTAATTTTGACCAATTGATAGTCATGTGACATCAATTAATTAATTAATCTTAGTTTAACTCTTAAATTAATTTGATCAATTGACAATTTAAATTAATTAAGTCAAAATGACTACAATTTTGCCTTATCCAAAAATTGGTCATGAATTTTCTAACTCTTAGAAAATTATCCTTCTTTCAATAACCCATGTCATGGGCTTTTTTGTTTGACCTATTAGGTATTAACATTCATTGGACATGGGCTCACAACTCCTTGTGACCTTTGGAATATCAAATATTCATTTTATTTTAAAGGAGTTTAAACTCTTTTAAACTAAGTGACTCAATTTAATTAATCTCATTAATTTAAAAGTATCAAATATCCACAGTCAATGTCCAATCTCAAGGTTATGGAGCCCAACTAATTTACTAAACTGAATACTCTTGAAGAACTACTCTATCATTATATGTAGTATGAAAATATAGTCCTTCCGTCTTTCATCTCCTAAAAGAGGCCTAAGGCAAGATATTTGTTGGCTCTCTAATAGTCTCAATACTATATTTCTATTCTTAACGTTCGATTCTCTTTGTGACTTCATCTTTGAAAATTCCTTCCCAAATTGTCACATCACTTTGCGCAAGGATTTCTTGAAATCGATCATTATAAAACATATAGGAGATGCATTCATCCTTCACAAAGATAAAGAGTCAGATTCTCACAAATCTCTATGCCAAGTAGCTCATACTCAATCTCAACCCAAAAGACCCATTAGGTGGTCAAGAAAGAGTTAAAGCATAAGGACCAGACATAAAGTTACCATGGACCCACAGGTCAGAAGACTAATAATGTGCACTCGTGTAAGTAGGAAAACCAACTACTATGGCTATCTAGTGAATTCTTTGATAGGTCTTCAGTGCCTTGTTCTCTAGTAAGCACCCACTAACATGCACTCATATCTCATACAGTTGCTTATGGAATGGAGCAATCTCCAACCTTTGAGTTTATGCATCCTTAGTACAAGTCTATCTGAATCTTAGATAACTTATCTCACAAGATCCTATGACTTGGAAAATTTAAGATCACAATCGTGTAAAACTTGTTCCATAATCACCACCCAGTGTGTGACCAAGTCTTGTAGTCTTGTGTGATCTAGGGGCTTTATCTAAACGCAAGTGAATTAATTAAAGAGCAAAGATGAAGATGACCATAGAAAGAATATCAGCCAGTCAAGATTATCTTACAAGAAAATAGCTTACAAGGCCAATTTAATTAACTTGTATGGCACCATTCTAACAAAAAGACATGCTGATACAAGTGATCAAGACTATCATGAGAGTTAATATAACACTAGGATGTTATGGGTACAAGGAGATGAAAATTATTATGCAACTTAAGATACTAACTGTGGTTATCATCCAAGAATATAGGAGAAATGCCATTTTTTGGCTAAATTTTCATGTGATGATGATCATTCCTATCCTGGTAGAACATCTAGAGGAGAATATCGAAGTCTTGATAAGCATTTGCAAGGTTTGGGCTTATGATAATACTAGTAAAGTTAGCCTAGGTAGTACTTTGGTAATATGTAGAACAACTATGGTAGTAATTTGTCCTCTCGCACCCACTCTTATCGCTATGATGATAGAAGTCATGACAATTCTACTGGAAGACAAAATAGATATTATGATTCTTCATCCTTCAATAGCATTGAATATGGATATCATAAATTTGATCATGGATTGAGTAATAATAATGGCAGACATCATCAGTTGGAAGGACATTCTAAATATGCATGTGATAGATATCATGGTTATTTTTCTTCCAGAAGCATTGGATATCACAGACATAATTATGGACCTTTTAGTAATAATAGCAGCATTAGTTATATGGGATTTGGATACTATCATCATGGTGATGAGTCATTACCATATGCACAACCATCTCATAATACTTTCTTATCACATTATTTTGGTTATGATTCATCTAACTAGTGTGTAAATCCTTGACTTGAACCTTCTAGTACCTATTCTTTATTTTATCTCCACATGAAAGGTTACTCATCTTGCTAATTTCATAATCCTTCTAAGGTAGATAATTGTGATTACACCCTCTCATCACTCCACATAGTACTAGTTATAAATTAATTTTATTATAATTATTTTTATCTTTATTATGTTAGATAATAGCTTTCTAATATTTGTGAGCTTTACTAAGCTAATGTAGTCTATAACATTAATTTGTGATATCCAAAATTATGCAAATTACTTCTTATGAGAAAGAAATAGAGTTTTAAATGTTTTCGTATTTTTCATAGTTTACTTAAATTTTTGAATAATTTAACAACAAAAATATACAAAAATTCCCGTGGCTGTTTCTACGAACCATGAGTGGGAGAGATTGGCTGAGGTGGTTAAAGAGTTTATAGAAGAAAGCGTTAGCATGGAAATGAGGAAAAATGCAGAAGAGATTGGTTGTGTTGTTGCAAAAGTGATAGAAGAAAAGGAGGTCCTTCTAGAAGGAAATCAATTGGCATATCAATGAGTTAAATGTCAAAACACATGATTGATTATGCCCATCTTCCAAGAAATGAGGTTATAAAATTTAAAGCCTCTTATCATATTTTGTATTATTATTTTTGGTGGAAAAATGGTAGGCAGAACAAAGGTAAAAATACAGGAATTCGTTGGATGCAATGGGAAAGATTATGTGTACCAAAGATTAAGGGTGGTCTAAGCTTTCAAAATCTTCATGATTTTGATTTGGCTATGCTAAGGAAGTAAGGTTGGTGGTTGCTCACTAAACTAGGAGCTCTTGTCTCTCAAGTTCTACAAGCTAAATATTATGCTGAGAAGCCCTTTTTTGGAGTACAATCTAGGACATAATCTAAGCTTTGTGTCGCAAAATATTTTGGCTAGTCAGATGCACATCAAAAGATGTTGTGTTTGCAAAGTTGGAAATGGGTCTCGCATCATTATTGGTAAATGTCCATGGCTCCTAGACACTACTAATCTATGTATCTCTGTATCTCTTAGTGAAGAAGAATCACAAAATAATGTCCATTCTCTTATGCTTATTAGGTTGAATATATATAATAGTGAGTTGATCACCTCACGGATCAATATAAGGGATGCCAACCTTATTTTAACTATCTTATTTAGCAATAGGTGGTGTGATGATATGTGGATATAGCAAGGGGATTCCAAAGGAGCTTACAGCATAAAGAGTTGCTATATGACACTAAATGAAAGTAGGATAGCTCAACATTCTTCATCTGAATTGATCATATGGAGAAAAATCTAGGCATATAAAATCCCTCTAAAAGTCTAGATTATGATCTAGAGTGCTTGCTCTAATTTTCTACCAACTTAGGATAATCTTTTGGTAAAGATGGCAAATATCATGCCTGTGTGCCCTGTTTGCTTAGATGTGGCAGAAATAGCTTTTTATGTATAGATTCTATGCCTATTTGTAGTAGAATGTCATTTTCTGGCAGGCTTAGTTGAGATTCTTAAGTTTAGTGTTACTAGATCTTTTGTGGAGTGTCTTAATAAATTTTTACACAACCTAACAATAGAAGCTAGATGCAAGGCACTTATGATATTATGGAGTCTTTGGAGTATTAGAAATCAAAGAATTTGGAGCTCAAAATTAGAAACACTTTCTAAGGTATAGTTTCTATCTTTTTCTACTTAATGAAAAATCACAAGACCATTATGCAGCAACAGGATATCTACCATCGATTGAGCTGTCCTTTGATTGGTTGGTTGAAGTGTAATATTGATGCGGCAATGCAACAAGGTGAATAGAGGTTTGGTTCAAGATGTGTGCTACATAATGAGCAAAGAGATATTATAGATGCAAGGGCTATTTCTTTCAAAGGTTTGGTCATTCCTTCCTTAGCCAAAGCAATTTCAATGAGAGAAGCTCTTAGTTAGGTAAAGCACAAATAGCTTTCTAATGTCATCTTTCAATTAGATGCACAGTAGGTTGTTCATGCTATATTAGATGATATTGTAGATTTATCTTACTTTGATACTATTATTGCATATTTCAAGTCTATTTCACAAGAGCTAATCAATTGTAGGGTTGTTTTGTTAAATGTTCAGTGAATCAGGCAACTCATTGTCTCACTAGGGTCTTTGTTTCTTTATGTAAACCTATTGCGTGGGAGGAGGATTTTCCTAAATAGTTCATTGAAGTAAATTTGTCGGAATTGCAATGAATTATTATTTTTATGTCAAAACAAATTTCCTTTCCTTATTTAAAAACACACATTCATTTGGGTCATTTAAATTTAAACTATGAAAATTCTATATATACATATATATTTATAATTGTGAGGTAATATCGTTGAATTAATTGACAATTAGCCTATTTAATTTGTATTATATGTTTCACTTTTATTTCATCTCATGTTTCACTATATTAATTTTATGCTTTATCTTATATATATTCATTGAATAAACTATAATATAAGATGAGGTATTTGAAATAGATAAATACATCTCTCTTTATTATTACGCTTTTGAGAAGTTGATAATTATACTATTACATTAAATAGCCTATCAATATATTACATTGATAAGGGAAAGCTTTTATCAACCTCACTTAGCTTGTAATTTTCCTTTTCAGAATAATGTTGTCCAACTTGATCAATCTCTTGGTGTTCACTATCCTTAGGTCGATGTCATGCTCCAAATGGTGTTTTGGGCATTGAAAGCATGTTCTCCAATTAGTTGACTTCATGCAAGCAAGCCTAGGCGATCTAATTGATTGTCCTTAATTGACCTCCTATTTTATGAAATAAGCTCTATCAAGCTCAAACTTGAAGCCCAGGAAAAAACCAAGTAAGGGTGTAATTTCTATAGAAATCTCATGAGGTTGGACTAGCTCCACGTGGCTGCATTAAACATATCACAAAAGCTACATTAGCTAATCTAAAACAGCATCAAATATAACCATTTATGTCCTCATTCATATTAAATGGAATTGTCAATCTTCATCTCTAACATTAAATGCTGCCAAATGATCATTCCACTTATAAAGGGGCACATCACCTATTAGTTGGTAGTTGTAGAAGGATCTCAAATGTCCCTAGGGATTACATATTGTTATAAGGGGTCAATAGCTATTTTGGCCTGTTACTTTCAAATAGTTGTCTCATACTATAAATGCTTCTTTTATAAATGATATGATAAATCACTCCATTAGCATTCTTACTTTCTTGCTAATATGAAAAATTAAGTATTCAAAGTGTAAATGAAAGTTGGACTAAAAAGGCTCAATCAATTAAATAACAACTAAATGATATAGTCAGAGAGCTTAATTGACTATGTCCAGCAAAAAGGATATTTAGACCCTAGTGGGTTGATGCTCACTAAGGAAAAAGAGATAACAAATACTAATTAAGCCCTAAAGATAAGTTGGGAGAATAGTTCATTCCACAAAAATTCAATATTTGTACTGCATTCTAGAGAAAAAGAACTCTTAACATCATTAACTTTTGGAAAGGACAATATCTCTATTTTTCAAGCAGCATAATTTTAGCATTGTCTATTGGAACTCTTACCAAAGAAAAAGAACATTGAGAATGTAGATGACACCTAAAGCTCTAGATTCCAATAATCAAGTGGTCTTATGGTTTGAGAACATAAAAAGCTACCAATCTAATGCACAGTTATGTTCGGTGCTAGAGCTCGTCCAAAAAGTGCAACCAACAATGAACGAGATTCTCATGTAGTAGACACCACTTCTTAGAGACTAATCCTATAGATAACTCATAGGGTGTTGAAGGCATTATAGGAGAATACTTATGCTCAAGTCGCAACTAAAGTAGCTCCTTAATATGTTAAGGAATGCCACCCTTACAAGTTCCAGCAATGCTCTCACTAGAGCTAAAAGACTCCATTATCCCCAAAGGGGATAGAATGAATGACTAACTCAGAATGAGACACAACCTTTCTTTTTACTTCCATAGCTGGACATGTATTCATCCTTTTGAGTAAAGTCCTCCTGATGATACTACTACCAAAATAAAAAATCATGGTTCTACAACCCTTAAAAGAAGCAAAGAGCTAGTATTTTCCTTTAGCCATTATTCTCTCAAGCCATAGTCCTTTTTGTCCATCTATCTTGGTGGGGGCACTATCACTACAACAAAACACTATTCTTTCAATGAAAATTTTCAACAGAACATCTCTCTTGAAAAGTTCTGATGGATTTTCAATAGATTTGTGAGATAAATTGGTTAATTAGAAATTCGATGGAAAATCAATGGAAAATTATTTGTAAATTTGGAGGGAAAAGGGGTGAACATGTACAATAGATATTTTATTGGATGGATGTTGAAAACTTTTTATTGATGAAAATTCTTGAGAGAATGTCTGTTAGAAATTTGAATTTCTTTTTCCTTAAAAGTTGTTTCTAGGTGAAGTTTCTATCAAAAACCTAAATAAGATTAGATGTGGACTCTTTTTTCCCTATTTCTTTCTTTCAGTTTCTCCTTCTCACTCCATTCTCTGCCCTTAAATAGTTTGTTACCCTTTTCTCTGCTGTTGTTGGTTGCTCTCCGCTTCCGCCAACCCTCCATTCCATGCTCGTCGTTCATCTATTGCACTAGTGAATAATTCTTTTCCTTTATTTTTTATATCTTTTTTTATTTAATTATTTTTGTATGTTAGTATGTTAATTCAGAATGATTTGTATGATTTAGTATAATTTATGTTAGTATGTTTTGAATTATTAGTTTGATATTGTTAATTTGTTAGTTTGATATGTTAATTTGCATTGTTGGTATGTTTAGTTTGGAATTGATATTGAATGTAGTATTGATATTGCTAGTATGCTTGGTTTAGAATTGATATTTAGTTTAGTTAATTTGATTATATTAGTATGTTAATTTGTTTAGAGTAGTCTAATTTGATATTGTTAGCCTATTTAGTTTATAATTGATGTTTATTTTAGTTAACTTGATATTGTTATGTCAATATGTTTAGTTTAGTCTATTTTGATATTGATATGTTTATTTAACTAATTTGATATTTGAGTTTGGATTGATATTTATATAATTTTAGTTTAGAATTGAGTCTAGGATTGGAAGAGGGAGTTGCAAGAATTCATATAGGATAAATAAAATTATCCAAGATAGCCAATGTCATTTATGAAATGATAATGTTGAGATCATAAAGAAATACTATTAAAGCTTACTCAAAAAATCATATAAGGTGACTTAAATTATCTGAAAAAACCAAGGTAGCTCATGAATCTAAATTCTATCTTATTCTAATCGGTCATCTCACAAATTATTTTAAATTTAAATGACTAAAAATTGTCAAGTATAGTTAAATTATTATTGCCTTTAATTACATTGCCAAGTATTATTGCCTCTAACCTCATCTCCAATTCAAGTGCATGTCAAAATCATGGAATGTACTAATCCCTAGCCTATTCTTTATATCAATATACATACAAAAATTATTCTCTCTAATCCCCTTAGTGCCTAGACAAACCAAATCTTTGTTGCATGCTATTCTAACAACTAAAAAAACAATAATGTAATGACTTCTAAAGAAAAATGTCAGTGTTGTGGAAAGTTATTGTAGAATAACTTTCCATAGTACTAGTGTTTCTCTTTAGGAGTTGCTAAATAATTTTGGAACTAAAAAATTCTTGATTAGAAGAAAAGAAGCATTATAGGAGTCTTTAACTTCTATAATTGGTTAATAGCCGAATATATGCTCAATAAAAATTTTAATTCAAAAATTCATTCATTCATTACAAATTTTCTTTAGTCTTTTTGTCTACCTAAATCCATTGATGTAAATGACAATCAATCAAGGATTGTAATATCAATGTAATATTATTATGATGCTCTTATTACATCGACGAATCATGGTAGATAGAAATATTAAAGAATTTACTAGAGAAATGAAAGATATGTTATATCTAAACTTTAATAAAATTAATGCGTCTTATTGAGTTTAATTGTTAACTATTTTTATGCATTTCACATATGTAAATATTAATTTGTTGTAATAATATTGGTTAATATCTATTTGCGCTATTTGTTTTCATTCTGTAGATGGTAAATCATTCAAGTTTTTTATCTCCTCGCTATTGACCAAGGTCATGGTTCTAGCTATTGGCCAAGGTAGAGGGGCATTCCCAACCCATCAAATACACTAGCCAACCGACCAGTTTTCCACCACAACGTTGGTTGCCCCATCATTTTATGCCTATCCCATGCTTTTATCCCACATATCTTCATAGTACTATATCTCCTTCATCCTTTTTTATCTCCATCACTTGTTGCCTTATCTGCTGTTGTGAGGTCATCCAAATACTTGACAATGGGAATGAACATTGAGAATAGAGACATAGTATTAAGGCTATTAGAAAGCTGACAAATATCTTACCTCAAGCTTTTTTTGGGAGATATGGGATTGAAGGATTGTATTTGCATGGCATGCATAAAGTGATGATGGTTCTCCAAAATATTCATTATTCTTCAATTGATGAGATTAATTGAATTGAGTTGACTAGTTTAAAAGGAGTTTTAAACTAGAATGAATATAAGATGTTCAAAAGTCATTGAGAGTTGTGAACCCATGTACAATAAATTGAAGAACCTATTAGTTCACACACAAAATCTAATTAGTTTCCTAATTGATGGAGAAAATTTTCTAAGTTTTAGAAAACTAACTCCTAGTAGACCCTTATATGGTGCCAATTTTGAAGGTCATTTTTGGCTTAATTAATGTAAGTGTTAAATTAATCAATTAATTTAAGGAGTTAAATATTTAGTGCCAATATGACCATCAACTAGTCAAGTTAACTTAAAGAGTTACATTAACAAAATAAGCTTAAAGAGTTAAGCTAGTTTGACTTAAAGAGTTAAGTTAAAGGATAATTAATTAAATTAAATAGTTTAATTCAATTAATGAGAAGAATGATTTTTGGAGGGAAAATTCAAATGAAGAATTCATTTTAATTGGAATCTTAATTAATTTGGAATTAGATTCCAAATATAATTAAAATGTACATGGAATTCAAATGAAATTTGAATTTAATTTGCCACCTTGGCAACCCCTTTGGCCGCCCCCTTCATGCATTGTGTGATGCCATCTTGGCATCACACATTTTTGGCATCTATATATAGATATAGATAGATATGGACAGCCAATATCACAATTGGTGTGAAGAATTAGATTATTTGCAAAATTCCCTTCAAAAACATCTTGCAAGCATTTTTGCATTCATGTATTGAAAGCTTTGCTCTCTTCTTCTTCCCTCCAACCTAAAATTGGCCTCCACCATTATTGTATGTCTCATTTTAGTCCAACTTATAGACTATAGATTTTGGAAGTTGTAATTGGTGTGTTGATCATATCAATAGAGTCAAGGTACTTGACTTGCTAGATTTTGGAGATCCATCTATATAAAGTCTGATTTGGAAATTATCTATAGGGAGTTGTGGAAGGCTTTTAGATCCAAAT
Organism: Jacaranda copaia; assembly: GCA_014898725.1. Taxonomy (NCBI): domain Eukaryota; kingdom Viridiplantae; phylum Streptophyta; class Magnoliopsida; order Lamiales; family Bignoniaceae; genus Jacaranda; species Jacaranda copaia. Next base: position 709,584 of record JACGDI010002876.1, read on the forward strand.
TTTTTACAGAGCGTTTATCATGGTGTTGCGAAGATATAATAATTTTTTTGGAATTTTTTGGAGGAGTTTTGGTTGGGTGGTTTTCGCACTCTTCCTGCTGTGCTAGTTGCAGACAATTTCTTGAATTGTGAAGAGTTCACAAGTCTTTTCTTAGATTTTTCTTTTCAAGGTAATGATTTCAGAAAAATATGAATCCCTAGCATGATTTGATCATTTTTATGCTTGTAAGAACTAGTTAATTTCATGCTTTTGACGTTTATATAATTGGATCCTAGTGCCTTACATGTTTTCAAGTAGTATTGGAGCTAAAATCATGCTTAGATTTGGATTTTCTTTGGGTGATTGATTCATGTGATGAATTAATCTAGATCACCAAATTTTTGATTCAATTTTTGGATTGGATTATTTGGTTGATGTTGTGTGTGGCTCCTTGATAGATAAATTAAAAGCATGCTATCATGTTATTTAAGTGTTAATTAATGTAGTTAGTATGTTTCAATTCATAGTGATTAATGTTGAATGGTGATTTGGCATTAATTGATGTTATATGTTGATATAGCATGTTGATGATTGATCAAAAGAATTTTGGTCATTTTTGGATCCAATTGGATTGAATTTTGGTTGGAGATTTTCAGAGAATTTGATTCTCATCTAGACTTGAACGTTTGAAGAATGTTTGAGCACTTTAATTTTCTGTTTTAAAATGATTTTTAAATCTATAAATTGGTTCATAATGTGTGATATAATATATAGAATGTGTTATAAAATTTTTGGTGCACAAAAGTTGAGCTAAAAATCGGTTTGATTAGCCCTTAACCCTGAAACAAAGGCTGCTGGCTAGCAATGGGCAAGCGTCTAGGGCAGTAGCTGAGAGCCACTACCCAATGGCATGCCTAGCTTAGCTAGTAGCACCCAATTGAGGATTGGGCAAGTTTTGAGCCAATTTTTTGGCTCCTTAAGTGGGTAAAAATGATATTAAATCATGTCTTACGGATGCACAAGTGTTGCGCAAGTTCTCAAAATAATGTTTGACAATTTTTGTTACTTCATAAAACTTGTCAAAGTTAATCTCCAACTTTTCGCACAAGTTTTATACTTGACCAATTATTTGTTTATAAGATAAGTATTCAATTACTGGAATTAATTGTTAATTCGAGATTTGTTTATTATTCATTTAATTGTTGAATGAATGGAGATGATCATGAGCCTTTGATATTGATTTTATTTATTTCAAGTTGTTGAAATGGATTATATTAAATGGGGCTTGCATGCCTCTTATTCTATCTTGTAAAAGTTATGAGAGTAGAATAACTGGGAGTGAGGTTTTCTTTCTCTTGTAAAAGTTGCAAAGAGCAAAGAGGATCCAAGGAGGCTTGAAGACCGATGAATGTATGGGATACACTTATGTAATAGTTTACTTTAATCAATCTACTTAAAATCAACCGAGTTATGCACTTGTGGTTCTAAGTGTATCACTTGGTTAGGCTCATGGTCATCCTACTCTAGGAACATGCTAAGCACATTTACTTATTTATACTTTCTATATTCTATTGATGTATGAGATGCATGATTAGGATATAGAGGACCTAAAAAATAATATAAAAATGATGAGATCTTTGCAAGCAAAAATCCTTCTCTTAGAATGTCTAACTACTTTTCAAATATTAAGTCTCAATGGATACAAAATTAAAGAGTTTTAATTAATCCAAGCATTCTACTAATAGTGTATTCCATGTCGAAGCTATCGATTTTGTGTGATGGCATTTGTAAATAGGGGTCACACTTAGGAGAAAAGCTATGAGCATATACTTAACATAAGATGCATCTTTGACTTAAGAACCCTCAAGCATTGGCAATCGTAAATGGAGGATGTCATGAGGCCGTCTGGAGATAAAGAAGAATTGGTAGGTTGGACTTAACACTTAGTAGTATATATGGCACACATAAAAGTGGGTCTATATAAAATGTGAAGTAAAATATATCAAGAGTTGCATGAGATGCAGTTGGCAAAAGTTGCCTACCCTTTGATTACTCTTGGATGTCACCCATAAATGGGGACCCACTTGCAAGTCCTTGGGATCTTGATTCTTACTAGGAAAATATGATTTCCTAAATTTTTCTTGGGGGTGAAGGATTTAATAAAATGGTGGGAGAAAAATATATTTGAAAGACCATCACTGTATTTTTAATATAAAATTCAATCACATACATATTCTCTTTTTTGCCTATGAGGATTTGTGAAATCTCAAGAATGGCTAAAATTGTACTCAATGTTATTTTGGAAATCAATAAACCAACTAGGCTAAACTTCCACGATTGACTTAACCTCGAAAATCATTCTAGATTCCTAGAAATAGATATATGTTCTATATCATGGTACTCTTAATCCTTTTAGGAGTAATATAGATCTAGAGACACGTGAAAAGTTCATGAATTGGGCTTAGGATCATCCTATCCCTTAGTCTCATGATGGCATCTACAAACTTTAAAAGTTTCAAGAATGTATGAATAATATCTTGGTTAAAGTTTACAAATGTTGTAAAGTAAACGAGGTATGAGAAGTTCATATTGTCAAAGGGGATTTTTCAAGCTAGGATAGATGTGAAGCAATGCATCATCGACTATGGTCTAAATATGATTAGGCTCGAGAAGCTTTTCTGCATAGATATAGTGATGGACAATGATCTCCATTAGGATTTGATCCTCACATCCTCGCCGAGTTTTATTGATCAATATGTTAATCTTGATAAAGACTACCATGACAAGGGCAAACCTTTGACACCTGTTTCCTCCTCCAAATTTATAGGCCTAAGTGGTGTTAGAAAGGGAGGTAAAAGGAATAAATGTTCTTCCCTAAATAGAAAACGACTATCAAAGGCATTCGGAGGAGTCAAGAAGATTATAGAAAAAATAGTCTATATTATTGGTTTCAACTTTAGCTAGATAAGCCATTAGAAACCATTTGCAAACGTTACCTTGCAACTTTTAAGAAGTGTATGTACTTTTTTGAAGTGTATTTTAGAATAAATTTTTCCTCATGAATATATGATATCACATGTGGTTTTTTTCTTTATAAGTTGTTACAAAGAATAAAAAGAAAAATAAAACCAAGTGATGAGGATATGATCCACCACCATGGTTAAGGAGCAAGAGTTGAGTCCAAAGCTGAAGGTTTACAATAAGTTAAACTTAAAGAATTCTATACTTGTATTAGACCTTTGTTATAAAGTACCATATATTGTTGAGAACATTATTTCAATTTCTATTTTAGATAGCAAAGGATTTAATCTTTCTATATTAAATGGGAGATTGAAAGCATTAAAGAATGGATTCTTCAATTGCTCATGATACACATAACAAAAAATTGTACATATTGGATTCTCAACCATCACTAATGTACTTTCAACTAAGTAAGAAAATTGGATATCCAAGAAGATGCCATTTTATGGCAAACAAGACTTGGTCATATCTCCAAAAATAGGATGAACAAGTTAAAAGCTCTCAAAGCATTAAATGTTAGTGGAATTGAAGACCTTTCTATTTGTGAATATTGTTTAAAGGGAAAAATGGCCAAGGCTTTCTTTGTAGAAAAAATGGTGTGCTTCACAAATTCTTTGGATTTGATCTATATGGATGTTTGTGGACTACTAAGGGTTAGTAGGAGATGAGGCTATTTTTATTTCATTACCTTCACCAATGATTATAGTTGGCACGGATGGACATGTATATCTTATGAAGTACAAGTTCAAGGCATTTGAAAAGTTCAAAGAATATAGAAATGAAGTAGAAAAGCAAAAAGGACTTAGTATGAAAGCCTTTCAATCGGATCGAGTGAAAGAATACATAAGTATTAAATTCTTAGATTATCTTAAGGAGAATGGGATTCTGTCTCAATAGACTCCATCCAACATACCCCAACATAATGGAGTAGTCGAGAGAAGAAATCGTACCTTGCTAGACATGGTACATTCCATAATAAACTTTTTTAATGTGCCTATATCCTTTTGAGGATATGCCTTAATGATGGCAGCGAAGTTACTAAGAGTAGTTATTTCAAAGTCAGTTCCAAAAACACCATATGAGATATGGCATGACAAAGCACCTTCTTACCATTATCTAATAGTTTGGGGATCTCCTACCCACGTGAGATGGATAGCGAGAGATAAGTTGGATAGTAGATTCACTTTGTGCAAGTTTGCAGGATACCCAAGAGAGTCTATAGGTTATTAATTTTATAATCCCTTGGAATAAAAGATGTTTGTTCCGAGAAGCGTTACCTTTTTGGAAAAGGATTTTTTATTAGATAGAAATGGCATTGTCGTTGAACTTGATGAAGTTCAAAATGTTCAAGAAATTCCACAAGTAGTGGAAACAAATGAATCGCAAGAGTTTTACACACAACCTCTAAGAAGGTTGGATCGAATCAAGAGGCAATCTAAAAGGTTCGAATTTCTTCATGAGACGGGATAATCTGATGATGATTTGAAGATTTATAGGGAATCTATGTCCGACATAGATTCAGGATGTTAGCTTAAAGCCATGAGATTTGAAATGGACTCTATGTACTCAAACAAAGTATAAATTTTGATAGATCCGCCAAAAGGAATAGTTTTCGTCGGTTGCAAGTGGATCTATTAGCGAAAGGTTGGGGTAGCTGGAGATCTGGTGACTTTTAAAGCATGGCTAGTGGCAAAAGTTTATACTTAAAGATCCAATATCAATTTCAAGGATACCTTTTCACCAGTCACAATGCCTAAGTTCATTAGGATTTTACTTGCTATAGCTATAAATTATGACAATGAGATACGATAAATAGATGTGAAAACTTCTTTCCTCAATCACGACGTTGAAGAAGAAATCTATATGGAGTAATCATAAGGTTTTACATCCAAATGGAGTGAGCAAAAGTTTGCAAACTCCAGAGATCTATTTATGGACTCAAATAAGTATCTAGAACTAGGAACATATGTTTTTGATAGGATAGTTAAATTGTTTGGCTTTGTCAAAAAGGTGTATGAACCTTGTGTGTATAAAAGAACTAGTGGGAGTAATGTACAATTTATTGTGCTTTGTGTTGATGATATCCTTCTTATTGGAAATGAGGTAGGAATATTATAGTGTACTAAAACACGGTTTTCTACATAATTCTTCATGAAGCACTTGGGAAAAACATCATGCATATTGGGAATACGTATCTATAGAGATAGATTGGGGAGGATGTTAAGGCATTCCTAAATCCCATACATTGAACAAGATACTAAAAAAGTTTAGTATGGAAGAATCCAAGAGAGGATTCCTCTATTTAGGACATGATCTTCATCTCTCCAAATCTATGGCCTTTTAGATTAATGACGAGAGACATAGAAAGTCCCATATACCTTATTAGTCCACTACAATGAGTATAATTGTATGTCATTCAATGTACAAGATAGGATATAGCATACTCACCAAGTATTATGAGTAGGTTCCAATCCGATCCCAATGAATGTTACTAAAAGGCCATTAAAATAACCCTTGAGAAGGACTATAGACTCATTTTTGGTACACGACAAAGGATAATTGAAACTCATAGAGTTTTTAGATTTTAGTTTCCAATCTAACGTAGATTACCTAATATCCACTTTTGGATGCATATTTTCTCTTAATGGTGGCATGGCGTGTTAGAAGAGTTCCAACTAGACATCATGGCCTAGATAACCACTAACGTGAAATCTTTTGTGGTTTGGGAAACCACAAAGAAAAGTGTTTGGATAAAAACTTCATCCAAGCATTGGATATAGTGCCAAGCATGCATGAGCCTACAATTGTCTTTGGAAGATAATTTAAAACGTGAGCCAAGATCTCATCAGTGATCTAAATGCATTATCATTTGATATATGAAGACAACTAAGTGGATAAAGTTGCCTCAGAAGAGATTATATTAGAACTACTATCTAAACCCCTAAAAGCTAAAGGTGTTTAGAGGACATCTTATGAAGAAAGGGTCTCAAGGCCATGGAGCATTGGCTTTAGGGCAAGTGGGAAATTGTTTGAATAGTGCTCTGCAAGTCAATGAAATTAGCCTTGTAAAAACTATTTCCTTGTAAAATAATTTTGATTAAATGATATTTTTTATATGGCTATTTTTATCCTATGCCTTGTTTTACTTCACTCGTATTTGGATAAAGCCTTTAGATCACCTATGATTGCGAGACTTGGTTTGGTAACTATGGAATAAGCCTCACATGGTCATGATCTTAAATCTTTCAAGTCATAAGATGTTATGAGATAGAGCATCTAAGATCCGAATAAACTTTCACTAATGATGCATAAATCTAAGAGTTGGAGATTGCTCCATTTCATAAACAATTGTATGAGATATGAAAATATATTAATAGGTGCTTGTTAGAGAACAAGGCACTAAATAACTATTAGAGATCCACTATATAGTTGCAATGGCAAGTTGAAAGTGACTAGTTCTCTTGCTTATGCTAGTGCATATTATTATTAGCCCTCTAACCTAAGGATCCATGGTAACCTTATGTCCGGCCCATATACTTTGACTCTTCCTTAACCAATAAGTGGATCTTTTAGGTTGAAATTGGGCATAAGCTACTTAGCATGGAAGTTTGTGAGATCAAAGATAGAATCTGACTCTCCACTGTTGTGAAGGGTGAGTACATCTCCTACATATTTTATAATGATCGATACCCAAAAATCCTTGTACAAGGTGGTATGAAAATTTGGAAAAAGAGTTTTCCAAATGTGTGGTCTCATAATGGGATCGAACATTGAGAATAGAGACATAGTATTGAGGCTATTAAAGAAGAGTCGACAAATATCGTACCCTAAGCCTTTTTTTAGAGACAAGAGACGAAAGGACCTTATTTGCATGGCACACCTAGAGCGATGATGGTTTTCTAGAATATTCATTTTGGCCAATTAGTTGGGCTCCATGGGCTTGAGATTAGATATCAACCATGCAGATTGGACACTCTTCAATTAATGAGATTTATTGAATTGAGTTGACTAGTTTAAAAGGAATTTTAAACTAGAATGAATATAAGATATTCAAAAGTCATAAGGAGTTGTAAGCCCATGTCTAATGAACGGTAGAACCTATTGGGTCACACACAAGATCCAATTAGCTTTCTAATTAATGGAGAAAATTTTCTAAGTGTTAGAAAATTAACTCATAGTGGACTGATTTTATGGTGCTAATTTTGAAGGCCATTTTTGGCTTGATTAATTTAAGTGTTAAATTAATCAATTAATTTAAGGAGTTAAATTAGATCAATAATTAAGGAGTTAATTATTAGTGCCAACATGACCATCAATTGGTCAAGTTAACTTAAAGAATTAAGTTAACAAAATAAGTTTAAAGAGTTATGCTAGTTTGACTTAAAGAGTTAGGTTAAAGCATAATTAATTAAATTAAAGAGTTTAATTTAATTAATGGGAAGAATAAATTTTGGAGGAAAAATTCAAATGAAGAGTTCATTTGAATTAGCATCTTAATTAATTTGGAATTAGATTCCAAATATAATTAAAGTGCACATGAAATTCAAATGAGATTTGAATTTAATTTGCCACCATGGCAACCCCCTTGGCTGCCCCCTTCATGCATTGTGTGAGGGCCAATAGGAGATGTGTAGGCGAGAGGGCGAGGAGAGCTTTTGTAAGTTTGTTACATAGTGCATTAATTTCTTTATTTTGAAGTAAGGAGTAGCCCAAGGATCTAATTATAAAATCATAAAAAGGTACTAAATAAAACTTATCTAATCCTCATACATGGATCTAATCATGCATTTAATAAGAATTTAATGGCAAAAATTTACCTTGAATACTTAATCTGAAGGTAGATCAAGTATGACACCAATAAACACCTCAAAGTGCCAATCCACACACAGCAGAATCAAGCCAACAATTAACCAAGCAAATCAAATCCAAATTGACTAAAAATTTTCAGAGAGCTCCTCAACACACTCAAAAACGTCCAGTTAAAATTTCAGCCTAATCCAAGCATAAGAAGGCCTCCAAATTTGTCTCCAAATTTGCTGGACTGCAGTGGAACTTCAAGAGCAAAAGCTCCCCAAATATGAAGCCTCTAATGTTATGATCCACAAACCTAAGGAGAGCACAAATATACCTCCAATCAGCTCAAGAACTAGAGGGAGAAAGAGAGGGTGGGTCAAAAATGTAGAGAGAATTTGGCGAGGAAGGTGTGAAACTTCAACACATGAGTGAATCACACTTTTTGGAAGAAAAATTGGAATCTAGAATGAGTCAAAGCCTTATGGCCGGCCACCTCTCTCTCTCTCTCTCTCTCTCTCTCTCTCTCTATTTATAGAGAGGATGGTGTGATGCTAGTTGGCATCACAACCTCCATGATGTGATCTGCCAACTAGGCAATTCACTTACATCTGAAATGTGATTTTCACTTGCATTTGGATTTAATTTGAGTCTACATTTCATCCCATGAAATGTCTTTCAAATTAATTCCAAACTAACCTCAAATAAACTGTTTCATTTGAATTTTCCTATAAAACTAATTACTCATATTAATTAAATTATCTCTTTAATCTAATTGACTTGACTTAACTCCTTAAGTCAATTAAATTAACTATTTAAGTTAAAGATGTCAAGCTAACTCTTTAAGTTAACATGACTAATTAATTGTCATATGGCACCAATTAAGTTAACTCCTTAATTTAATTGGTTTAATTTAACTCCTTAAATTATTCTAACTAATTTAATAATTAAATTAATTAAGCCAAGATAACCAAAGAATTAGTCAACTGATTTCTCCATAAAAATGGAAATAGTGAACTTTCTACACCCTCAAAAAATTCCTCCCATCAGATAGAACTTCCTTTAGGCTTTTGTATGTGACCCATTAAGTTCTTCCATTCATTAGACATAGGCTCACAACATCTGTGATGTATTGAATATTAAAATTTTCATATTAGTTTGAACTCATTTAAACTAATAAATTTTTTTATTAATCTCTATTAATTAAAGAGTAACTAATATCCATGTTTGATGTCTAGCCTCAAGCCCATGGAGTTCAACTATTTGGTCGAAATGAATATGCTCTTAGCAAACCATTCTAACTCTAAGCTTACTATGCAAATACGGTCCTTCTACTTCCTATCTCCCAAAAGAGGCCTAAGGCAAGATATTTGCTAGCTCCCTAATAGCCTCAATAACTATATTTCTATTTCTAATATTTGATTCTTCTGTATGACCTCATCTTTGGAAAACTCCTTTTCCAAATTGCCATACTACATTGTGTAAGGATTTCTTGGAAATCATTATAGAATAAATAGGAGATGCTCTTATCCTTCACAATAATGAGGAGACGCATCCTAGCTTGGATGTCACAAGATTCCATGTATAAGTAGCTTCTACTCAATGCCAACCTAGATGTTTAGCTATGTGGTCAAAGAAAAGTCAAGGTGTAAGGACCTGGACACAATGTTACCATGGATCCTCGGGTCTAAGGATTAATAATATACACTCATGTAAGTAGGAGAAGTTGCCTCTTTAGCTATCTAGTGGATTCGTCGTGTGGGTCTTCACTTGCTCTCTAGTATAATATGCACCCATGTCTAATTAGATTGTTTAGGCAGTCACTTGGAGGCATTTCTAGAGAGCCTTTCTATTTTCTGATTGAGCTGAATTTTTTACTGTAGTTTCATCAAGGTGTTCATGCTCTCCAATCTAAATTTTAGCCAGAATAAAAATTGTTTGGTTGGGAAAAAGTTGCTGGGAGAAAAATTCAAGGAGTTGAAGTCTTCTTCCTAGTTTCCTTTGATTTTGAGAAAATCAAGGTAATCCTCATACCAAATCTAAATCTAAAGCATGTTTAGATCATTGGCTTCATATATAGCCTAGTTATTTTGGTGTTTTTATGCTTTGATAATTGGATCTTAATGCTACATGTGACTTCAAGTGGTATCAGAGCCTAATTCATGCTTTGATTTGGATTTTTCTTTGATTAATTCATGTGATGAATTGATCTAAATCTCTAAATACTTGATCTAAGCTATGGATTGGAGTGTTTAGATGATGTTGTATGTGGCTCCTTTGCTTGACGAGTTGAAAATATGTTAATATGTGTTTTAAGTGTTAATTCATATGATTAATATGTTTTAATTCATAGTTGCTAATGTTGAATTTTGATTTGACATTAGGTGATTTTATATGTTGATATAGCATGTGAAATTGATCTTATGATGTTTTGATCAATTTTGGATCCAATTGGATTGAATTTAATTCATGATATTTGTAGAATGTGATATTTACTTAAACTTGATTTTTGAAGCATGATTAAGCACTTGAAATTCCATTTTTAAAAGGTGTTTTGAATATGAAATTTCATCTATAATGTGTGATTTGATGTTTAGGAAGTATCCTAAAATTTTTAGTGCAAAACAATTGAGCCAAAAATGACTTGACTTGGTCTCAACCCCAAAACTACGGTGCTACCCACCGTGGTAGCATACAGGCAGGGCAGTGGGCACACCTGTTGCCTTGTTATGTGCACTCGGGCAGTAGCAGCCAATTTAAGTTTAGGTAAGTTTTGAGCCTATTTTTGTGTTTCTTAAGTGACCAAAAATGATTCAAATCTTCCAGATATGTGCATGTTCTCAAAATTATATTTGACATTTTTTATTACTTTTAAAAAGTTGTTAAAGTTAATCTCCAATATTATGGCATAATTGTTATGCTTGGACCAATTGATTGTTTAAGAGATAAATACTTAATTGTTAGAATTGCATATCAATTCTTGATTATTGTTCATTTAAATGTTGAATGAATAATAAATAAACTGGGATGATCCTGAGTCTTTAATGTTTTATTTATTTATTTCCAATTGTTGAAAAGGGTTGTATTAAATGGGGCTTGCATGTCTCTTTATTCTACCTTGTAAAAATTATGACAGTAGTATCACTAGGAGTGAGAATTTCTTTCTCTTATAACAGTTGCAAGGAGTAAAGAAGACCAATGAAGGCTTGAAGACCCATGAATGTATGAGATACACTCATGTAATAACTAGATTTAATCGACCCACTTAAAATGAATTAGGTGGTGCACCTATGGCTCTAAGTGCACCACTTGGTTAAGGTTCATGTTTATCCTACCCTAGGAGCATGCTAGGCTATTTGCTTTTTTATATTTTTCATATCATATTGTTATATGAGATGTATGGTTAGGATATAGAAATCCTAAATAAGAAGATAAAATTAATGAGATCTTTACAAGCAAGAAAATCCCTCAACTTAGAATGTCTAAGTACTTTCAAATATTAAGTCAAAATAGATTCTAATTAAAAGGAGTTTTAATTAATCCATGCTTTATGCTAATAGTATCTAGCAAGACGACGCTACCACATATGTGTGATGTCTCATGAGTTGTGGGTAACACTTATGGTGGAAAGCTATGACCATATACTTAGCATATGATGCACCTTTGAATTGATGCTTCCCAGGCATTGGCATATAAGTTGTGGGATGACATAGAGTAGTCTTGAATTAAAGTTTGATTGATAGGTCCGACTTAACACCTAGTAGTGTAGATGTCACATAAATCATGGGTCTATATGGAAAGTGAGGTAAAATATATCAAGGGTTGCATAGAGATGCAATTAACAAAAGTTGCTTACCTTTCAATTGTTTATGGATGTCTCACGAGTTGTGGGTTCATTATAAATCCTTAAGGCCTTGATTCTCACTACGAAATTAGATTTTTTGAATTCTTCTAAAGGGTGAGGAATTTAATAAAATAGTGAGAGAAAAATATGCTTGAAAAACCATGAACATGTTTTCAAATATTAATATTCAACCACATACTTATATTCTCTTTTCACCTTTAATGATTTGAAAATTCTCAAAATTAGCTAAATTATCCACTCAAAGTTATTTTGGAAACAAAAAATCAATCGAGCCTAACTTCCATGTTTGACTAAACCTCAAAATCGTTCTCAATTTCAAGAAGTGGATATATGTCCTATATCAAGGAACTCCTAATCCTAAGGGGATTGTAGTAGATCAGGAGACATATGAAATGTTCATGGATTGGGTTAAGGATTGTCCTATCCTATAGTCTCATTATGACATCCATAAAGTTCAAAAATCTCAAGAACACATAAATAGTACCTTGTTTTAAGTTTTCAAGAGTTGTGAAGCAACCAAGGTATGAGACGTTTATCTTGTCAAAAGATGATTTTTCAAGCTAGAATGAATGTGAAGTCATATGCCATCAACTACAGTCTAAAGATGATTAGGCTTGGCGAAGTTTTTTAACTTTGACATAGTGATGGACAATGATCTCCATGAGGATTTGATCCTCGCATTATCATTGAGTTTTATTGATCAAAGTATTGATGAAAATGGAGACTGCCATGACAAGGACAAACCTTTGATGCTTACTTTTTCCTCCAAGTCTATGGGTCCTAGGGGTGCTTGAAAGGGAGGTGAAAAAAAGAAAAGTTCTTTCTCTCGAGGGTGCTAGAAAGGGAGGTAAAAAAAAGAAAAGTTCTTTCTCCAAGAGAAAGTAATCATTAAAGGCATTTGATGGACTCAAGACACTTATAGAGGATATAGTCAACATTACTTATTTTTACTTTGGCGAGATAGACCATTGAGAGCAGTATTGCAAGGAATACTTTGCAACTTTGAGAAAGGTATGTACTTTGTTGAAGACCATTTAACAATAAATTCTTCCTTAAAAATATTTGATATCATATGTTCTCACCACAGTCAATAAGGCATATCCCCAAAAAGATATGGCTATATTGAAAATAACTCATCATGGATTATACCATGTCCAATAAAGTATAATTCCTCCTTTTAGCTATTCCATTATGTTAGGGTGTACTAGGTGGAGTCTATTATGAGAGAATCCCTTTCTTCTTTAGATAATCCAAGAATTTGATACATAAGTATTCTCCCTCTAGATCTGATCGAAGGGCTTTAATACTAAGTCCTTTTTACTTTTCTATTTCATTTTTATACTCTTTGAACCTTTCAAAGGCTTCAGACATATACTTCATAAGATACTCATGTTCGTATTGACTATGATTATCGGTGAAGGTATTGAAGTAAGAATAGCTACCTTTTCCACTAACTCTTAGCGCTCCACAAACATCTATATGCATAAATTCTAGTAGGTTTTTGGAGTGCTCCTTTTGTTCTAAAAATGAAGCCCAGGTCATTTTTCTCTTCAAACAAGATTCACAAATAGAAAGGTCCTCAATGCTACTAACTTTTAGTGCTTTGAGAGCTTTTAATTTGCTCATCCTATTTTTAGAGATATGCCCAAATCTTGCATGCCATAAAATGACATCTTCTTGTATATCAAGCTTCCTTTTATTTATTTGAATGTGCATTAGAGGAGTAGGAGAATCAAGTATGTATAATCCATTAACTAATATACCTTGAGCAATTAAAGAACCATTCTTTAATGCTTTCAACTTCCCATTTGATATCAAAAAATCAAATCCTTCATTATCTAAAATGGGAATTGAAATAATACTCTTAACAAGATTAGGTACATAGTAAATCCAATCAATAACAATATAAGAATTTCCTATGTCTACTTTGATTACGACTTGGACTTTGGTTGCAACTCTTGCTCCATTTCCAAGGAGAGGATCATATTCCCATAAGTAGACTCCTTCTTGTTTCTATCCCATGTAATGAGTTACAGAGGTGAGAACCATAAGTGGTATTAAATACCTATGAGGAAGAATTGTGTATGAAATACACTTCAAAGAAATACATACCTTTCTTAAGGGTCGTAAGGTAAGCTTTATAGTTTATCTTCCAATAACCTTTTTCACCATGATGGAAATAATTTGCATCTATCTTAGCTTTCTTCTTAACTCTCCCAGAACTTTTCTTGAGTTGTGTCCCTTTTCAGAAATAACTCTTCTTTCTCTTACTCATCTTTTTAAGGCCCCTAAGACCTTTTTGACTTAGAAAAGGATGCCATCATAACAGGTTTTTATTTTCTCATTGTCGCCTCAGTGGTCACAAGCATGTTCACCAATTCATTGATCATCACTATTTGCTTGGGCATATTAAAGTTCACAATAATGGTGGCAATGACTGAAAGATCAAATCTATGTAAAGGTCATTATCTATAATCATGTCGAGTTGT